>NW_010588922.1:69997-126725 GCF_000705375.1 Tinamus guttatus | reverse complement strand
CGCCACGCTCCCTCCGTTAGCGCCGCTCTTGGCAGTGCTCCCTGTCAGACTTCCACTGGTAACCTCAAGGCAGAGGGTAGGCAGCAAAGAAAAAAAAAAAAAAGGGCACCGCAAAACTGCTTTGCTCTCATTTTGCCTAAGTTTTTTTTTTTTTTTAATCCCTCCTTTGTGCCAAAGATAATGTTGCAAAATGTACAGCGGAAACTACCCGCACTGGCTTCTGATAGGCTCGATGACTGAACGCGGCAGAGCTGTTCCTTGCAGCGCAGGCTGCTTTAAAAATTCCTGGAACCGCTGAGATTATGAAATGCTCGAGTTTGTTCCAGTGCCGCGAGGGCTGCCAAGCATGATGCTGAGGATCCTCTCAGACCTGTTCGTTCTGGTCTTCAAAATGTATTTCCCCAGGCATAATTATTTACTTTGCGATGATTTTTTTTTTGTTTAGCTACCAATGACATATCATAGGTTACAGTTTGCTATTCTAACTTGCTTACATAAAAACATCTCCTTCCTAGCTAGGAGACAGTATGGTAGGTAGGTATTACTATTGTAATAGTCCTCTGTGTTAACCCAAAACTGTATCTTGTCACCAACTAAAATATGTTTTACCAGTCCATAAACTTGCTAGTTGTGGAGACTAGTGCATAAATAGTGGATAAATCGAAGTAAGAAAAATTTCAGGTCCATATTTACATTAGGCTTTTCAGGTTCTATGTGGTTTTATTGAAAAACTGAAACAAAACTCAAAGCTACGCTGTGATCTTTGGTTCAGATGCTGAATCTGTAGTTCTAGCAATGAGGCAAAACTTTAATGTTTTACTTGCAAACTAATCAACTTAGCTCTGGAAGTCTGTCACAATCCTTGTGAGCCTGTGTCAACCCTATAATCATATTTTAGGGTAGGACTGCTGTTTAAAATAATCCATTGTCATTAGTCCTGAGTCCAAAAGATCATTCAGGAACTTGCTAGTTTGATGAACAGCGTTTGGAGTTTGTTCAAGCATAGATGTAGTTTCATTATATAGTACAATGCAACCTTTCCTCTCTATAGCATCATTCAGACAATTGTATTGCGGACTGCACCACTGAATTAAGTTGTAAGTGCTCCATAGAATTAAATACAATTGCAGAGATAAATGGGGAGAAGAACGGTAAGAATGGGAGAAATGTTTTCAGCTGAGGTTTGAAATTAAAAAGCCTGTTGATACGTTGTTTGCTAGCAATACTGCTATACCCAGCTTCTGGGATGTATGGTAGCAAAAATCAGGTGCAGGCTGAATTTCCAGCTTATAGGCAAATTTTAGTAAATTAAAAAAAAAACAGCTTTAAATGTTACTCTTTTTCATGTTTGATTTCTAATATAGCTTTAAATGAAAGATAATAAGCCCCTTATAAAACCACTGGAAGTGTATGTATCCTAGCCTTTTTTAACTTCGAGAGGAACATTTGTTTGTACGCAAACAGAAACCTTAGTTTTATGTTTACTGTTAAACACTGCAGTGTTTTACTCTGGGAAAACACTGGAAGGAATGTTACATATTTCCTTTCAAAATTTACAAGCATTATTGTTTTTGAGACTATCTCAAGGAAGAGGAACAGGCTATTAAAATAGGAGGTTTATTGAAAAAACAGAAAGGTTTATATGCTCATCTTGTGCCCCCTATTTGCAGTTCAGCCTCTTAATAAAATAGTGCTTTGGTGAGAAGCTGATGCACTGGTGGTTAACTGGCGGCAGAAACCACAGGTGGGGATGGGGTTGCTCAGGTGGTTACAGAGTAGCTTGCAGCGCTCCAGCTGATCCGCAACCTTTGAGTCCTACGTAAATTGTAGATACCGGCTCGCGAGGAGGTGCAGGAAGAAGGACAGACTGCGAGCAGCTCTGACCTGAAACCCTCGTGCGAGGGACACAGGTGGGGTGACACCGTTGTGCTCAGCAACCCACCACTGTGATCAAATGGGGAATTAGGGAGTGCTCTGGGATGCTGCTGCTTTGTAATGCCCCAGAGTAACGTTAACGCACAGAAGCCGCTTGGTCCGTGGAGGGCGACTGGGGAGACTTCATGACAGCAACAGGTCCCTTGTTTGGCAAGTCTATGCCTTGTCTTCGCACCATGGAGTAATTAACCTCCTCAGGACAAGAAATGCTCCAGTATGAGCCCAGGGGAATGGAGGGGAGCCCTGCGCTTCGCGAGAGGAGCCTCTGTGCTGTCCCTTGGGACAGTGTGCGGTGCCTGCTGCGTGTGGCGGCCCCTCCGTGATGGGCTCGCCAACTCCAGGTGTCCTGGCAGGAAACGGCTGCCCCTTTTAGCAGGGAGGCTGTTAGGAGAGAAAAGGGAACAGAATGTGCCCAAGAGTGGGGAGCTTTCTCCTGCTCTTTGGGGTATGCTGGAGATGAGATATGTTGCTAAGTGAGCATGTTCTTCACTTATTGTCTGTCCAGTGTCTGTTTTTAAAATTGTATTTGGAGTATCAGGAGAACAAATATTTGAAATGCTATTTCAAGGGGCCGTGGTATAGTCTTTAAAAGTTAGCAGTTCTGTGCTTATCTAACTCTTCAAATATCTCCAAAATGCACATTCATATAAATATTTCTTACTGTCAGATGTCTATTTTTTGCCACTAAATAAATTGTTATTATGTATCATGGTCATGATGCATGAGGCAATGATTTTTATTTTGCTTTTTAATCATGATGACTCTTTAACTGGAATGATTCCTGAAACCTTGGACTGTGTACTCTACAAAGACAGCATGTATAACATGAGTCTGCTTTCCTAACACAGCCACAGAGAGGACCCAGCATGTACAATAAATAGAACTCAATGTACAGTAAATAGACCTTAAGCAACATCTGGAAACAGTTGCATAGGTATTTAAGGTAGCCTCTGTAAGCAACTGATATTCTAAATCTAGGTAATTAGTGGTAGTCTTTAGGTCCCACACGTGTTTGAAGGGCTAAGAGGTGCTTGGGAGACCTGGCCCAATGAAGTAAACTTAAGAGAAACCCCTTTTTTTTTTTTTTTTTTTTTTAATACAATGTTAGGTGGTCAAGAAGGGAGCCCGAGAAATTCAGCCTAAACAAAAGCAAAATAGTCTGTTTCACATCTTGTTACTAGCTCAATGTGTAACAGAACATGCACCTTACAGTAAGGTCAAAAGCAGATTCACTCTTATTTCCCTGGAGAGCACTTAGGTCCGTGTATAGGAGGGTTGTGAAGGGCTGTCTCTGAGCCAAACCACTGAGCCCTGTAATTTTTTTCAAGTTTTGTACAGAATGCTAGAGGCTAAACTTCTTACTTGCTGCTGACCTGAGCTTATTATCCTCTAGGCATGAATAGGCTGCAGGATTTACCAGCACTGCCAGCCCTTTTGTGGTAGTTTTGTTAGAGATCAAGGTCTGAGCAAGCAGGAGAGGTTGAAAAACCCTTGGTGGTGATTTGTATGTGACCTCCAACTTACCTGCAGCCGAGGAAAACTTGCGGATTCTTAGTCTGTCATTCTTATCAGCTTTAAATTCTGCAAAGGTGTAAATCATTAAAGGTGGAGGGCAAGTGCTGTCGCAATGAAATACCTGCCTGACTGATGCTGGGGCATGGGCAACTTCTTGGTTTCCCTTTTGAAATTAAAAGATGAGTGGGCACAAGTTCTGTAGGGAGATGAAAGGGAGGCCCAAGGAGATGTGATTCTTTAGAGAGTTTTGAACATAAACTAAGAGTGCCTGTGTTTTTTACCCATCTTGTAAATAATAAGACAATTTCCCAAAGTATCCCTGTCTTTTTATCATTGTGGATTTTTTTAAGGGTTCCTTAAAGTTGCTGTTCAGTCCAAACTTATCTGTAGAGCACTCACAGCTCCTGGTTGTGCTCCAAATAGCTTCAAACAAAAATTTACTCTCTGCACATATTCTTACTGTAAGTTTATTATTTAACCTCGCTTGGCACAATCAGATGAGAGGAAAGGAGAAAGCAGAGACTTCCTGTAGTGGGTTCTGGAGAGGCCCAGAAATCGAGGGGCTTTCTACTGTTTGCCTAGGAACAGGCCCTTGGATTAACTGGCTTCGATCCAGGCCTTGTAGTTCTCCATACTGACATCTGCATAATGCATAAAACGCTTAAGAAGCATTATTCCTAGATTTTCAGGAAGCGAATTCTAGCTGAGCTCTCCATGAGGCTGTACTTCCAAAAGATACTTCCTAACAGGGTGGTCAGGCTTTGGCGGTTGCAGTGGTCCCGCGTGGGCTGTGGGACAGCCCTTCTGGGTGGGTTACCCCTTCCTTGGGTGAGCTGCTCCCGCGGTGGCCACGGCTGCTCCCGGCCGTGTGCAGGAGGGTTGGGAGGGAGCGCTTGTCAGTGCAGGCCGTGTTCGCTGCTCGGTTCATACCCATTACCGCCTTTGGAGAAAAGTTCATGTGGCTGGGTGGGAATCAACTCATAGGTTACTGCTTACCGCACTCCCCATGGCATTTTCGTCAAAGATACTGTGTCTGGCCATAGCTCAGTGCAAGAGAAACCTAATTGGCTCCTAAAATACCTGGAGGGGAAGGTAAATGCATGCCAGGCTAGGCTTACAGAGCACGTGCAGGTGTACAGCAGCTGGACGCGGCGGCGGTCGGGCTGGTTCAGCTGGCGATGAGCGGCACATAGGTGTGCGGAGCAAACATGAGGAACGGGGTCAGAGAGGAGCATGTGAACGTTCTGCCCTCAGAAACGCGCTCATGTCCAGAGTGAAATGTCTGCCAGTGTTTTGTAATCATAGCTCAGCAATTACCAATAATATCATCTAAGGGTAAGTGCTAGTAAACTGCAGGCTTCTTAGGTAGTTTTAGAAGTCTCTGAACGCAACCGATTTGTTTTTCCTAATTTAGGATGTTACAGTTACAAATAAATAACCATATTTTTACAGGTCAATTGCCTTTACTTTTCCTGTCCCCTTCAGAGAGGAGATTTTACTTATTATTTAAGGAAGAGCTGTACCTACTGGCAAAGGTATTTGAAATGTTGCTTTCTACTTTTTCCAATTCATCTTTTTTGAAATTACAAAGCAATTTGATTTCAAGACTATGCAAGATGGACATGTACTTAGAAGACACAGGAAAAGGCTGCAAGATTTAATCTCAGTGTTCTAAGTCATGTCCTTTCTGTAATTCTGTGTAATATTCCCTGAGAACTTTTAAGAATAGATATGCTTGATAGTTGCAGAGTTGTTTATTTTTCATTGCTTGTTCAGATCTCTTTTTTTGTGTGTGTGTTATTCTCTGTGTATATTTTTAGGTTGGGTTGAGTTTATTCCCTAAAGAAAACTGAGAAGTTGATTATTAAAAAATTCAGGTACATTGAGCACCTCTTATCTAGAAGCTGATACTTGAAACCGGTCTTTTCATTCAGTTGCTTTAGCTTTGCTGTCATTGTAATGCCAGCGGCTGAGTGAAGCTGGGAGGAGGAATTGAGCATAGAACTAAGCCAGGCTGTTAAATCATCCCCTAGTTCTGCTGGCAGGAAACTGAGGCAGGAGTCGGGTTTCATTTTCTGCTTCACACTGCAAGCAGCAGTCGGTTCATGCACCAGTAAGGTGTAAGGGCAGGTCACCAACGTATAGCCCGTCTTGAATCTTCATATGTTATGGGACGCTGAGTGCTGGATTTTCACATTGCTTTCCCGTTTTAAAGGAAAAAAAAAGAAAATATTGCCAAAAGGGAAGTGCAAACATATGAACAGGCTCTCTCTGGAGGGAGAAGCAGTCAGCAGATCTTTTCCACCTATATTCAAAACCAAGATTGCAACCAGCAGGGCTGGATAGGCTCTGCTAAGGAAAAAACATGTCAAAATGAGCATTTGCTAACTAAGTCTGTAGGTGGATCAAGTAAGTAGACATAAAAACTCTGTGCTGTATTCTTCAAAATATTTACTCTACCTGAAAGTATCACTGCTAAGCAGTGACTAGGATACCAAAAGATCTTTTGCTAACTCTTTTCAGTCAATAATATGAATTTAACCTTTAGAAGGCATTTGTTTGCCTGTCCTATTAGCCACCTGGTGTCTGCAAACATCCCGGTCAGTCCAAATGGCTCACCACACGCTTTGATCTTAGTATCCTCCTTACAGGGTGCTTCAAATGTGATGATTTTAAAGAGAATAAATGAATACGTTAAAAGAAATTGCCAGTGCTGGAGTCATTAGAAGCTGGTGTGTGCTGCTTCAAAAGGACGTAGGAGCAAATTCAGTGCAAATTGGAAAAAGCTTTACTTGCTGTGGTCTGAAATACCCATCCGCAACTTCTAAGAATTAGGTGACTTTTGTCAGCTCTAATCCGGGGAAAAAGCAATATGGCCTTTCTAAGAGTTTGTTGAAAACACATTTGAAATCTAACCTTATCCTCCTTTTTTTTTCTTTTTTCCTCAACCTTGGTACTAGGTTAGATAAGTTCCTAACCACTTCTTTTCCATGTATTTTAGCTTCTCTTGCAATATTGCATTGGCAAATCCATGATCCAGTGCCAAGAAAAATCTGCTTGTTACACTTAAGCAATCATGAGGGAAAGGATGACGAAAAGCTAACAATGTTTTACTCATCGACTGCTCATTTTTCTTCACAGACAGGTAGTGAGTAGATACTAACAAAGACGGCAATTAAAAGCACTTTCAGTGTTCATAAATTGTTATGTGCTGGTGGGGTCAACAAGAAATATTGGGAAGGTTAGAACATGCAGAGAAGTGTTGTCCAAAACACCTGCCTTGTGCTTTTTGGAGGCAGGCTGGGATTAGTTCAATTGCTATTTAGAAAGCATTTTTAGCAGCCACAGTAGGTCAGGTAACATGTTTAAAAAGAAGTGAACAGAATGATGTTCTCAGTGAGTCAGGGCTCTCATGCTATGCAGCTCGTGACAAACATTTTTAAAGGCCTCTGAGATCCCAGGGGGTTGAGCTCTTTGCTTATCTACCACATGGGCACAAGAAAGTACTGTTGAGTTGAATCTACAAGTCTACACTGGGGAGATACCTCAGATTTCCCAAAGAGAGAAGTCCAGGCCAAAACAAAGATTTCTGTGTCTGAAAATCTTGGCTCTGATTTTGGGATGACAAGGACTTGCTGATGGTGTCTTCCTGGTTGTTTTTTATTGTCCTCTTATCCTTTAAGCTGAGTGGTTTCTACCCAGTAACAGCTGTAGGAGTAGATCTATCACTGATTCTGTGATTTCTCTGCACACAAAAAATAAATGTTGAGAAAGTATATAGAGAGCATATGTGCCTTCCTCTAATCATACCAGGAAACAGTCTTCCATGTCAATAGAATTAGTTTAAGGTATTAAAAACATGAAGGGACCATAGAAAGATGACATTGTTTTCCTGAATTGAACTTGGTGTTTTGTGTTTTACATGGATCCGGTAGTAAAGCTTAAAAAAAAAAAAAAAAGGTTGATGCAGTTGGAAAACATTATTTTGTGTAGGCCTTTGGTATGGGATGATAAAGCTGAGACGGTTAGGTTATCAAAGAAAAGCCAGAGACCCAGCAAAAGCCCAAAGGCATCAGAAATGTTCAGTTATTGTACTGATGGATTAAATTACATAGGTTGAATTAAAAATGCCTTGTGAGCTGTCTATTAGATGAGCATGGGAATACCACAGAGAAAGTATTCATAAAATTAATTTACTTTTGGAGTTTCCTGCCATGGTGCCTCACTACTACACATCTGTCAAGATTAAATGAGGTTTGGGGGCTGATAACACCTAGGTAGGGGCACAATTGTGCCCTGAGGACAGATTTGTAATTCTGTTTATAATCAGGCAGGCTATAATTACCATGTTTGCCTCTAACTACAAACAGGCCAGAAAAGGAGTGAATTGCACTGTTTGCATGCAGGGTATCTTTACACTATAGGAACACCTTGAAACACCTGCTGACTTCACATTACCAGTTTTTTCATCTCTGTGCTTGCTCGGGTGATAAGATTTTGTGAGCATTTTGGGAGAGCAATAGGGCTGGCACAAGAGTGATTTTGATAATGGATGCCAAAGGTTCCTGCCTTTCTCACTTGTAAGAAAAGATCAGCCTCAGGAAAGGCTTCTTGAAAGAGTCATGGGTAGCCAGAAATATTAAGGGCAAAGTAGGGACCTCATGAAATCTGTGATAGGCTAATACACTTCTGGAGCCATGTTTGAATACCTGAAAAATAAGATCCTCTCTAAATTATGCTAGTATTTTCCTCACCAGCACCCAAACCAAGTGGTTTCATTATTTTGCATTGTTTGTGGCTTGTGGGCAAAGCATGTTGAAAAACCTGCCCAATTTTGCATATGAGGTCTGTGGCTGTGCTGGGAATTAAAACTTTCTCTCCAGTGTCCCACTCAGTTCCATAGTTCCCAACTTCATCTTTCTTCCTTTGCAAAAGTGGATTTATTTGTCAGTGATCCAGAATTGCTCCATCTTTTATTGGTAGGGGAGATCTCAAAGTGCTCATTTCTGCTGGGATTCCCCTGGCAAAGCAAGAGAGACCAAATTAGTGTATGAGTATCCCGTCAGTCTCCTTAAAGATGGTAGAGGAAGAAGGGAATGGCACAGGGAAAAAGACACTTGTAGCATGAAAAAAAAAAAGACTGTTTTGACAGAGCAGCTCTCAGGATTACCAGATCATCTTCAGCTGTTGAGCTCAGTGTTTATTTTCAGCAGCTTTCTGTATAAAGGAGGAACCAGTGTTCCCCAGTTAAACTATGTCAGCTTCCTTACTGGGCAGCATGTCCCCTGGCTGGCTCTGTGGCCAGGTCCCCTTGGAACTCGCACTGAGTAGCCAGCTGGCTACCTGCTCCTGGGCTGAGCCGGGACAGCTCTCGGCCAAGGCTGGAGGAGATCTAAACTCATGGATCCAGGCTGCCAAGTTAGTTCAGTTGCCGATTCTGCTGTTGTATCTGTTTATATAACCTATTAATGTGTAGAGAGGGCTTATACAGCATGGAAGAGGGTTCAAGTGTCTTTTAAAAATCGTCCTTTTTTTTTTCACTTTTGAAGGTTAAAAAGCAGCTAGAATGAACTTCTATTATCTTCGCTTTTTATATAAAATATTAATGCAGCAGAAACCACGATCTTCAGAGACAAGATTGTTTTTCCAGTTAGCACTGCTGTTTAAAAAAAGAAAGGCCAATAAAAATGTTGTCGTCCCTTACCTTCAGTGTCTGGAAGATAAAAAGGGCTTTTGGCTGCTTGTATTATCCAAGCTGACCCAGTTGCATGTTCTCAGAATGACTGTGCTGCAGATCTGAGCTGTGCATCTCAAATACTTTGTCGGTTGCCACCCCGCTTCTGGAAAGGCCCGTTAAGTCTTTCTTTGCTTCCTGAAACACAGTCGGATCTAATGAAAAGGGTCGTTGTTTGGAAATACCATGATCTGGTGCCAAAAGAACTACTGTTGTGTAATCCTTAATAGCAAGTTAGAGAGGCAGTTGTTCCTTGGTCGAAATTGGTATGTGCGATGGTGGCTTTCCAACTTTCTTTTTCCTCTGGGAATGGCACGTCTCGTCTCGTTCTCTCTCTGTAGCTGTAGCTCCTACAGAAGTGTTTAGCCTTAATGAGATGGTAACAGCTCCTTGCATGGATTTGAATACCATGACTGTACTTACCTGTAACAAGCTTAAGGGGACAGAAGAAACCAGCAGTGTCTTTTGAGCAGGCTGAGCACTGACTCCTGAGTAGGTAAGGGTAATTTTGTCCAGTCTTATTGGCGGCTTTGTCATCCTTCCTTCCCTGAAAACAAAACAAAACAACCGGCATCCCCCCAAAACAAAACACAAACCAAAAAAAAGATAAAGGAGTCAATACCTAAAGATGCTTCAGGACAGATTTGACGTGAAAAAAACTTAGGTGAAATAGAAAAGTTTGAATTTTGCAGTTCAGAAAAGAAGGGATAATGTGTTTTCTTCCATGTTGACGTTTCTACTTTATGTTCTGTTCATGTTGATCTGCCACTCAGCGCTCTGCTGAACTACATCTTTGTAGCATTTGGGTGCTGCTTGGCCTGCGTCATTACTTCCTTAGTGCCCTGCTATTGTCAGCTGATGAAACAGGGACAGCACCTCTTACTGCCACAAGCGAATTACAGGAACGAGAATTTGTGGAGTGCTTTGGGGTCGCAGATGTGAGACCTGCCCTTCTGGATGAGGTCAGAGCTGTGCCGAGGCCAGAGCTGTGCCAAGCCCCACCGTCTGTCTCCCACGCTGGCTGCAGGAGGTGCTATTTAGGGAGAGTACACAATCCTGGCCACTTTCCACAGTGCATCCCAAGATGACAGATGCTGCAGGGGACCGGAGGGGATGATGCTAACCTGAGCAGGGTTCACCCCTCTGATGTCAGCTGTCTTTGAGTGTCTAGCCTATACTTGTCTTCGATGCAAGCTCCTTCTACACTTAGCGGAGAGAGACGCTCCTAGAAAGTGAGTCACTCACTTTTCTTAGCCACATGGACAGGCCTTGGAGCAGCAGGGACTGGTTTTCCTTCCCCCTGCCCAGCACTTTGGAAGTGTTTGTGAGGCCAAGCCAAGACCCAGAGCAGGAAAAAGACCCCAGTTTGAACAAGCCAACCGCAGACCTCCTTCCTTCCCCACCCCACTTTCTTGGGTTTGTTTTAACTCGAATCAGTCCTCAGTCACTTAAACCCCACAAAGCCACTTCAGAAGGAGCAGGTTTGCAGGGGGAGCCAGGGACTGCCCTTGGCTTGGCAAGGGTATCAGGGGACAGGTCTGTCTGTACATCCGCAAGTTCAGATTAGATGCAGACATTTTAAATGGCTAATGTTGGATGTGATGATTCCTGGCTCGGTCCTCTTTGCCAGAGGGCGTGTATGCGTGTGGGTCGTATTGACAAGATATTAAGGATTTCTGAAACAGAATGTGTGAGAAGCAGGCAGATGCAGTGCCTGGCAAATCAATGCGAGTATGTTACAACCTTGGGATTGGTTAGCAAGGCTTTTGTTTTCTGCTATATAAGCTCTCGGAGAATATCCTGGAAAAAGCGGGATTGTCATTGCAATGTTGTTTATCTACATTTTAGTGTGTGTTGCATCATCGAAGTGTTAAAAAAGACTCAGGAAAAAATGCAGGCAGTGCATTTAGACTGAACACAGGAAGTATTATGAGGTACAGAAATTTTTAACTTTTGGCAAAAGCAGGTAAGAAAAATAATTGATATACCTCTGTGAAGAGGAATGCTTTTGGGGTGTGTTATTTTAAACATATGAAAAAAGTGTACTAAGAATAACACTTGAAATCAGCTAGAGCCTATCAGAAGAAGCAAATGGGCTTACTTCAAAATATGTGTTAAAAATTTTCATTTTCTTTTGGAGAAAAGGTTGTGCTCTAGACAGTAGCTCTGGATCAAAGCTTCATAGCTGAGCTTTAAAATACTTTGTCAAAATGGTCCCTGTACCATAAATGCTCTCAGATGCTTAATTAAGACCGCATTAGCAGGGAGCATGTTTACAATAAATTACAGGGAGATGTTCTGACATGCTTTATCCATGCAAAGGTTTCTATTTTTATGTGAAGCTATTTACAAATTATTGATTTCAAAAATAGATTTCTAACTAAAGAAAAAGATATATCATATTTCAGTTGCTTGGAGCTGAGAATCCTGAGTGGCTGACTGCCGGCTCCATCAGATGTTTAATCCGGTCGTTTACAAATGTTTGGAGTGATTTAACCCATCTTAGTTTTCCCTCTGTCTTTGGCACCACTATGAAGTAGAGCAGTTCTAATCAGGGATCATCTGCTCTGCCCCTGCTCGGGCAGGTAGGCTGAATTTTGAAGCATCAGAACAATTTCATTGAAGTTGGGAGACTTCTTGTGTGAGCGTGCAGCTTTTGGGCTGGCAACCTGCATCCCAGTGTCTTTCCCAAGTCGTTGCTGTTCTATCTCATAGAGATGAGCTGCTGTCAGAGTGCCAGCAGAGCTGCTAAACTGAAGGAGTGCTTCTGAGTTCACGAATACTTAGCTTCATTGTTTGGTTTGGTTTTGTTTTGTCTATATAAACATTAAGACAAAGGCATTTTAATAAATAAATAAGAGCAAAGCTTGTAGGCAGAGGCAGTATCTGCTGTTAGAGCAACTGGTAGTTTGGAAACTTAGACACGCCTGTGTGCCCAAGAGCTTGTCTGTTTTTTCCAGCCATACCAATTGGTCTAATAAAAGATATTGCCTGTCTACAAACCCTGTCCTGCATGTGAACTGTGTTCATCACAGCTACGGCAGAATACTGCAGGAAGATTTAAAGGATTTGAGCCTGTCTTGTTTGACTTTTTTAGCTATGAAAGCTCCGATTTGTGTGATTCTCTCCAATCCCAGCACACGCAGGGTGATGCTGTGTAGCATCTCCTACAATACAGGAGAAGCTTCGTCGTGCAGGAGCTCAAACTGCTTCACTTGTTCTGCATTTTAGAATGATGTTATTAAAAGTAACCTGCTGAAGTTCTCCTGCCATCTGGATTTTAGGAATTTTTGTAGGAAATGTTTGCTAAAGATGTTTGCGTGGGAGGCCAGTGGCACCAGTCCTACCCTGTGTCAGGACCTCTGTTTCACATGGAACGGAGGTGATGTGGACAAGGTGACGTGGAAAGAGGAGGGATGCATGGGATGCATAACAGAAAGTCTCTGGATTTGGCAGTGGCTGTAGATTTTAAAATCCTAAAATACATTCAGATAACCAGAACAGCGTAGCCCTTGAAAATGGTGACTAGCTTGGATTTACATATCTTTCAGCTGGAAGATCTAGATCCCGACCCCCATGAGTTGGCTTTCATAGTTTCCTGTACAGGAGTCACAACACCAGGCATTCAGGATTTTCCAGTCCTGTTTTACTCCACAGGTCAAACTTAGTAGCCTTAAAAGAATTCCACGTCAGATCGAGGCAGTCATGATCCGAACTGTCTTGCAAGCTTCCTGGGCTAGACAGTTTTGCACCTTTGGGGAACGAGCCCTTCTTGTAGTTTGCAGCACTGGGGTGGAACCAGGCCCCGCGCGTCTCGGGCTGCTTTCCCTCATCCTGTGACCTGTGACTCTTCTTTCATGTGGTCGTTCCAGCTGTCCCAGTGTCCTTCTCTTCCCCCAGGCCCGTTGCATTCGCTGCCTTGGGCAGAATGCCCTGCCTTTGAAGCGGAGCAGGTCGATGCTCGGGGCTCTGCGGCTCCGCACCCCGGGCTGTCATCCCCTCGCCTTTGGGCATGGCTTAAACAGCTGGCAGTTACTTACCACCCCCGATGCCGCGGGCCCAGCTATTTTAGCAGCTGCTCTTCCCTGCATGCCCCGATGTGGAAGTCACGGCTGGCCGGTGGGCCCAGCTCCCTGTTCCTGTGACCCCCTGGGTGTGTGGCAGGGAATTTGTGGCAGCAGCGCTGCGCTCCGGAATGCGCTGCTTGGGCGGCCTGCCAGCGCCTGGATTCGGTGACCTTTAGGATGGGGCATAAGATGCATTTGTAAAACTTGCTTATAGTATCTGGGAGACAAGCGGAGAATGCTGGAGGAGGGAGGAATGTGTTTTTTACAGATGATCTGTTTTTTGCCTTCTGTTTGATTTTTTTTTTTAAGACAGGCGAATAGTAGGTAAATACACCAACAAATACTATGACAATCACAACTGTTGCTCTTTAATCAAGATTAAAACTAAAAAATAATGCAGGTTTCCTCTAGGAGAGTGACACACATGACCCCCGAAAGCAGAGTGATTTCTAACATCAATTTGAGCATTCAGTCTACTTTTTATTTTACTGAAATCATCTAGTTTCCCTTCTGTAAAATGAGAGCAGTCATATTCTAGAGATGCCTGAAAGTAATTACTGGATGGGTGTAACTTGTGTGTGTTTTTTTTTCTTCTTCTTCTTTTTATTTTAAGGAAGAGCAAATAAGCTAATCCTGTGGTCTGGCAGTCATACTGGTTACACAAGAGTGTGGTTTCATGTCCTACCTAATTTGGTACAACTGTGGGATTCGTCTTCGCTCCCATTCCTCGCACTGGCTCTAGCAGTAGAGTTATGGCAAGTTGGGCTCGGCTTAGCCTGCTGACCAGCGGAGAACTATCACGTTTTGTTTGGTTTTGGTGGGTTTGTTTAGATGGGGTAGAGCTCGGATTGGCAAACTGAACCAATTCACTAATCACTAGATGCCAATGATCTGATGCCATGGACGTGGCAGGACGTGTGTCTGGAAGGGCGATGTGGGAAGCAGGACTTCTTGAGTGTGCTGATAAAGCACTTGGGAAATGCACCCCGATTGCCTCATTGTGGGGCCTTTCTGAAGACAAAGCCTGTCTACCGGCTTATTTTGGAGAACCAGTACTCGTAAAGGGGTGCAGATTATCTGTGCAGGAAATTACATGTGTGAAGATCTGGTGGTGGATGTTTGCACTGCTGGTATTGCAGCTTTGCAATGTGCTTTTTGCTCTGCCTCAATGTGCTGACTTGCAGAGGACAGGAGTTACTAGAATAATCTTCCTACTTTTCTTCTGATTGTTTCTGCTTATTTAGCATCCATCTCTTCTGTAGCTTTGTCGTTGCTGCTTATAGGACAAACAAAAGCAGTTAGAGACAAAGCTCTTTGTTTTTATCCTGTGGTAGATGTGGCAAGGTCGGTCATGCTTTGGGTTGTAGAGTGTGCCTTGCCAGTTTATCTCATGTTTAAAGCATAGTTTTTCTGTTGGTTATAGCTAAGGCATATTAGTAAGTCTGTGGTCAAAAATATGCCCTTTCAGCAATGAAAACAAGGTGTCCGTCTCTAAATAAACTTTCAGCATAAAACATTTGAATGTCTTTGCAGTTCCTGAGGTGTGGAAAAGCTCTCCCGTCTATCCACTTTATAGGTATCTCACCTAACATCTCAGAGGAAGGTGTCTTGCATGACCTATAAACACAGATAATTCCACTAGGCACTTTGCAAAACTTCCTGAGCACCATTGCATATGTTACTAACCAGGAAACAGACAGCTTTAGGGTGGAACAGACCTTGAACTTAAGCAAGCTTTTCTCTTCTGCCTTTTCCAGAACTAAATAAGCGTTTAAAGATGACAACCTCGTGGAGCGATCGACTCCAGAATGCAGCAGATCTCCCTGCAAACATGGATGGGCATGCTCTGAAAAAGTACCGCCGGGAGGCCTACCACCGGTAAGTCCTTTGCAAATAAATTGCCGAGAGGGAGGGTATTAAACTATCCATAAAACTCACATTTCTTGATGATTCTTTCTTGCTGTTAATAACAGAAAGGTCATTCTCTCTTTCCTTATAGAAGACAATTTTGAAGACAGCACAATATTTGCCTTCAGGAATTTACAAAGAGTAGAGTTGAGGTAATTGTAATAGAGTGAGGGTATGGTTATGAGGGTTAACACAGTAGAAAGATTAATCTCAAGTTAGATTTGGGGATAGAGGCTTTGAAGTCAGTAAGTGCTAAGCAGCAGAGGAGTTATAATTGCACTTCAGTGCACACTGAAAAAGTTTAGTTTAGACATTGGAATGCACTAATGCAAATTTGGAGGAAATTGAGTGGGAGCAGCAATTACGTGTTTGAACATTATATAATTCATTGTGTATACCACAGTAGCAGGTAGAAGCACTAGACGAGATCTCACCCCACTTTCCTTAGGCTGATATGCCTAAACCCATCTTTGCTCTGAAGCGATTGCAGTCTGAATAAACCAGATGTCAACATGCAGGATAAGAGAAATGTTGCACTCATGTTTTGGGAATTGAAGTACAGAGACTGGATTTTTTTCTCAAGATCACACTGACTGTTCGGTTGAGCCAAGTATTTACCCCACATCCCCCAAGGTTCCAGGCCTGGAGCATAAGATGGGTACAGTCTGTGTCCTCATCAGATGTCTGGAATATTATGTGGAGGTAAAAACAAGAGTGTCTAGTGATTGTGAGTATTCTGTTTGTGGGAGGTGTATTGTCAAAGCTTATCTGGTTCGATTTAAGAAGTCATACAGTATGATAATTGGTATATTCATATCTTTTACACAATGGCAGCTGAAGAGAGTTAAATCGGATATAGAAAGAGAAAAAGAAATAAAGTTTCCCAGCCTCATGCTTAAATGCCATGTTGCATTTGTGATTCATACACAGTGGTATTTCTGAGGAAGTGTTTTGGAAGTGTTGGAGATCTTTGATTCTTTAAATGGAATCTAATTAGAGAAAAACGCCTTAGCATCATATGACAGGCCAGGTTGTGCAAGTTGTGATGTCTAAAGCTAAATAATGGATCCTATGATACATTTCTGAAGCTTTCCAATTTCCAGTAAATATATTTGGACACTTCTCTAGTTAGCATTATTTCAGTCTCCCTGTGTCAGCTGTTTAATCAAGATATGAAAACTTCTAATGAATGTAACTATATATAACATGTAAATAGAGATGGATGTTATAGCATTGACCTCCCAGGCAAAAATCTTCGCCTCATTGAAGTCATTGACAGTTATGCCTTTGGGTCATGATTTTACTTACGGCTTTAGCTGGGTTACTCCCGATTTAGACTGATATAAATGTCATCAGAGGAAGGGCAGTTTATTTTTTCATGCATATTTGCTCTATATTTATTATGGATAGGTGCTGACAGTCTAAGTGCTGACCTTAAGAGCTTATGCATTTGAGCCCTGATCATGTTAACCCTAACTCACATAAGAAAGTTCTTGAAGTTCACAAAAAATTATCTCACAGAAGAGGGTAATACATTCAAATAAATGAGGATTTCCCTGTAGGAGCTGGGACCTGGTAGTCTGATATCAGTCTGTTTCGTAGCTTAAATATGCCTTTCTAGAATCCAGAGGTGTCTCATCCAAACCATATTAAATAGAAATATTGCTACCCTTTCAAATTTTTGTGGAAAATGAGATGCTTGAAATATATTAAGGGGAGGCACACTTTCATTTTGAAATTAATATCATATTTAAAAAGAAAAAATGGAGAGGGAAAGTGAGAGGGAGAGAGAGAGAATGAAAGAACCTCATGCCAAGACTGCCGTATAAATCTGTGCTATTAATGGCTTTGGTGTACCAGTTTCATGGGAGTTATTTTGCTAATCCAGTATTGTAAGAATCCGAAACAATCTCATTCCAGAGACCATGTAGTCATACTTCTATTTATGGTATTTTTTGTGATCTTAGTGTTCACAAGTGTGATGCTACTTAAGAAAGAAATGCAGACTTAACATGATAAAATGGAACTGAAATTATTTATGCTTGTTTTTCCATAGTGTATCTTTTAGTATTTTAGTAATTAGTCAGATCTAGAAAACATATGCTTGTCACAGCCATCAGTTCTAGGATGTAAAATTGTTTCAGTAAGATACCAGTTTACCCTGAGTCTTGGATATTGTTGAAGCACTGAAAATCTCATGAGAGAGACAGATACAAAATATGAGGTATGGATTGTCTAGACTGGCAGTTCCTTCTCTGCTGTACCACTGACAAATCTTGCAATTTTGTTGTGAGACCTACATTATTTTTTGAATGTTGTAAAATGCCAACTGTTGGAATCGTGTCAATGTTTGAGTATTTCCTTTCACTCTTTCTCTCACACCCATGTGGTTAAAGAAAAAAGTTTGAAAAAGGGAATTCAAAATGAGAAAAACAATATGAGAAGAACATAGGATTTAAAATTACCTTTAAAATCTTGATCTTTAAGCTGTCCCAGTGATTTTATAAGCCCAGTCTGGAAGACCATGAGGGCTTGGCCGCTTTGCCACATTTGCAGAGCAGTCTTAACAGGGGTTAACTTTTGTATTGAGTTTTGGAGATCCAGTTGAGCTCAAAGTCGTTCCTTAGGGTTTTCAAATTACTACTAGTAATGTTTGATTTTCTAAAATATGAAATAAAAAATATTTCACCGTTTGTTTACTTCATGTTTACCAGTTGCCATATTTCAGACACTTGGTTTAACTTTCTGGTTCTCATGATCTAGGAGAGATTTGATATGCTTGAAATGCAAATACTGCAGCATCTTAGAATAAGGGCGGAAAGAGTCAATTCCAGACAAACAACACAAAACAAAAACCCCTCCAGTGTTTTAATGGATACTAAACTTTAAAAAACTTTTAAAAAATAGCTCTGAAAATGCTGCTATGAAAACTATATTTTACCAAGTTGTTGATACTGGGAATCTGGCTTTTCAGGTGTTGCACTTCCTATATATCACAGTTGATGGATGGCTGGATACTCACCATGTAATACTGATGGCCAAGATTTCAGCTGAGACTGGTTTAACTGGTGTAGCGCACGCTGACTCAGTGCGATGACCTGATCCTAATCATGCCTGAATGCCATAGGCAAGAACGTTCACAGTGAAGTATTTGTAGCCGCTTTCCTCCCCAGGGTTTTGCGTAGTGTTTTAATCAGTTTATACAGCTGCTTAAGAAATTGCAGTGGTGAGGTTATTGATAAAGTAAGCAAAGCTGGAAACATAACATGTATGCTGATAAAAAATGGGATAAATCCATAAAGGAGGGGAAATTATGGCCCTTTTGTAGTATTGTTTGTTTGTTTGTTTTGCCTTCAGACTATTTCTGGTCACTTTGACCAGGACTTTAAGTTAGCTGGTGTTAGTATCAGCCACAAACCTAGTTACACAACATTGTTGGCGCCTTTTGGTGGCGAGGTCTAGGGATGAATTAATATACAAGCTCGATGTTAGTCATTCTCTAGCAGAGGTCACTGGTAAGAGGATACCGCATTGCTCTGCTATGGGCGGCATACGTTTTAGTTCGGAAATCAAATGGATGCGTAGCTGCTAGGTGGCTTTTCCTTGGTGTGTGTGGTGGTGAGGCCACCTCCCTCGTGCAGCACTTGTTGACTTTTCTAGTCGGGGATAATCACTAGGTCATTTGTTCTGGAGGAGTACCGTCATTTAACGTGATTGTAATTAGGCAAGAACTAGGTTGACTCTGAGCCACCAAATTGCCCTAGTGTCTATTTTTTAACTTGGAGTGAGCACTTCTAGGCACCCTGTGGATTATCTCACATAGCTCTTTAGGGTTTAAATAGCAACCACGTCTAGTTAAAGCAAATAATGGAAAAAGTTGGTGTTCCATCCACTCTGGTTACTGACAGTTACCAAGAACCAGGAAACAGGTATTTGCATTTACTTTTATTCTGTGAATTTGGCTTAACAGGGCAGTAAAACTGAGGTGGCCTTTTTGTTAAACATACAGATTCTGGGATGTTTTTGCCTTTTTGTATCAGAATCATTTGAGATTTGTCATCCCGAATATGAAGTTTCTGGCGTTGTTTTCATTTTGTTTTCCTGCATGGGTGTTTGCTGGCTAGCACAGGGATGGTGGCATCGTGACTTCTAATCCTAACTCTCCTGCTGACCGCTCAGAGACTCTTGAATTAATTGCTTCGTAGTTATTATACTTAATTTTGCTTTTAAAACATCTTATGGCAGCGATATGAGCTAAGTGATTTCAGCTGGTAAAGTACTTTGAGCTCGCAGGTTAAAAAAAAAGATACATGCTGTAATAGCTACAAAGCAAAAGGTTTAACAAATGATTCTTTTGATTTCTAAGTTTAAAGATGTATTTAGGGTATTTTTATTTGTCAGCTTGGGGTTATTCAGTTTTAATGTTGTTTGCTTACTTTATTGATACTGGATCAACAGTGATTGCAAACAGCTGGAAATTTTATATCGCCTAAATGATGGGACTGTAAACTGTCTCTCTATTCGGGCAGCTTTGTATAAGGTCTCTTTATAACTGCCAGTTTGTTTGGGTGGCAAATCAGAAAAAAAAATGCTGTTTGTAGCCTGAAAATACTGTGTACCTGTTCCCCTCAGACACCTTCAGATAGGCTTTGCAGGGTATTTTCATGTGGCTTTAAATGGCAGAGCCATGTGGGCGCTGCCAGCTCTGCTCTCCTCTCGTGTCTGTGCAGCCCCTCGGGCTCGGGGGCGGCGTGTGGAGAGCGGGGGCTGCGCGTGGCCCCGTGGATTTGTTTTGCTTTCGGGCTTTGGACATTGCAGAGAGCAGGCAGAGGGAGTGCTAAGGCGGCAGAATGGGCGAGCTCCTGAGAAAGCAGAGCACTTGCCAAATTAATAATAAAGAAATTGTACGGAAAATGTCCCGTGATCCCCAGCTCCAATAGTTCCCCGGAGCAGGCGGGTGTTATTTTGGGATGGAATCCATATGGGAACTTCTTGGCACTGTGTTGTTGCCTGGGCAGAAAACCCAAACAATGGAAAACGAAATGGCCAAGGCTATCTTCTCCCGTGTGATTTCTGCCGAATTTCAGGGGGAAGTGCTCGTCGTCGTGCTTCTGGATACGCTTCGTCAGACAGCTCCAGTCATAACCTGATTTTCCAGTTTTACGTCACTGTAATTGTGCAAGGACAGTCAATCTTGTGAAGCTGCAGAAGGCTGCGTGGGAAATGGTACTAGAAGTGAATATGCAGTTTTAATGCACTTTGTCCCATGTCTGACAATTTCAACTTCCTAAATTCACCTTGGGCCCAAACCCCATCTCCTAAAGAATACGATTACAAACAGAGTGTCCCGTCTGAACGGCCTTCTTGGGTTGAAAAAGGAATAAAGTGGAACTCTGAAAATGTAACCAGTAAAAAAGCATGGGAAATAATGCATAGAGAATGGTCTGTATCTGTCTAAAGAGGTCAGGCTCGGCACAGGAGTGACTCCATTGCTTTGAGTAAAGCACTTTATTTCTTGTCCCCACTAAGACCAAAGGATCTAGCATCCCAAGACAAGAGATTTGGATGTCTCTTAGTATCCTTTTCCAAGGCCGTTCATGTAATTTGTGCAGAATGTGTAAGTTTAGTGAAGAATCCATGTGAGTTTGGTGCTGCTGGCAGAAGTCACCTTTAACCTGGACCATAATGTCACATAGCAGGACATCTCCTAGCCCACATCTGGAGCTATCTGAAAACACAGAAGTCATCCAGTTGTCCTCAGAGTAATAAGTCTTTTTTGTTATTAGCCCTTTTAAAGAAACTGTGGGTATGAGAGGCTATGAAAAGCGAATCCATTTAGTTTCCCCTTACTTCTTTTTCACTATTGTTGCTTATTAAAATATAGAAGTTGTCCATGATAAGACGATTAGCCAAAGTGCCTCAACACAGAGGAAGCAGGAATCTGAGCCTTCTGGCTAGTGCCAGTTCTATGGCTGGCTCAAACCCAACTGTCCACCACAATCTTTTTTTTTTTTTAAACACACTTACAAATCAAGCCAGTCAGCCCCCGTTGCATTCGCTCTTCCACTAAGCACCACTGCAATTTTCTTTATGTTTATTTAATTTGCAGTGAAATATGCTGTCCTTACAAAGAATGCTTTTTTGCTGCAAGGTATTTCAGGACCTGTTCTGAAAATGATTCTGCAAGAGCTCTGCTCCAGAAACCGCACCTCACATTGTTAATTCTCGTTTTCTTGCTCGGAGGAGCTGTGAGCCCTGTGCCAAGTCCTTTGTTAGTTGTATAATTCTGGTGTGCTGTGTTTACTTTATTGGTCAGGTTACAAAAATATTACGCATGCATATTTCAGTCAGGGCGCAGAAAGCTTTGGAGATTTTGCATAAACAAAATAAAATACGCTGCTCCCCCTCTGCATGCCCTCCTCTCCTGTGTTACTTGAGAAGAGTTGGGATTTAGGTTCCTGCCTCAGAATTGATTGACAAGAACAGTAACAAAACCAAGATCATTTCACTTGTAAACGGACAGTGAATGGCAGCACTGAAGAGATCAGGCCTTTGTGGCTGTCTTTATGCATGTTCAGCAGTTCCTTCTTCCTTGCTGTACAATGCATTTTCTCTTATCCAGCATGATTCTTTGAGCTTGAAAAGAAAACAAATGTCACCACTGAGAGCCTTCTGCTGTAACCATGCTGCAGAGTTTGAACTTTGAGGGAAGAAATTAGGGATGAAATTTGCTTGATGTTTTCCTTTAAAAAGCTCCCAAACTCCATTTTTTCAGGTCTGGGTCTGTGCTAGCCTAAGGCATCCACGTCCAGCCTGTTGCCTTTCCACTCCCAGCCTTGTCATGTACTGATGTGGTGAGCCCACTGGGCTGGATACAGTCCCTGTGCTGTCCTGTGGCACGAGGACCAGCATTTCAACCCCATGCAGCCATGCTCTGTATAAGGGATGCCAAACTGCAAGAGATTCATGATGTTACCCGCTTTGCTCAAAACAGAAGTATAAAACTTGCTTTTCCTTAGGGCATTGAAAGATGAAGGCAAGAGAAAAGCAATGTCCTATTTAACAAGATGTTCCAGTTTGCAGACGCACACAGAGCTGGGGAACTGGTAATAACTGCTGCTCAGCTCAAGGAATTCAGTACTTTGTTGCTTTGGTACAGAAGATGTTTTCATGCTGTGCTTGCACTTGGATTAATGCTATTGACTGGTGCTGTTAAATTTTTACATTATCTTTATTTTTGACTCTAGGACTTCTAATAAAAATGCTCGTTTTCCTGAATGGCAATGATCCAGAATGGAAATGAACCAGAATTGTGTGAAGTGAAAGTATCATTTCTCCTGATTCCAGCTGATATTTCTAGGTTAAAATTTGCTCCCCTGAAAGTATTTGGTGATTTTAATTTTCCTCTTAGCCTGACTTTATCCCTAGACCTTTTATTAATATGCAGACTTGGTCTCTGTCTTGGAAGCTTCTTTGATTTTCGTTTACCTTTGAAGGTGTTTAGGGTTAAAAGCATAGTCTTTGCTGTATCACATTTTAAAAAAAGGATACTTTTATCATTTCTGTCTGTACCGCAGCTTTTGAAGAGTCTGTACATTTTTTTTAACCAGTAACCACTTTGACCAGCGTCCTGAGATGAGGCAGCATACTTAGGTTGTGCTCAAGTTCAGATTTAAGCCTAGCTCTGAAACAGAGATGCATTGGGCCAAGCCAGCAGCCTCTGAGAAGCACCTGGCTCTTCCCAGAAACTGTAGAGGTGATTTAATTTCAACTTTTGTCTTTAGTTTCTAGGATATTGCAGATAGTCCCTACTTTGAGCAAACTCACAAATTGAGTTAAGTTGGGAGTTAAGTTTCTGGGAGTAAATATTTGTAGTGCTGAACCACAAGGATCTACGAAGTCCCTGTGGCACCATGTATGAGAGATACCTTCCTTTATTGGGTTTTAAAATTGACGTTCTGAGCACCTATGGAGTAAGCGAATATCTAGCTGGGCTTTCTCAAGATAAGTGAAATTAGTTACGTTCTCTTTGCCCCGCTGTTCAGTCTGCTGTTTTTCTGACTTTGTGAAAGCCAGGTTGAATGGATCGAAGTGTTCCTTGCTTCCTGTCCCGAGCAGGTTGGGTAACAGCCTTAGGTTTCTAAACGTTTGCCCTGTTTCGCTCCAGGACGGGTGGGTGAAGCAATCGCCATATCAGATCAGTTGGTAGGATGCCTTGAGGAGTGCCAGGCCCGGGGGACTCTGGGGCATGAGAGGGGCAGGATGAGACCTTGCCACATCGCGTTTCTAGGTCACAGGCACTATCTGTGAGTGGGAGGAGGAAGAGGGATCTTCACCAGCTGTTCCCAGGACAGGGCTGCTGTAGTAATTGCCGTGCTTTAGTCATAAGACCTATTTTGGAACACAGAAACATGCTAGGAGATGTTGTTCATTTTTTTGCCTTTAGAAAACTTTTCCAGATCTTCAGTATCAACAAGTGCTAGGGTTTGTTTTTAGTCCCAGTGTTCAGTTTGTTAATACGCTGAAAGAAAGCGATGAAAAAATGTCAAAGGCTTAGAGATCTTTCCGTAGTTTTTGGTCAGTTTGGTGTCGTCATCAGCTAAACATAGGCACGCTGGCCTGGAAGGGATCTCGTGGGTCGCAGCTCCCTTGTTTTTGCCTTTCAGAGGCACTGTCGTATTGCCCTCTTTGTAAGCGCATGCAGCTCCCTCTTAAAACTGCTTGTTTTTTTTTGTCCTCGCTTGGGAAACTTTTCCCAAATGTTGCAATTCTGATATGTTCCTCAGACTTCTGCGTGTTTCCAAATTTCCCTTCCAATTCATGTCCTGTTCAGAAGGACAGTCATTCTGGGCGTTTTCCTCTGGCAAAAAAGCTATGCTCCAGGGGATAAAGCTAAAGGAGAAAGCAAAGCCAGACTGTGAAGCTTGGACCAAAACCGTTGCGAGCCTCTCCCTGAGGTGCAGTGTTCCTCTTAAACCTCTCCACCTTTAGAAGCAAACTGCACAAACAGATCAGAAGTCATCTGCATGCCAGTGCACTTGAATTAGATAATAGATAGTGCTTGCTGGCATTGGCAGCAGGAGAGTGTAATGATCTTCATTGCACAAAGTACAAAATAATATTTAGTCCCGAACAGCATTTTGCATTGGCTTCCTCTAAATCAGAGTGATCTCGATGTTAAAAGACAAACAAACACCGATTCAAATTGTGGGTTCGGATAATTTGCTCCACCTACTCAAAAGCAGCTATTTCAGGAGTGAAGTTTTAGTGATTTATGTTCCCATCTCGTATTTCCAAGAGGCATTTCTTCACTAGCTACAGGGTGTATCCCCCCTCTCCATAATTTTGTCTTGTTTAGGTAGTACCTAAACCTAGCAGAAAAGATCGTCGCCTGTAACCTCTCGAGCCCCTTAGTGACAAGCGCCATTGTCAAAGGCAGGCAATTTGCCAGGAAACTGTGACTCCCAGGGAGAGTGTGCAAGGTTAGGGGTAAAGGATACTATTGCCAGAGAAACTGTATTCCGAGTGGATTTGTGTGGAACAACAACGATATCCAGTGACTAGTTAAATTAGCCACAGATGTGTTTTCTATAACACCGTCCAAGAAGATATACAGTACTTGGTTCAGCCATAATGATCTTCTGAAGTCAAATCAGATCCAAGCAAAATTGCATCTGTACTGGGAAAGCTTTTAAGGAATTGTGTAATATGATTCAGACAAGTAGATGAATCAGACTGCTGCAAACTAAACAAGAAGCACATCGGTAAGAGATGAGGTAAGGCTACTTGCATAGAAGTGTGAGAGTTTGATGTTAGCAGTTTGCTGTTAAAATTTGAGCTCCGGGAGATGGACACATGCGGTTAAACTGGCACGTTTTGCCGGCCACCTGCCCAGAATGTGCCTTGGGAGGAGGATCTCGGAGCTTTCTCTGAGCTTTTCAGAATCTATGAGTACTTGTTTTTGCCCTTACGGCTGCACTGCTTGTATCCCTCTCCTTTGCCACTCCTCCTGTGCAAGGAAGTCTTGCTGAGTTCAGTTTCCGAGCGGGTAATTATTCTGCTGCAGGCAATAAGGTTGTTAGATCGATGCAGAGTTTTCACATGCCAAGGTGAGGGTGCAAGCGAAGGCTCTGGGATTGTGGGCTTTTCTCACATGTTTCTCAGCGTTTTATTTTTTTTTGCCTCAGCGTGACAGCGTGAGCGATCCTGGGGGTTTCTGTGCGGGACGGTTGAGAAGCTCAGCTTTGTCCCACTGCTGAGTTCTCGGCTTTGCCACTTGTAACTCTCATTCTTGGAGTTCGGATAAGACAAGCGGAGCCCCTTGCAAGTCCCCTTGAATTACAGATCTGCTCCATGGTTTAAAGTTCTGGCGAAACACAAGCAAATTAGTTACTGTAATGGTTGGCACAGGAAGCAAGAAAAGCTTGTGTTCTCTGACCTATTTCTTTACCATGTTACTTACTTGAACTAAACTGAACGTAGAGTATTAAAAGGCTGTTATTAAAGACCCAAAGTATTCAGTTTAGATTCTCATTGGAATAGGCATTAATATTAAAACTGAAATAAAAAATCATATTTCTGTGGAGGAGTTGCAGGGGAGTTAAAAATAACATTTTACACAATAAAAATACCATGTTCTTGTGTGTGAAAATATATCTCACTTTGCACTTTCTGTTTCTAAGTCAATATAAAATGTTTATTAATGACAGTGATGTAAATCTGATAACTTTTCTTTTCAGATATGCTTCGAGTTTCTAGATATAATTCCAAACAGAGTTAAAAGGCTGTTAATTAAAATGTTAAAATTAAATGTTAATGAAAAGTAAATGGTTAAAATGTTTGTTCACAAAAATGTCATTTTATTTTCCTTTCTCCATTACTTCTTTGCAATATTTTATTTTAATCAAGCAAATTTTATTGCTTTGCATCCTCTGCTTCCAGATTCTTCTCACTTGAGCTCTGGATTCTGCTTCAGGAGATTTTGTACTTCTATTCTTAGGAATTTTTACAGGTCACATGCAAAGCCATGTGTTTGTGTGCATGCATGCGTGTTTCTTTAGACAGCATACCAATAATTAGAATAACTGTGCAAAGTCATGGCTTCATTACAGGAGAACTTACGGGAAAAAACAAAATATGCATCTCTCAGGTACCATCTGATTCTAACTTAAGATAGCTGCACATCCTGTGCACATTTAACACAGCAACAGCATATGTTTATTCAAAAACATGGTTATTTTGAAAATGCTCATACCTATGACTTTTTTCCTTCTCTTTACAGAGTCTTTGTAAACAGAAGTTTAGCCATGGAAAAGATAAAGTGCTTTGGCTTTGATATGGATTATACACTTGCTGGTGAGTATCTTCATGATTTTTTTGTCATTAACTTAGCTCAGTGAATTGCCTGTTGTTGAGAGAAAGCCAGTAATCGGTTGGGCTAGTCCAGCTAGCAGGTGCTTCCTCTGTTAGCAAATATAGCATCTATTTGTTGCAATTTCATTTCAGATGTTTCTTTTGTACTTGTTAAAGCTGTATTCGGTCACAAACCACAGTGCTCTAGTGCAGTTTCAAACGATAATGGATACCAAGGGGACCAAAGCTTAGCAGGTTTAATTGCTTCCTTAAATTCCACTGCACTTTGTGATTGCCACTGATGCAAGCATGGCTTTGAAAAAGGAGGTGATTTCCTTTTATCTTTGGTGCATATGATAGACCAGACTTCTACCTGGCAGGTAAAAACCCCTTGTGCTCTCGGAGGGTCCGCTATTTTTGAACATATTTTCTCTTTTCCTGCTTCCCTGTTGACTACATCATGACTCATTAGTGAAAAGAAACAAGGCAGAGGGAGTGTCTTCTGATCAAGTTAATTTAGAAAGCTTTGCCAGTTCTTTATGGAATATAGACTTTAGGAGGTTGCGTAAGACCTTTGAGTTTCTCTTCTTCTTTTTTTTTTTCATGACTTTTCCACCTTTCAAATACCAGACAGGCAAATTCTTTGAAACTTTTTCTGAAGAGAGGGATAAAGCTGCTGTCTCTGGTATAGTCAGACTTGTACCATGTCTTGTATTTTAAATAGGGCAAATATAAAAAGGCCACTTTCACTTTCCTGGGTTATGTTATCACAAAAGATACAGGCTATAACTGAGGGTGTCATGTCCATTTCCTCCTCCTTTCTCACTGCCACTTCCCAGGCTGCAAATAAAAAGTTTCCATCACCCTTCATACTTCAACTTAGAATTGCCAATGTGAACCGAGAAATGGGAGGCAGAATATCAGGGTCACCTAATACTAGGTTAATGGAGTGTGTCAGCTTAGTTCTGGCCTGCGAGAAGGAAATGGGAACGTGGCTGAGGGCTCTGCGAGGGGTGGCAGATGCAGGGGACAGTAGTGAAGTAGAGGGCAGAAAGTTTCCATGTTCAAGAAGCTGTTTCGGAGGCTGCCACTGTGAAATTGCAGTTTATATTTACATCGCTTGCTTTTGTTCTTCCAGGTGGTTATCCATGAGGCATTAGTTATATCTGAATGTTTTGGTTATTTGCTATCTTGTTTATTTATCTGCTTAAAGTTCCTGCCACTTTGTAACTCATAATTGGTGCCGTGGCTAATCCGTGCTAGGTCTGCCTGCGGGCACGAGCCCCAGCCCGAGGTGTTTGTGTTTCCCAGCACGACAGCCCTTGTGGCAGGGCTTTTAAGGAGTGCAAAACAGTTCAGGAAGACATGCTTAAAAAAAATAGTTGTGGGCTTCACTTCTGCAACAGAAAAACAACTCATGTGACTTTTGCAAACTGGCAGCATTTCCAGGGACTCGGATGCTCCCGGTGCGGTTGGCATGGAGCATGGAGCGCGTTGCTAACACTTCCCCTGACAGAAGGAGACTTTCAGCGCTATCCTCACTCCGACTGCTCGTGTTGCTCAAGTGTGGCTTGTGCCTGTAAACACAGAGCAAACGTGTTGTTATTTGCAAAATGATTCTTGATTTGAGGAAAGGATGCAACTGTTTCAGGCATCCTAAAAAAGCTCTCCGGGACATGGAAACCTGGAGCTAGGGAGGCTAGAAGAGCACAGTAGTGCAGTAAAACGGGCAAAGTTGGGGGGCTGGATGATAGGCTATGGCGCAGCAAAAGAAAAGAGACGTAGTCAGAGCAGGAGGCTGAGAATGTTGTTCACCTTGGAGCAAGCTGCTCTCCTGCGACTTCTGCAATGGTAAAACAGAGACAATACTGGCAGATCATTCCCAGGGAGATACGAGAATGTAAATACGTTGTAAAGCATTTTTCAAATTGAAAATATTCTGCCTGGAAAATAGTGGTGGTGGCCGGTGTGTGTGTGTATGTTTATTTTTTTTGACCTAGCTAGATAAGTAACATACAATCACCTCTTTTGCTTGTTCTTTCATGGTTATCCTTTCTTCCACATGTGGATGCTTTTTATTTGACTATAATTTGCTATATTCAATGAAATCCATAATCTTAACTATGACACACAAATAAAATTACTTATTTACTGCAAGGACTTTACAGAGTATAATATTAAAATAGGATTATATTTAGCCAATTCGAGATGATAATGGACAAGTGAAGTATTACATAAATAATGTAATGGTACATTCATTAGATGCTGAAATGTTTTCTGTCCAGTCAAATTATTCATTACACAGCCCTTCACATGGACCTGCTTACTGTCTAGATAAAGAAAAAATAGGAAAAAGCTAGAAAAGCTAGTTTAGCTGTAATTTCACATCTGGAAAGGGCATGTGCACACCAGATGATGTATGGTGAGCATATTCCTTCTGGAGGTTCTTCCAGATTTGTGTGAGGAAATAAGTGAACCAAGGAAGACGAATGGAAGCACATCTAGTGTTGTCAATGTTTTCTGCATTTTCACTTTCAGCTTTTGCAAAGCTACTTTTATAAAGTTTAAAGTTGTTTAAAAATCTCCTAAGCACTGCTCTCTGCTCTCATACGATATGAAATGAAGGCAGTCAAACCCATTAGCCTTTCCTAAAACTATACACAGGCTCCTTCCCCACTCTCTGCCATGAGCTTTCACATCAGAAATAAATCGCTGACTCTCATCCCGTAGCTGGCAGTCATTTACTTTGACAGTGCACGGGCACAGTGGTTATTTTGGAGCACCCCGAATTATCCATCTTGCAAAGAGGAGGCAGCAGTGTCAGTAGAAGTGTAGTCACTCCTCTCTTCTTCCCAAAGCAGTGGCCACTGCTAGTGCCGATAATCTTACGTAGGAGGTGATTCACTACCAGAAAAGAAGTCAGAATCAGTTGACTCATTTTGAGCTTTAGAAACCTGAGGCAGTTTCGGTTTTGCATGTTAGGATTTCAGGGGCATGGACTTACTCAATGTAACACTTATCTGTCTAGAATAAGCTAATTTTGGTAGGTATGGATGTGGCATTTCCATTTCCAAGTATATGGTAGCAGCCACTACCCCCTTGATGTAGCAATCGTGTTATGCACTACGAGCGTGACTGCAAGACTGAGAATGTCAGCCTGCCAACTGACAGCAGTTATGGTATCATCGTGTTACACGTACATAAAATATGATTCCACACCCATTTGTTTTCTAGGGTAGTATTTCTTAGCCTTATTAAATTAAAAGACCACTTATCTCAAAACTAGAAAATTTTAACTCAGAACTAGAAAGCCATCTGGTATAGCATTGTCACAGGTGTTTTTTCTTTTCCTGTCAAGTCAGTGTTGGCATTAACTTTGTATTCTTGTTATTAACTTTCACGTTCTTTCATGTTTTTTCTCTCCTTGCATATAGTTGAGAAACAGTGTTGTAGGGGTTGGTTGGGCAGAGAAAGCCTTTTTTTTGTCCTTAAAAAGAGCCTGAAGGTTTCAGCCTTTGCTCCCGGGCAGTTATGGACAATAATCCACATGAAACTGCGTATTTGTTGTCCTTATTCATCTTGTGAACTTGGAGCTACTTTGGTTACAGCTAGAATTAAATTGGCTACTAGGAGCTCAAAATAAAATGAAAACAAATTAAAATAACTCTTGCAGGTTTTAACATTCCTCTCTTTCCCATCCAGGCTTACTTTGCATCCTCTTGGGGGCAGTGAGTGCTCCTACATATATGGAAATTCCCAAGTCTCCCTAGGTTTATGTGCTGGATAAACTAACAGTAGGAGCTGAGAGATCTGTGTTAGATACCAAGTTAAATACCTCCTTTCCAGTGTGTTTAGTTTTCTTTCTCTTAGTGAATCACACATATATAGATGGTATTTTAAGGTAGATAATATTGTGAGGAAAGTCAGTGGTGCAGAAACAACAGTTTCGCTGTGGCCGGTATGTGTAGCAGTAGATAGAGAGCTGCTGCCTAAAACCTCTGGGGTCTTGAGGCGTTTCCGTGACCTGGCGCAGTCGCTGCTTCTCTGCTCCTGCCTCCTCTGCCTCAGCACGGAGCAAGGCCCATGCCTGAGCTGCAGCCTTCTGTCCTCCTTGGAAAGGAGCAGGTTGGAGCAGGCACAGAATGAAAGGTGCTGGAAAATTTCCTGTTCAAGTGCTTAAATAAGAGATTTGAGGGTCCTTTTGTAATGTGTTCTTGTCTGCTAGATTACAGTTTATTATCTGAATGATTCATCTCTACTTATTCATCCTGAGCAGTAATTCTGGCCTGCCTGCCTATTTCACCAGTCCCGTCAAAACTACCTATGCTTCGTTAAAGGAAAGTGTTGTTGCTGATCTCAAAGATTCACAGCCTTTTCTTTGTTAAAAATCAAAGGAACAGATAAAAATACATGGGTAGAGGAGCTTATTGCAACACTTACCTGAGCGTAGGAGTTGTGAGGCCCTTTGGAAATGTAGCTGAGAGAGATCGGTTTCAGGCAGGTTTTTTTCCTGGCTGCTTCCTTCTCAGAGCGAGCTAAACTTCTGCTGAGCTGTATTAACTATTAGGTCTGGGTCCAAGTAATGCAGGAAGCCTTGGCATCACTCGGTCTTAAACTGGATGGGTTGCACAACAAGGTTATGGATATATGTCTCTTTGACAGGACCAGGGCTAAAGTAGGGGGGTTTGTAAACGGACTGTAATTTCACACTAGGCTGTTGGCAGATGGAAGAGGAATTATTAAGAATTACAAACTCAATTGTGCTTAAAAAGACTCCTCAGTGACTCTCCTTCTTCTCCAAAAGCTACAGTTTTGTTGAAAGTTTTACCTCCTTGCTCTGAGGTAGATGAGCCCTAATATCAGTAGGCAGGATACTGTCATTTGGAAGGCTGCCCCAGAACATAAATCACTGCTTTCTGGATGACATGGAGACAACAAAACAAAACCATCATCGCCTGCTGAAAACTGCCTCAAATAAAAAAAGGGAAAGTGGAATTTTACAATTACTACTTCTGTTATGAGCAAAAATGATTGGAATGTAGTTTGTGTCCTGAAAGCCCTGCAGACTTAATGTTAAGATTTGGTACAATGCAAAGATTTTATTGCAAAATTGCTTATGCTGCCAGCTTCAGCACTTCCCATCCTATCACATGGGAAAAGATCTGGGAAGACTACTGGAGCGATTGCTTGTGGCTGCCTTTCCCAACTTACTCCAAAATGCAACATGCATAAACATGTTTTGCCCCTTCCTCAGATAGTCATTAGTGTCTGAGCCATTTGTGCAATTCAGGGGAAAGGGAAATTTTACACACCCACACCTTAATTTTGAAACTTTTTTTTCTCTGTGTGTTGATTGTGGAAAAATCCATTCAAACAAAATGTAGAATTGGCTTGTAGCTACATGTGGTTTGGGAGAAAAAGTGGCAACTGAACCAAGAACTGTTTTTTTCAGTCCATCTAGTAGTTTTATTTTAGTCAAGTTGTACTAGTTTTCTGTGTTTCAGTTTCCACAACTGGGAAATGGGAGTAATGAATTTGTACCTCACATAAAATTTTCTGGAATATTCAGGGAAAAAAATATATTACAAAACAGTGAGTTTAATATGAGGAAAATTGAGCTGAGTACTTAAAATCTGCTGTGCTTGTAATGTGAGCCACTACAAAACAGAATTATGCTTTTAAGTACAGTTTTTGTGTATTTATTGGTAATGGATTCAAATACAATTATTCTAACAAGGCTGTCCTACTTAGGCTGAGGATTCGTCTTTAGCTTCATCATGATATAAGGACTACAGACTTTAAAGGTCTTTTGAGTTGGTAGTGATCAGTCCTGGATCTGAAAATCTGGAGCATGTAATTCTTTGTGTCATATAGCAATAATATGGATAGAGGATGACTAGAGAGAGAAGTTGATGGATTTGACAGTGGTAGCCTTCAAAATGTCCTTTAAAAAATCAGACTAGCTTTGTGTGTTGCACATCTGCTGTCTGCATTTTCACATTTTTACATTCAGGCCTAACAGGTGCAGATTTTGCAGATTTCTGAGCCTTTTTCACCATCGGTGCTTTAAAACTAAAGGCGGATGGGTAAGCTAAGCTGTTCTTAGTCCGCCTCGAGCTAGCTGCTTTCCAAATAGCAGTGCGGTGCTATGCTCGCTATTGCTCCTGCTGCCTTTGCGCTGCCGCTCCGAGGAGCGTGACCACGTCGAGCCGTGTAACGCAGAGAGCCGAGGCCTGGGGCTGCGATTCTCATGTGCTGGCTTGGAGATGGGGAGTGGAAGAAGCACGTGTTGCTTGCTGTGTCCCAGGAAGTCACCACCTGACAACGTGCTCATCTGCTGCCCGCAGAGCCCCGAAGCGCTGGCGCGTCAGGCAGACGCTATTGTGAGTCCGACTTGTCACCGAGGCTAAGGAAGGTGGGCAGAGCGGCCCTGCTCTGCCTGTGGCTCTCCATAAAGTGAGAATAACGCCTAGCTGGCTCAGCAGGCTGTTAATATGCTAGCAGTTCTTGTATTTGCCACACTGGTGGAAATAAGAAGCTATTTTTCCCTTAGTAGACCCTCTTATCTAGTAATCTTCATATCACAGTACATGTACTGTTAAGTTACGAGTGCCTGTGTGATGGGGGTAGATGACTGTAGGAGGAACTGAAGCTGGGCATTCAGAAGGCTTTAACTCTTGGATCACATGTGTGCCATTGCTTTGCGAGTGCCTTTTAGCAAACGACCTGACAACTTACGATGGAGCTTGAGAACAGCATGGGCACTTGTGCTACATGCACGTCCAGGCGTGCGCTTCGAACAAATGCAAGTTGCTTTGGGGGATTAGTGTCTACAGCGGGTTGGTTGTGGGAAGGCAGTGGGTCTGGCTGAGCCGCGAGGAGAACGGAGAGCTCTGACTTGGTGCCGGCTGCGCCAAGCGCTGAACGTTTTTTCCCCTTCTCCATAAAAGGCCTTGTGTCCGAAGGGAAGGTGAACTATGTTGTCAACGAAGAAACAGAAACCTTATAAAGAGAACTAACAAACCAGATCTGTCTGGATGCTGCTATACCTGAATAATGCCTTAAGATGCAGAGTATGTATCTTAAAGGCATTTTCTCTATTATTTCTAGATACTGCCAAATAATGCTTGAATGTGAAGCCCCATGAAACTCTTTCTTCCCTGTACTAAACTCTTTGTTGAAGAATTAAGCCCATATTTGGGCACAGTAATTTGTTTCCATGGAAATACAGGAATATTTCCAGGATCGGATTATGACTCCCGGTCGGCTGTATCTGGGAGGTGAATTGTGAAGGCCACTGGCAAAACACACACACACACAAAATCTTGTATGTGAGGAAAATCACGAAATATGCTCATAAAAGAACAGGTGACTGTGGAGTCATCTTCTGTGCAATATTATTCCAGCACAAGGAATGTTATGCCAACTATTAAAATAGACAAACCAAAGTTTCCTTAAAATGCAGAGTCCGTCTGAATTGCTTCTTTCAACACACACAGTCTGACCTCAGTGCTGTTGTTGTTACCTCAAGCCATGCATTTTTATGCAGTTGGAGAAATCTTTCCAGCACTAAGGACTATTTTGCTAGCCGCTGACTCTAAGGCATATCCAAACAGCCCAAATCTTTGTTACATCGAAGGCAAACAAAATGCAGTAGCAGAAAGCTAAAAATATCTAGAATTTACCAGTGAGAGCACTAATAAGCCAGCTTTGGGAAGAGTTAAAGCTGATGATACTTGACAACACTTTTTTTTAAGTGTTAAACAAGTAGAAATGCAGTGCTAAAAACAAACTACAGTGCAGATATCCAGCAATGCAGAACTAAGCTGAATGTACAAGACTGTGCCAGTCCTTGAAGCAACAACAAATCCTGCCTTTACGGATCCTTGTAGCATACTGAGTAGCAGAATTGGAGCTGATAGGGTTCCAGGTTAGAGGCTTTAGAGCTGCAAGCTGCGCTGTGCACTTGGGGACGTTTGCAGGAGCATTAGAGGAAGGAATTTTCCATCGCTCTTAGGCTGCAGAGCGGGTGCCTGGGCGCTGCGTGGGCACTGCCGCAGCTGGGGACTGCAGTCGTGGTTCTTCTGCGTAGGTGTGAGTTGGTCACCACGAGGAAACCTGCTTACGAAGCACTGGCAGAAGAGGGTGCTGGGGAACCCCTGAAGCTCAGACATAGAGTTCAAAAAGTTCAACACCATGATAATTATTTGCTCCTGCTTTGCTGCCTGCTACCAGAGCTGCATCAAAAGCATGTGTAGCTGCAAGAGGCTTAGTGCTGCATCTGCCTATTCGTGCACCGCAGAGCAGCAGCTCGTGTGCTCAGCGTATGGCAGTGCCTGGGACACGCCTGAAGGTTTTGTCACAGTCCTGTTTGCTGATGGCTGCAAGCATTTAACTTCTAATGAAATAGGAAAGGTGCAATTAAGCATTGAAGTGTGTTTAAAGCTGAACTTTCGCTTACAGCATAGATCTGTGTTTGCAAATGATTCATTGGATAAAAGTAAAGGAAAAACTGCTGGATCAATACCACAGCAGTTTTTTCTTATCTCAGAATGAAAAAAATGAGTGAATTCAATGGGACAAGACATGCTGTTGTTACTCGTTTGTTTGTTCAGTGTTGTAAAACCTCTATTTAAATATAGGCTGATATATGACAACTCTGCTTTGCATAACATGATGCAGTTTTATTTATGGTCTAGTGGTTAAAATCGAAAAGCAAGAGTCAAGAGAATTGGGTTCTATTCCTGGCTGTTTTGCAACTTGCTTTGACCTTAGACAAATCCTTTACGGTCACAGTTCAGCAAAGACCATAAACAATTGGTAGTTTGGTGATTCACCACACTCCTCATTTTAAACATGAGTTGTCCCAGGGGTTTCGTTTGGGCTGTGCTTGTGGTTACAACCAGGCACATGTACCACTTGGTTAAATTGAAGCCCTATACCCAACTTCTCAGAATAGGAGCCTGACTTTGTTCCTGGGCGCGAGGCCCCAGGTCAGTACAGCACAAATATGAGCGAGTCCATTGCCTTGAGCCTGGTGAGACGCCGAGTTAGGCACATGCTTACAGCCCGGGCTGGGGAAAGATTGTTGAAAGCAGTGTCATACGCACTCAGGGTTCTAGAAAGGATTGTCCTGAAATTTCTTTACAAATGAATGTTGCAAAGGGTTGGAACATCATCTAGCTATTGCAGGACCTTGGATCCTGGGCACTTCTTCAAGTCCAGCCTTCATGGGAGCCTTAAGCTTGGATGAATGTGAACCTCATCCATGGAACGTGGGAACTGGGAACATCCAAGGTAGTAACACTGTGGGCTCTGACTCCATTGGTCTCTGGCAAGAGAAACACATAGGAGTGGGAGCTGCAGGTTTGTGCTTTTTCCTGATCCTGGGAGTGTCAAACCACGTGATCTGCAGAGCGTGTTTGTGTGGAAGCTGCCTCAATCCAGGTTCCTCCATGGCGTTTCAAATTCTCATGCAAAAGCGTAAACCATCTCTGGTTTCCACTGCAACCACGGCCACATCCTGCCAGGCTCCTCAACGTGCAGGTGAATCCAAACTCCTCTTAGAGCAGGCTGAAAACAAAAATGAAAAGAGTAGTCTGGCTCTGCTGTCAAAACTGAAGGGGTGGTAGCACCTAAGTGATGAAAATTAAGTATGACATTTCAGATTACTTCCCATATGAACAATGAGTTATTTTAACAGAGAGGGGAATGTAGTTTGAAATGTTCAGGTTTCTGTTTCATGGCATTTCTCTAACAGTGCCTGACAGCATCTGCCTTCTTAGAAAAGACCCTATAATGGAGAGACTGAAGTCATTAGCATCCTAGAGCAGAAGTCCTAGTTTTATCTGATTATATGTGAAAACTGGCATTGCTCACTCAGAGGGGAAGTGACATACAAAGTAACACAGTGTTCCTTGGTCTCTGGTTACTTCTGAGGAGTCTCAGACCTCTGGGCTCATGGCTGAGCAATCTCCTTGAAAAGCTTTCTTCAAGCCGTGGCAGTGTGGAAAATGCCTGCCCAGCACTTGTTAGTATGTGTAATTGGTATCGCTGCAGTGGGATTTTTAATTAAGCCCAATGTCTCAGATGTCCCTGGGACTGGTCGCTCTGTTTTCCTCTGGATCCTCATCTGGAGCTGCAGGTTGAGGTGGTTGGAAGTGCCAGGGAATGGACATTTGGTGCTTTTGTGAAATCCTCAGAGATCTGGTTGCTGGCAGAGGGTTGACTGTATCAGAGGTCCCACAGTCATAGTTGGCACTAACTGCCAGACTTCGGGAGGGCTTATGGAGAAGATATTGACAGAATGGAGAACTGGGGGTAGATTTACCATCACTTGCAACACTGGCCCGAGGTCTTATTTGATAGACATTGGTGGGGCAGGTTGCGTCAGTATTTGTACTGTCACAGGGGATTGTAGAAAGGGATCTTGATCCTCACGGCTTTAAGTATTTTTCATCAGCATGATGTTGATATAAGTGTATTCCTGCACTGTTCGGGTGCTTGTTTTATTAGTTTGTGGTGCAATTCAGAGTGTGGATCAGCATTTAAAACCCACATTTTAGGACTTGCTCATTAAGTGAGGTGTGTGTAATTTCAGAAATGAATTTATACAAGCTTAATTATGCAAGTTGTACCTGATGAAGGTATAAATCTGATCACTAGGTACCCATCTGTCCATATATGTCCCTAGGTGCCTGCTTTGCATGTCTAAATCACTGAGGACCAAGCAGCTACTGAAATAACCTGTTTCTAGTTATTTCACTTTCAGTTCTTCAGGACTTAACACAAAGCAATTGGGCTGCATTTCCCATGCTTCAGAGAAATGACTAAAACCCTTATCTTATCAGGCTACCTTTTGGCTTATCTGTCGTCACAGATCTCTGGATGGCGGGCAAAATTTCTGAAGATTGGGTGTTTCTTAGGCTTTCTGAGGAGCATCACCTCTAGTTTGAGATGAACGATCTTGTCAGAGCCTCTGTCAGTCAAAAGACGAAGTGTCTTCTGCCAACCAGAACAGTTTGGGTGGACAGAAGCATTTCAGTTCCCAAGAGCCTCTCGCCCGCCAGGGCCAGGCATGGGGAAGGCCACAGCGCTCTCAGCAGCTGCAAGGGCAGGGAACCGACCTGCTGTGTGCTTGGGTACTGGGCAGGCCGTGTCCCTTCTGCAGGTGGCACCTGCCCCGCAAAGTCCCTTGCCCGTGCAAGGGGGTTTCTGAGAGCGCTGTGAGCAACTCGTGCTGGGGCTTTATGAAGGGTTTAATGAAGAGCTCTTTCAGGAGGTGTTGGGTGTCCTAGGAGAGCAAGCTGGAGAAAGAGGGCAGGTGGGGACAAACTGGTGGCAGGGCTAAAGGAGAGTCTAGATTATCATTTACTAGTCGTCACCCTACGCTTTTCCTGCGGGTGCCACCCGCTCAGCGGTCTCTCTTGTTATTGTAGCAGTCCCCCAGTTCACCTTCTCTTCCCAGAACTAAATCCATAGTTGGTGGAAATAAAATGGCTGGACAAAACCGATTTGCAGGTGTGCGGTCAGGGACAGTGAGTACTTCTCATGGAATGGCACAACTGAAGCAGTATCAAAGTAGATGCTCCTGCTTTTCGCCTGTGATCTATGACCAGCTTGTAAGAAGTGTCAACAAGCCTTGGAAGAAACCAAGTTACCTTATCAATGAGAAGCTGCCCAACCTGCATTTGAAATCTTTGTGTGTGCAAAAAGGGAACAAGGAAAGAAACATGCAGCCCTTGAAGGGCTTTTTCCTTCCAACTGCTTCAAACAGAGCAATAGAATGCACTACAGACTTCCCCAGCCATTGATTTTGCCACAAAACAAGGCAAAAAGCAGTGATTTTCTGAGAAGCTTCCTAGATATCTTCATGCTTTTTCTGCAGGTCCTTTACCCAACATCATTCCAACTCATTCAGCTTGAATGTTTAGAGCAAATCTGATCTCAGAGCTCTATCTGTTCCCTGTGCGTAGCTGTAAGCTCAGATTCCCTCTTACCTTGTGTGCTTGCGGACCAGAGCGGTACGATGCGATGTCCTGCTGCTGTGCAGGATTGCTCCTGGTTTATCCTGCGATGGTTTTGCGTGTGCCTGTTCAAGTAAGGGCTTTAACTCTGGCGCGCTTACATCGGGCTGATTGCTGCTCCAGGCTCCTGTGGAGCCTGTCCTGGACACAGGGCACAAGTCGAGTCTCAGGTTCCCGGTGCAGTTCCTGGCTCAGTCTCTGAGCCTCTGTGCTGACACAGTCTACACAGTCATGGTGTGAAGGAAACTGCGTGCCCTGAAAGGAGCAATTTGTCACCAAACGAGGAATGTACAATGATGGCAAAACCTCAGAGCAGGAGAATCTTTCTTGAAATGGTTGTCTGATGGAAACATGAAGGGTTTGTATCACTTTGACAGTGTACCTCTTCCTCCTAAATATCACTGAACTGACCTAAAATTGCTTTGTGGATAGAGGACAGAGTTTTGCCTGCAGGATGCACGATAGCCGACTGTGCCTCCTCTATAAATCAGCTGTAAGTATATTTGGAATAGCTGCCAGGCCGGCTTCTGCGCTTTCCAGAGGACAGAGCTCCAGCAGATACACAGTCCCACCTTGCACAGAGCTGTTGCAGTTTTAAAATCAGTCTGATTTTTTTCTTTAACAGGGGAGCCCAGTGTAACTCCGTCAAGACTGGAGTGACACTCTGAATCTGCGTCTGCCTCATGTGAGTTAAAATCCTGGCAGCAGCATTTTGCTTAAACTGGAGCCTCTGTAGGGATTTTTTTTTTAATTTTTCCTTTTCAGGTAGGCTATAAAATTGTTACCGTATGTGTCTTGGCACCAAGGTAAAAACAACCACAAAAGTGCATGAGAATTGCATACCTTACTGCACAACCCATTCTCGATTGGCTTCCCTCCTCGCACGGACCGTGTGAGGGGAGCCCACACTCACCACAGACCCAAAGGCTTGCAACATTCACTCCTGTGATACTGCTTTTTGACTTCCAATAGCATAATTTTATGGCAAGTGATGATGTTAAGGGGAAGCTGAAATGCTGTCAACTGCCTTGTGTTTTTTAAAGCTTTGGTTGTTCTCTTTCAATCCATGGTTACATAACCCGTGAACACTGTGTACTCATTGCCTTGAACCACTGAAGCATTCGTCTGTTTTGGAACACAGACTATTAAAATAACTTGCTCCTTTAGAGCTGGGGACAGTGGCAGAGTCATGGCCACCGATTGCTAAGAAAGCGAAAAGAAATCAAAATAAGCGGTAACACGTGCTTCTGTTTCACTGTCATCGTTGTGTGTGTTGGGCTCAGAGAACACGCAAGGAGGCCATGAATGTGGATCAGTTGTGGTTTTGTGGCTGTGCCTATTTCACCTGTCACACTGTCCTGGGTGCTTGGAGAGATGGTCCGTCTCAGCTGGGTGAACAAGCTGAGCACAAGATATGCTGCATGGCAAACATCTAAGCTCACGGCATCACCGTGCCCTACAAATTATGTCCAGTTGTGGTCTCAGCAACTAGGATTTGGGAGGGGGAATTTCCAGAAAAGTGATTTTTTTCATCATTCAGCTGAGCCGCAGATAAAAAGTATTGATCTGTCCTCTCTGCTTTGTTTCTCCATGGATGCCTGAGCTAAGCAAGATAAGAGAGGGAGACCAGCCCTCAGTACAATATTGAGATAACTTTTTTTCATCTGGGAGAAATTATCTAGTAATACCTATGACAGGGCCATCCTGCCTGTGCGTGTGGTTGTATTTGCTTGCAGCAGCATTAACCTGCTTGCACTTGATCTCAAGGAGGTGGATCATTTGCCTGGAAGCTCATGTTCCTGAAACAGGCTTTTGCACAGCTTACAAGAAATGTCAGTGGGTAGTGGCTTGGACTGGTGGTTACGGCGTGTGCTGTGCTGGGGAGCTCTGTCAAGATGGGCTCACTGAGCTCCAAATCTCTTCTCATTAGTGTGTCCAGTTAAAGGGAAGTTTATCTTGGACATTAATTATCAGAGTAAACTGAAGAACAAAGTTTATTGTCCTTTTCCAGCCTCCAGGAGTCCCGTTTCCAGTATCCCTGTTCAACTGATGTGTTATTGGGAAGGTTCTTATTTTCTGAGTATTGTAGAGATAGAAAAATGTGGAAGAAAACAGAAGTATCAGTGAGCTTGTAGCTTAATTTTATTCAAAGAGACATTGGGAATTGAAATCCAGAGCTTGAGGGGTAGAGGGGGAAAACTGCCCTACAAAAGGAAAATAGAGATAAACTTTGTGGTATTTATTGCCTCAACAGTGACTTGTGATAGTGAAGGCTGAGACCAACATCTCTTCTTCAGCTTGTTCTTTCAGCTTGTTTCTTGAGGCACAAAGAGTTAAAGGACATCTGTAATGATGAGTCAAAAATGGGGAGAGAAGTGTAGCAGGGCAGCTGGACACACATCCCACCAAACACTTTCTCGGGTGGAGCATTAACAAGGTGTATAGGTTATTTGACAGAAAGCCCTGTAGTTTCCCTGGAAATGTTTCTGCTGGATTTGTTCACCACCCACTAAAGATTTTGTATGCCTGGGCAGGACTGCAGTGGTGACTGAGTTCAGAAAGAGCAGGAAGAAGCATTTTGTTGGGAAATGATGTGTTGGGGATAGATTGGCAGCCTGGTCATGGAAACTAATGAGAAGTAATGCAGCAGCTTCACAGACAGTTGGTAATTGGAGGCTGGTAATTGGGGCAGTTTTGCACCTCTCTTACCATCTAAGAGTACGTGCAGGTGTATTTATTGCCCTTTTCCCTGGGAAGTGCCTTTGCTCTCCTGCATCCGAAGAATTGCTTTTTTCCAGACGATGGTCTGGTGTCATTCTCTCAGTGTTGATCATCACCTAACTGTCTTTTGCTTCCTCAAACTCCAGCTCATTCCCCAGGATTGCCTCGTCAGTTACTGCTTTGTTTGTGAGCTGTGGTTTTTTTGATCACTTCTTCCTATCTACAGCTCAGTCAACCTTTTCCTTTACCAGAGGATGGGAAAGGTTATGTGCATTGAGTATTGTACAATGTTGATATTTGCCACTAGTATCATAATACTCAAATACTCAACTTTATTGATTTTTAGTTATCTGTTGAAGAATATTATGAGATTGTTTATTGCGTTTTTAATTATTTAACCCTTTAGGAAGAAAAAACAACTCTTGAATTTTGGGGGTTTTTTTTGGCTTGCAGAGGCCACTTGGATGCTTGGGAGAAGTGAGCCCTCTGTCACGGTTACTGGGATCTGAGTCTTTTCACAATCTCATTTCTTCCAAAGCCCTTACCTTTTTAGTATTTTTGCAGTATTTTGATATATTCGTTTTGTCCTTTTAGACTGAGTCTCTGTATTTCACAGCATATATACACACATATATATATAATAGTAGTTACCTAGCTGTTACAGAAAATGTGCATTAATCTGTATTGTGAGTCCCACAGATGTGCTAGATGTCTGTCAGGAAAGCAGTTGGCCTTTAAAGAGCTTCCTGTGTCAATTGCACGTTTATATATTTTACTCAGCCAAGTTTGAAATTTTCGAGGCAGTTTGAAGCTGTTTGAGGCAGTCTGGCTCACTGACATAACCCTCATGTCAAACAGGAGTTATATTTGATCTTGTTACCTTTTAGGGCCAAATTTAAGATAGCAACATGCAGCAAATGTAAGCACACCATCACAGAAATGCAGTGATTTCCATCCGTCATACAATCACAACGATTTCCTTTTAAAGTTCATAACGATCTCATTAAGTAGTTACATTTCCAGTGCAGGAAAAGGTCATTTGCAGAAAGAAGACAGGCCTGGTGATAGAAGTGGCTCTGTTGAAGAAACCTCTTTCTTTTGCATTGGGCTAAGGTACATAGCACAGACAAGCAGCTCCTCTGAGCTGAGAAGAGTCAGCTTGCAGAGAAGAGTAGCATTGTGATGCACAAGGGTAATAGCCAACAGATTATAGAACCATAGGCTATTACTAAAAAAAAATCATATGTTAACTTGACAGCTCTACCTTCAAGCTAAAGCAGTGTGTAGCAAACGAATTTCCCTTAGATGAAACCTGGAGATAGTGCTGAGCTTTGGGACTGTATCCAGAGCAGTAACAGTAGCACAGCAGTGAGGAATTTGAGGCTTTCTAATCATGAACACGTTTGCTCCTGAAATTTGTTGGTTTCTCTACCAGCTTTGAGAAAACACAGCAAAACAAGACCCAGTCTGAGTGGGTGGAGCAAGGAGCACTTGTGCAGCTGCGTAATGGCTCTTCAGGGAGAGGAGCTGCAGCCTGAGATGCCTTTTCCGTGATGCAGGGAGCCGTGCTGGACTCGGGGATAATTCCTGCAGCGCTCTCGGCGGCTGAGGGCCCGAGCGCGGCTCTGCTCGGCTGCCCTCCCGGAGCACGAGCTAATTCCACGGTGGCTCTGGGGCTGGGGAGGCCAAGGCAGAGCAGGGCAGGAGGCGCAGGGGCGTGTGGATGTGGAGGCGGGAGGAGGGCCAAGGGGAGCGTTACTTTTAATTGCCTTCTTGTTTAACCCCCTAGTTGTTTGCAAATTTTCTAACTGAAATCTCGTTTGGTACAGTGTATAAATCCCCTGAATACGAATCTCTTGGATTTGACCTGACCGTAGAAAGATTAGTTTCCATTGGATACCCTCATGAACTGCTCAATTTTGTGTATGATCCTGCATTCCCTACCAGGTAAATGACTAACAGATACTGACCCAGCCTGTTTGAGGCCTTGAATATTTGTTCTATGAAGTTCATAGGCAACACCTGAGGCCAGGCGTTCAGAAATGTGCCTCTGAGGCCTGTGGTTGTCCATGGATCTTGGGGAAGGGAGCAGACTCCTCCAGTGTGCGGGGGCCTTTGCGCTCACGAGGCCATGCCAGCAAAGAGGGGGCGTGTGGGAAAAGAGGCCTGCTGAAAATGTGGTCCAGAAATAATCTTACAAAGCAAAGACAGCAAAGACACAGTCGGATTGGGAGTTCAGTCCAGTCGATGCTTGGGTATAAGAAGCTGTTGATGTCCATGAGGCTGCTAGGATGTCTCAGAACATTTTTCTTTAATGGTTTTAAATGTAATGTTTTCCTCTGATATTGGCAAACCAAACACTCCAGTGTCCTTGATATATAAGAAAATTAAGTGACTGTAAATATCAATAAAAGTGGGATCGGTCCCCTTGCCTTGTCCGGAAGGAAATGCCAAAAGCAAAGTTAATGGTGGAGAGTTACTGAATCCTTACACTTTGTCTTTTGTTAGCAGAGGTGAAAAAATAAAAAACATCATAAACAGGTCTAGAAATCTAATTTTGTTCCTTTTAAGATGTTTCCACTTGTGCCCTTGCTGTATTTTGCTCTCTTGGCTCCTTTGGAGTCTTTACAAAAGACTGGACCACGAGGTCTGCTGGCTTGGTGCTCCAGTCCTCACTCTTGCAGCCTCCTTCCTTCCCTTCCCTCCTCTCAGGCTGATTTATGCCAAGGCTGTTGCTGTGTGTTCCCACACCCTGAGCAAGAAGAGGGGAGCCCTTCATGACCTGCGATGAAGAGTCTGTCAAATCCACTGCTCTCAACCCAGGGAGGGGAAGGAAGGGATGCTTCTGTGGGAAGCTACTAGATAAGTGAGACAGAGCTTTGCCTGAGCTGGGACCGGGACTGTCCAAAACATTTTGTGCCATAGTTACATGCCCTGTATGTGACAGAGATGGAAAGGAAAGGAGAAGTTCCCTTATCCCAGCTAGCTCTTCCTTGCAGCCCAGAGAGGCTATTAGGGAACCGCAAGCACGGGTGTCAAATTCTTGACCCCCTTTAAGAGGTCCTTGTCTGCTCTGGTAAATGCAGAGCTGCATTTCTGCTGAGTTAAATGGTTCCATTTTCAAGAGAGCAGATCACTTGTACCTTTTCACCTGGCAGTGCAGATCTTTCTCGATTTCCCTGCAGCCAGGTAAAAGGTACAATAAGGACCCTGTCAGCATAATAACAGCTATTATGTTCTAACATTCCCGTGCAAGTAAGCAAGCTGATTTGGAAAGATCTGCTCACTTCTTCATATCCTAAATCACTTTTTTAACAGAGGCCTGGTGTTCGATACCCACTATGGAAACCTGTTGAAAGTTGATGCCTATGGGAACCTTCTAGTGTGCGCACATGGCTTTAATTTCCTGAGAGGGTGAGTGCTGCCTTTTGGCTGTTCTTTTTGACTTCATAAGTCTTTCTGTGTCACTGATCCTCAGGAATCATTCAGCTTTATACCTGAGCTGGCATAGCTTAGCATTAGCAGCTTGTTAGTTAAACCAGCATCGTCGTGTGAGGTCTGCTTGGAGCAGAGAGGAGTCTCCACCTTGTGAGCCCACGCAGTTCCACCGTCATTGCTAAGAAAGGTCAAAGCCTTGAGCTTGCCTGGGCAAGGAACAAGCTTTTCTGACCATGCGGTTGTCAGAAGTGAGGCATGCTGTGCTGTTTCCTGCAGCATTTCTCGATTTTGCGCTCTTCCTGTGCGAGGGAATCTGCAGCACAGCCAGGCACTCACCTGCTGCAAGCAGCTTGGGGGGAGTGGAAAGTGGAGGAAAGTTTAAGATAAGCAAACAATGAAAGTGCAGATGATTTCAGGCATACCCCTAGTCAGCAGCACGGGGTGTAAGGTCGAGTAGTGGACTCCTGACCGCGCGGTTTCCCTGTGTTGGCTCTGCTCGTTTTGCTGATTCCACCACAAGGACTTTGTGCCTGGCTCTGCTGGGGCCAGTGCAGCTAAGGGAACACATGGTGGGTTCAGTTTTGCTCTTGCACCAGTAGCACATGTTGGAAAGCTGAGTGTTGATGAAAACCCAAGTTAATGGACCCCACTACAACTACATTCTGCAGTTCAGCATGTTGTAGTTTTATTGTGGATTCATTCTTCTCTACCTTTTCTGTTCTCAGGCCAGAAACCCGGGATCAATATCCAAATAAATTTATCCAGAGGGATGACACAGACAGATTTTACATTCTGAACACGTTGTTCAATTTACCAGGTGAGTCTCATGTGAGCCGACATGGGCCTGTTTCCATCTTGGTAGGCAGCAAAGCTTTGCTAATGTCTTACTGGACTTACCGCTCTGATTTCTTTTTGTTTGTGTGAACATTCTTCCAGGCCAGAGCCCAAAGTTATCTGGCCTCGTGATGGTATCGTTGTTTACAATTCTGCTTTGTTTCCTTACAGAGACCTACCTGTTGGCTTGCCTAGTAGACTTCTTTACTAACTGTGACAGGTACACTAGGTACGTATTCTCTCCTGTTTGCTGTAGCTGAAGATAGAGTGAGATTGTTGTTATAATGCTATATGATTCCTGTGGGGAAAAGCTCAGGCCTCTTCATTTGATATTAAGTGAATTTACTCCTGATGAGATGATCTGTACAGCAGAGGTACTGGGTACAGCAGAGACTGCTTATGAAGGTGTCCCTGATATATATTTGTACCATTGTTACTACCCTAACTGCTACTGGTATCTGGGGCTATCTCCTAAGACCACATACTCTGTAGCTGAAGATAGAGTGAGATTGTTGTTATAATGCTATATGATTCCTGTGGGGAAAAGCTCAGGCCTCTTCATTTGATATTTTAAGTAAATTTACTCCTGATGAGATGATCTGTGGGTACAGCTGAGACTGCTTATGAAGGTGTCCCTTATATATATTTGTACCATTGTTACTACCCTAACTGCTACTGGTATTTGGGGCTATCTCCTAAGACCACATACTACAGGGTTATAGCAGCCACCAGACAGCACGTTTTCAAGTCACATGCATTGGAGCTGTGTCTGAACTGGTAACTGAAAGACTCCATTTCCTCAGCCAGTTACTGCGAGTCCCTCATTTCACGACTGAGAACTTTGTTCAATCTGAGCAAAGTAACTGAAATAGTCAGATATGGTTTGTTTCAAAGGATTATATGTGCAGTGTAAGTATTTATCTAGCTTTCAAATACATTCAAGCTTAAGAATAAGCTACATTTTGAACAGGTAGATCTGAATACTGCAGCACTGCTAAGATAAATGCTGGGTCATCTTCCTGTGTTATGTGATTGAAAGGCAAAGGTTGAATGGGGTTTTGTATGGGAACACCGAAACTGTGATTTGGTTTATACGGTTAGTCCATGAGGTTAAGTATCCTTTCTTCAGTAACAGCCAGGAGTTGAACTGGGCAATTACAGGATCAGCTGTCCGTTGGAGCCATTTCTTCCTTACTCCCTTCCTGGATAGGGCCTAAGCCAGTCATTAACTGTAGTAATTGCAGTCGTGATAGATACATCTCTGTTTAACCCTCCACGATTCTTTTTAATGCCTACTCTCCATGGTGTATTGTAGTAGTGATTGCTCAGGTTAACTCTTACTGTTTAACAAACAAGCAGTTCCTCCTCTCAGTAATGTGGCATTTAGTTGATTTCCATGGCATCTGCGTTTTAGTGTTGGAATAAGGGATAAATAGCAGCACTCTGCTTACATCCTCTGTAGCATTCATCTTTTGTAAAACACCACAAACTGCCTGGCCCCAGTATTTCAGTCTCTCTTAAAATGGAAGTGATCCGTGCACTTGATTGTTCTTTCTTGTTCTTGTAATACTGAGAGGGAGAAGTAAGAGTTGCAGTCATAGAAAGCTATAGTATTGCTGTGGGGGCACAGGTTAGTAGTTATGACTCACATTCTAAAACTGTGAATGAAGAGTGTTTAGCTGGGTAACACAGAGACCCTGTTAAACTCTGGTTGGAGCCTTCTTTCAAGCCTGAGCTGCAATAAAGGATTAAAGAAGAGACTGTTGCTGTAAGATGAAAATACAAGCTCCAAACACCGTTTTGAATCATCCATCTCCTTGGCATTGCTCCCACAACACTTGTTTCTTTCCTACTGCAATTGGCTGCCACAAATAATCCCTTTTCTTTTGCCTTACAGCTGTGAAACAGGGTTCAAAGATGGAGACCTCTTCATGTCCTTCAGGAGTATGTTCCAGGACGTCAGAGATGCTGTTGACTGGGTTCATTACAAGGTGATTGCAGAAACTCCTTGCCATTCTTGTTCTCACTGTTCAGTTAGAGGGACTGGCTTGCAACTCTTGAATTAAGATGTGTCATTCCACTTCTGGGCAGGAGCCCTGCTTTGCCGCCTAGTGAACAAATAATAAATTGCAGTCGTATGTCAGTGAGTCAAGACCTCAACTGCCTGCCTGGTGCTGGAGGATATCCGTCTTGGCTTCCTGTGCCTTTTATGGTATCTAGATTACATTTCTGTACTTTAATTCGTGGGTTTTATGGTATCTAGATTACATTTCTGTAATTCGTGGGCTTAAGAGGGCAATCCCATTAGGATGTTTGCACTTACAGCTGACAACTTGTATGCTGTCCTAATTTTTAAAACAGTGATTTTACTGTAAATAGATTACATTCATAATACCTTATATTGTCTAAAAAGTGCCTGATTTAAACAGAGAATTTCATCAACTCTTCTCTATTGAGAGAGAAGAGGAAGTTCATCTTTCTTGCACACTTGCACTCAAACACAGATTTTAGACTTTTTGTGAGCATTAACATCTGGTTAGAGGCCTGACTTTCTTGTCTGTCCTATTCAAGAGGCCCTTTAGGGGTGGGATGGAGAACCGTCCCAGGACAGCTCTGCTCACAGTTATGCTTGCAGCCATGCAGAAGTCAGGGAACGTTTTTTCTTTCCTTGTTCAGTGTTGTGTGATACGTGCTGGAGTTTGGCCTTTGAGTAAAGCATTATGATCAGTGTTGGAGACAAGTCATTGACTGTCTTGTTTGGTATGGCAAATCTATTTTTTTTGTTTCTATTGTATTCCCTTCTGAAAGGGTTAAAATGCTGTTGAAGTGGATTATTTACCATGGTGAGGGAATCGATGGATCACTGTGATGGTCCCTGCTACTCAAAGCCTCTCATCTCTAGAGTCATTGGTTCAGATTCGCCCTGGTTTGTACTTTCACAGCATTTTGAAGTGTGAAAGTTGGCATTACTTTGATGTCTCTTACATCATAAGTTTGCATGAGCTCACTGGGTTCTGTTGTTTCTATTTCAGGGATCACTCAAGGAAAAGACCCTCGAGAATCTGGAAAAGTATGTGGTGAAAGATGTAAGTGCGAGGTTACTTATACTTATGCTATGTGACATTCTATACTGAGTAAGCAGGCAAGAAAATAAACATGCTGATTTGCTTTACTAAATCACAAAACAGATAGCGCTGTGATTTCTATTGTAATAACTGAAGACAAAGTGGAAAGTTCAGACACAGCCTTTATTCTGAGCCAGTGATCCACATGATTTTGTATTCACGCGTGCATTTTTTACGTAAAGTATAAAAGCCAGAGGATGTGTTAGCATGGGGTATAGGTGAATGTGTTGCAAGGCTCGTGTTGTTTCTTTTGGTGGTGAAAGCAACTCTGATCCCCAGTGAACATTTTCTCTGCCATAGCAATCCTTCTACCACAGATCTCTCCTTTAAAAGCGACAAATGAGCATCTTTGAGTATTCTTTAGCTATTGCACAAAAGTGCTTCACGCTTTTAACCATAAGGAATTGAGGGAGAGATCTCAAACAACCAATATCCAAGTCTCTTGATAGTCCCAAAATGTGTTTTTGGCAATTCCAACTGAGTAAGCTGTCCACTGTTCCCTTACTTTTGCTTTTCTTTGTGATGTGGAGGGCCTTAAAATTATTCTTCTATTTAAATGAATGCTGTGGGCTCCTCCTCTCCTAGTGGAGTATCACTTTAAAGCAGTTAACCTCGTTTCTAGTTACATGCCTGCAAAATCCTTAAGAAACTGTGCTGTGAGGTACTCAGCTCCTCTCGCAATAAACTGAGATTTATGATTCAATAAAAATAGCTCCAGAAATAAATACTCCCTAATTTGAGGTTGGAATTAAAATGTGCTCCAACTTGTAGTTCCTGGGAGCTCAAATTTCACCTGCTTCTGGGCCCATTTCAGGAATGGGCTGGGAGCTGGAGGGGCTGCTCCAGGGTGCCTGGTGCAGAGCAGATGGGCAGGAGGCAGCCCGGGTGCCCGGGGTGGCCCTTGGCAAAGGCACCGCAGCGCTGCTGAGCTGCTCCCCCTGCCTTCCTGCCCAGGCCTGGCTTGGGAGGGGTCCCAGGTGGATCAGCAGTTTTCCTGTCTCTCTAGCCAGTGCAAAATGTGCCAGTTTGTTTGCACATTTGTTGGCTTTGTGATTTCTTTAGTGGATCACAGTGGAGCGGTGTTTTCCCTGGGATGGATCTCTGTAACTTTTGTGTGTGACTTTCAGGGGAAGCTGCCTCTGCTGCTCAGCCGCATGAATGAAGTTGGCAAGGTGTTCCTGGTCACAAACAGCGACTACAAGTACACAGACGTAAGTGCTGCCTACAGTGCTGGGTCCGTAAATCATGGAAGAAACAGGGCTAGCTGTTGCTTGCTGCAGGGTTTGGTAGAGCATCCTCTGATGGGGTATTAGGCGCTTTCTGAGCTAAGTGTAGGATGATTTAATGGTGGATGCAAACTAGGTGCTGAAGGTCCTGTTTTGTAGTCCTGGTTCTGCTACTGGCCTAGCTGGCTGGGCTTAAGCCCCCTGTGCCTCAGTTCCTCTGCAGTTGCAAGGCTGAAAATGTTACTCATTTTAAATTTCAGCATCTTTTAAAATGCACATCTTCCCTATCAAATGAGGTTGTTCTGAGGAGAGACAGGTGACCAAACCCATGAGCCCAGAGGAGTTTAAGAGCTAGAAGGGGCTGGTGTGCTGGTGGCATGAGGGCAGCTCCTTAGAGTCTGATGTCTGTCAAAATACTGCTATGTGGCTAAGCTGAAGATGTGTATGCAATTTTAAAGTGCTGCAAATTATATTAGAAGCAGCCTGCAGATATGAGATAAATGTGTTCTTGATTATAGAATTACTGTTTAACTCTTGTCATTGTACATACTATACACTAATTTTGGCCACAAATGTTATGATAAGGTTCTTAAACATCCTAAAAAATAAAGTTATTTAGCCTGAGAAGAAGAGAGAAAAATATGTTCTTATAAATGTCACAAATGTATGTTTAAAAACAAATCCCTGAATGCTTTCTCTGTGTCTTTCAGAAAATTATGACTTACTTGTTTGACTTTCCACATGGACCAAAGGTATGTTATTGCTAGACAGCAGTTCTGCTAGGAATTAATGTGCCTAATTATCTGTGTAGCTGGAAAGCATTTTAATCCTGGTTCATCGGCTGTATGGGATTAGTTGCTTTAATCTGGTTAAAACACACTCACTGTTTAGTGTCCTGTTTGAATAGGGTCAGAGCAAATACAATGCAGCAAAGAGAAAAGAGGCATCATCTGTTTGAAACAATAATCTGTGTTAATGGTAGTGTTATTTTAGTGACAACACATTTTAAATCTGGCATTTTGCAGCCAAGTTTCTTACTAATCTTGCACAGTGTTTTAGTTACTGTTTAAAAATATTAATTTAAAATGAAAAAGTTTCATAAACTGGCACAAATATTTAGCACAATTGTGCTTTGACTGTGGTAACTCAAGAGTTTCAGTCATTCTTTTCCTGTTTTTCTGATGTCAAATCTTGGCCCTGAAACTTTTGGAAACAAAAGTTCTTATGAACTGAATTTATACCAGCCTTTCCCAGTCTCCCACTGGCAGACCATCCTGCACTCAGATGATGTGTTTTCATACTGTGTTCTTAAGGTAGAAGGTGGCCAAGGGAGCAGTTTTCCAAATAAAAAAAGAAAAAAACACAGCAACTGATAACTGAAAAAGCTTCTTGCCGTGTCCTTGGTCTCACAAACATGGGAAGCCCAGAGAAAGGAAGATTCCTGAGCCTGCAGTGTCCGAGGGGTAGGGCCGTGGTGTGGAGCTGTGCTCTGTGGCAGGCCCAGGAATTTTCCTGCCTTGGACAAATGTGCCTACATGGTCTTGTAAGGCTGAAGCTGTGTGGTTGCACGTGTCTGGATCAGTGTAGGATGTCATCCACAGAAACAGAAGAGCATTTCTGTGTGCAGCAGCTGTGCTGCGACCTAGATGTTTAACGTAGCTCTCAGCTCATACCACATCCCCAGTTTCTGCAGCTAGGCTGGTTTGGGATGGTCCTGCCTGCAAAACACAAATGCTGCTGGAGATGGCACTGGCAACCCAGCCTCCCCCTTGTGCTAGCTGGGGAAACTGGTGCATTTGCTGAAGCAGCAATGTCACAAGGTGGTGGCTATGGGCAAGTTAAATCCGTGTGGTTGTTTATGTCTTGTCTAACTTGGGTTCTGCCTTTGCAGCCTGGGAGTGCCCATCGGCCATGGCAGTCCTACTTCGACCTGATCCTGGTGGATGCCCGAAAACCCCTTTTCTTTGGGGAAGGCACCGTGTTGCGGCAGGTGGACACGGTGGGTGGCGATCAGAGGGTGCTGTTATGGCTGGTAGACCTGATCACAGAATCACACAGAATATTTAGGCTTGGAAGGGACCTCTAGAGATCATCTAGTCCGACCCACCAGCTCCACTGATGCAACCTCCCCCTTGATGCACTGCTAGAAAGAAAAACTCCCATGTTGTGTCCCTTAGGGAGAACAGGCAGTGCCATGTTTAAACTGGACCTGCCCTAAAGCAGCAGGGCTGGCTTCTCCTCATAGTGATTCCCAAGCAACCTCCTCATCTGGGACACAGGAGGGCTTGAGGTTCCTCTAATGTACTGCAGGTAGCAATAGGAAATGAGTTTGGAGAGCTCCGTCTGGGTTGCCTAGGGAGGGAGAGACAGAGAGCAAGGAAACAGTGGGACATAAAACATCCGGAGCATCAGCTGTCCTTCACCAAAGCAATATCCCTTTCCCCAGGTGACCGGCAAGCTGAAGATCGGCACCTACACCGGCCCGCTGCAGCACGGCATCGTGTACTCGGGAGGTGAGGCACGCGCGGCTCCGACCCGTCCCGAGGGCCCGCAGTCGCTCTGGCTGTGGGAGGACATTGTGCCAGGCACTGGCAAGGGCGTTTGCCAAAGCACAGCGTGCACCAGAGGCGTCTCACCTCCCTGGCTGCCCAGAGCAAAGAAATGGAGATGACTCTCCTGGAAAGCCTTTTTCCTCCTTGCCAGGGAGAGTATGGGGGGTGCCAAGGCTGGGCTTGGAATGGGAGAACTGTGTCCAAGGAGCAGTGATTCATTTAATGGGAAATGTTTCCTCAAGGAAAATGCAACTGCCATGTCCCTTACCCTAATAATTAGCTCTAATATAAGCCAAACCTTTCCCTTAGGGTCCCCTTTCTGAGCCACCCTCTTCCTCTTTTCTCAGGCTCCTCGGACACAGTCTGTGACCTGCTGGGGGCCAAAGGCAAAGACATTCTGTACATTGGAGACCACATCTTTGGAGATATCCTCAAATCCAAGAAGCGACAGGGCTGGAGGACCTTTCTGGTGATCCCCGAGCTGGCCCAGGAGCTGCACGTCTGGACTGACAAAAGCGGTCAGCAGCCAAGCAAACCCTGTGCCAGGCTTTGCTCTCGCTTGCCCAGTGCTGCTCCAGCTCTCCGAAATCCCTGGGAATCATCCTGGCTTGTTGCTTCTCCGACCCAACACCTCTCCCTTTGGCCCTTCTCCCCTGGGCAGCTCCCCATGTCTGGTGACAGGGACTCAGGCCTTGCCCTTTCTTGGGCCCTGTGCCCATGATCAGCTGAGAGGTGACCAAACCTGCAGTTTCATGTAGTAACTGCCCCAAAAGCAGTTTCCTTCTGGCCTTGCAGAGCTGTGACTTCTGTAACAGCTCTCTGTGACTTCGGTTAAAAAAAGTATCCGTCTTGGCACTTGGGTTATTGTCCTGTCATCCCATCTGCAGGGAGACCACCCTGCTCGCCAGCCCTTTCCTCCACCTTTCTCCTGCTCCCTCTGCCGGTTTGCTGCCAGTGCTGTGTGGTTCCCATCCTTCAGGCTACTGCTTTTCTCCCAGTTTGCACTTTGGAGAGAATTAAGGGGGAATTATGCCAGTTGCTTCGTGCTGGTTGAAAGATTTCTGTGGTGGTTATGATGGTTCAGCCTCTAAAATAAAAGGGGCAACAAGAAACCAAGGGCAGAGCTCTGCCTGTGGCACGGAGCACGCCTGACCCCTCTCCCTGTGCGGTGACGGCCCCGTCCCTCAGTGCACTGCTCCAGCACAGCCACGCAAGGGCAGCCTGCGGGATTGGCTTCTCTCCCTTCTCAGTTCAACAGTTTACACTTACCATTTTTCCCCTCGCTCTCTTTCCTGTGTTATCCAGCCCTTTTTGAAGAGCTGCAGAGTCTGGACATCTTCTTGGCGGAGCTCTACAAGTGAGTGTTCAAGCACCGAGCGCTTTCCTGCTGCCTCTCCCAGCTAACGAGCGGCTCTCACTAACTCTGGGGCGGGGGGTCGCAGCCCAGGAGCTCTGCCTCAGGCCTGGGCTCTGCCCACGAGACCAACCTTCCCCTCCAGACCAGCCTCCCTCCCCAAGCCCCTGCCCCATGACATCTGTTTCTGAAAGGCTTTTCACACAATTTTATTTACCTTCTCGCCTGTAACTAGGCATCTGGACAGTAGCAGCAATGAACGCCCTGACATCAGCTCCATCCAGAGACGCATTAAGGTACCAATCATAAAATCCCTTTTCATCCTATTGGATCCCAAAGAGCTTGACAGCCTGACCCGCCGCTTAGCCCTGAGATGCTTTGCTCTGCCCTTGGGTGGGCACAGCAGGCTTGGCGAAGCCCATCTGTCCATGGACGCTAATGGAGGAGCTTCCCAGCTCACCGGTGCCACTGGGCACTCCTGAAAGGCAGCCTGGTCTGGAAAATGGTCTCCTTCATGATGTAAATAGCAGCGCCGACAGAAGGTGTCCACGGGTGCAGAGCTGGGCACTGACCCACACAGGCTTGGCGGGCCGTAGCCTCTGTTCAGCCAGCCCTGTGTGCTGAGATCCCAGCCTGGGGCAGCCGCTGGCCCCGGCTCTGCTGCCACCTTCCCCTCTGTTAGCGGGGACTGGTCCATGCTCTGCCGCTTTGGGATGAGAGCAGAGGAAACCCATGCTGGAGATGGCGTAGGTGGCGCGCAGCCGAGCCCTCCGTGGCGGTGCCGCTGCGGTGGGTCTGCGCCACAGCGCTGTGCGCTGGCCCAGCCATCCAAACGGCCCTTTCTTGCAGAAAGTGACCCACGACATGGACATGTGCTACGGGATGATGGGGAGCCTCTTCCGCAGCGGCTCGCGCCAGACCCTGTTTGCCAGCCAGGTGATGCGCTATGCAGACCTCTACGCAGCCTCCTTCATCAACCTCCTCTACTACCCCTTCAGCTACCTCTTCAGAGCCGCCCACGTCCTGGTGAGTTACAGACTGTGGGGACGCAGGCAGGGACCCGCAGGTGCCTCCACTCCCCTGTGGCAGAGCTTCCCCAGGCGAGAGGCAGCAGCGATGGCACCGGGGAGGGCGGGCAGCAAATTGGGGTGTTCGAGGCCCCGCAGGCTTGGGCTCTGGCTGCTCAGGGAAATACCCCAGGACAGAGACACCCCCTTCCATCTCCTCTGTCTCTCGTAGATGCCACACGAGTCCACGGTAGAGCACACGCACGTTGACATCAACGAGAAGGAGTCACCCATGGCCACCCGCAACCGCAGCTCTGTGGATTTTAAGGATTCTGACTACAAACGGCACCAGCTCACCCGCTCCATCAGCGAGATCAAACCGCCCAATCTCTTCCCTCAGGCACCTCAGGAAATCACGCATTGCCATGATGAAGATGATGATGAGGAAGAAGAGGAAGAAGAGGAGGAGGAGGAGGAAGAGGAAGAGGAATAAGAAGGAAAAAGCAAAGCATCTCTGCAGACAAACCATGACTCTAGCTGCGATCAGGAGTGGATTCCTTTGTTGGGGCCCTTGGGGTGATGGGTTGGGGGGGTGTGATTCTTGCAAAGGCACATTTTGAAAGTGTCCAGAAACTCTTAGCAAATTAACACTAATCAGGAGGAGACCCTTGTTTTCAGTTTTGCAGACGGTTCAAAAAGCCAGTGGATTCTGCCTGGGCGGTGCGTTCAGCTCCAGATTGTGCGCCTGCGCTGTCATGCTGCTCCCGTTACAGTCGGGGACGCTGCATGTTTCTCTTTTCCCATCATGTGTTTCATTTGGTTTTCATTTGAACAGTGTCCTGTGAACGGTTTCTGCCCTTTGTTACATTCACTGTGAAGCAGGGAGGGATGTGCTAGGCCCTGCAGGAGACAAAATGATCCATCCAAATCCTCCTTCTGCTGCTGGGTTGCTGCCCTTGACCGTCTGTTTCGGGGACGCAGATCCCTCCCGTGTGAGCCAGGGGGCTGCTGTGGCTCCTGGCGCGGCGTTTCCGGAGTTTCTCCGTGCGAGAGGCTCTGTCCCGCTGGCCGCGCGGGTGGCGGTGGGAGCGCAGCTCTCCTGGGTGCCATTGCGGCCGTGTGCGCGGCCGCTCGCGCTGCTCCCCGCTGTGTCAGAGCTTGCTTTCCTCGCCGCCACGCGCCGCACGGTGTCCAGAACGTGTCCCAGCCAGCCCATCCGCGCGCCCCGGTCACATCTCCTCCTATAGTTTCGGCAGTAATTATTAACGTGCGAGCTTGAAGCCAGCGCTTTAGCATTGCGTTAGTTTTCCTCGCTGCCTGTTACTGACCTCGCTGTCCGCTCAGCTTTACGTGACGACACCACCAGCCAGCCCCTGCCATCAGAGGGCAGTTTTCCAGGGTGCTCCGGGCCAAACCTGTAGGCCCTAAATGGGGAGGCAGCAGGTGCCACAGCGCCAGCCCCACTGCACGGCCTGCGAAGCGCCGGCGCTGCCCCCTCCTTCCCCATGGCGCAGGGCTGCGTCCCTGCTGCGGAGCGGCCGCCCTCACGCCCGGTGGCGGCAGGGCCGGCCTGCGGCACCGCCCTGTCGTGGGGCCGTGTCACTTACTGCAGCTTGTGCCGTTCACGGGTGAATGGGGCCCTCTTGTCCCAAATTTGAGCATAGTTTCAGTTCCATAAATGCATTTAATCTTTTTTTTCCCTCCCATTTTTAAAGTACCTTAGAAGAAAAATGGAAAAGTAAAACAACCACCACCATCTGAGCAGGAAGCTGCCGCCGCAGTGGCAGTTGTACAAGTCAATAAATCATGATGTTTCTAAGAAGTGCCTGGTGCGTCGTGGTGCGTTGCCGCGGCGGTGGCACGGGCTGTGCCGGAGGCGGGAGCTGGTGCTGGGGTCCCCCGAAGGGGTGGGGGCAGGGGGGGGGGGGGGGGCT
>NW_010588922.1:8656-64577 GCF_000705375.1 Tinamus guttatus | reverse complement strand
CGGCGTCCCGAGGAGCGGCCGGGCGGGAGCGGGGAGCTGCCCCGCCACGCGGCACAGCCGGCTCTGCGGCCTCCCCCGGCTCTTCGGGGACAGGGGCCTTCAACCACACGTGGATTTCAGCACACAAACAGGGAATAAAACAACAAGCACTCTGTAAACTCCGGCCACTCCGTGCTTGGGGTCTACAGAGAAGATGAGGTTGGTTGGCCAAGCTCGCTCCGAGCCCCTCTCTGCTCGGAGGCAGCGTGCTCGGGATATCTCCAGGGCTCCAGAGTCAGCCTTGTTCGCAGAAAGATTCTCACTGGAAAGCCAGGACATTCCTTCACTCTTTACAAAGGTTTGGCAAAACACACAATTAAAAAAAAATAAATCATAGTTACAACAGATTCAGGTTCATTTCATTTAAAGGAAATTCAACCAACAGGAGTGTAAAAGTTATAATTCACAGTTATGCATTTAAGATATTAGTGTTGAAAACCTCACTTCAAAGAACTTTTGTGCAAAATTGTATTGACAGTAGAAACCATGGCTAGATGCCCTCCCAGCCTCCCAAGCCATCTGGGTCATCATCTGCCCCTCTGCCTGTACCGGGAGGCAGATGGCCAAGGCGAACAACAAAGGCAGTAGGAGTTGACGAACGGAGATGCAGTATCCTTCCCACAAGTCAAAGCCTGGCCAAGGGCTGAGGTCAAGTCCAGCAATTCCCAAAGCCATCGGCTGGGGCCCTGCGCTACCACAGTGTCTGACAGCTCTGCCACGTGGCGCTGCGGCAAGAAATCCAGCGTGAGAGCCCAGCCGAACGCCGCGAGGCCACCAGCAGCCAGAGACACCAGCCCTGCCCTGGCATCACTGCAGGTGCAGGAGTCACAGCATTTCCAGCACCAAGGGAAAGCCAAGACTCTGCCTTTGCAAACACTGTCCACAGCCTCAGACGTAATCCTGAGCTGGGCACAGGGCTCCTCTATTTATATAGGTTCCCACAGCAAGGGCTGGGAACCCCTTTCATCTGTGAAACAGTAAAACTGGAAATACCCTGAGAACAGGGAGTCTGGATTTTTCCCCTCTGTGGAGAGGACCATGCCCTGCTCTTCAAGCTAATTAGTAGTAGCAGCTCCTAACCCCTCTGGGTCAGGTACATATTTTCCATATGAAACACATCTATAATCAACTATTTTTATGGAAATTATTTCACTTTCCATTATTGGAACTGTACAAATGACGACAAAACAGTCATGCAAAAATTGCCTGCAAATTTTAGAACAGTGCAGCACGGGCAGAAGCAGGAGGTATTTGCTTTGGGATCACATGGCTTTGGTTGGAAAAACAGGCTTTTTTTTTTTTTTTTTTAAATGGAAACAGACACTAAAACAAACCCACAACCTGACATAAGAAGCAGAAGTAAGAGCGAGCAAGCAACGCTGTCCCAGAGAACGAGCTGCCTTGACTTGAGCCTTCCCTTCTTTGGCAGGGGTGACAGGATGGATACTGCATCTCAGGGTCACCACCGTGTCAAGCACTTTCAATAAACGTTTACATTCAGCAACACTGGATGAATGGGGAGACGCGTCACCGGCCCCACCAGGACAAGGGCTCTAACACGTCGCCGCTTGGCTGCGTGCGAAAGGTGCAAACCCAGCAGATCCGCAGGGAGAAGTGGGGCTGACACCGGCTGGCCCAACGCTGGGTCCGTGGTCGTGGTGGGACGGTGCAGCTGGGGACACGTCGCTGCGAGGCTGGAGGCTCCCTCTGAGCTGGGGAAAGCCGGGACTCCAAACAGTGAATAAAAGCTGAACATGTGAGCCAAGTTTGGGGGCTGGTTTCCTTACCGCTCCCCGCACACGTTGGATACCGTGGAATTTCTATGCCCCCTTGTGGGGACTTTACCCTTCCAGATTGCCGCCCCTTCTGAGAAGGAAAGTGCATCCTTCCATCGGAGGCTGTTTGCAGAGAGGAGAGCAAAAAATTAGGGCTGCTCCCTGAAGCTGAGAGAGCGTGAGAGCGAGCCCCACGCTCGAAAGCCACGCGCCCCGATTGCCTGCAGGGAGTTACTGCAGCAAAATATTGCACCTTTCCAGGAAACACTTGCAAAGACGGATCATGGGAGCTCACAGGCAAGTGGCTGCCCTAAAGAGAGCAGGAGAGGTGTGGGGCAGGACAGAGAGCTCTGGCAGTTGCGTGTGGGACCGGGGGTTTCTCTGAGGGTCAGGTGGGACTATCTGAGTAAAGAAAGGAAGGGAAATGCTACATAACCAGGGCCACAGAACAGTTTTGAACCAGAGAACTCAATGCCTCATTTGCTCTTCTCTCCAGAACCTAATACTAAAGGCAAAGTTCAGAAGTTGAACAACACTGGAAGGGGAGATTATCCGGAGAGGGGGACGTGACTTCTACTTTAGGACCTGTTTGGGGCTTAGAAGTCCACTTGAGCAAGCGGGAAGCCCAAGGTGTGACACACAAGTGCCACAGGGTCCTCTTGCACCCTGGCCATGGGCACGTTTTCAGCGTGGAGGAACTGGTTTCTGCTGCTTGACACGTGCTGTCCTGCACTAACAGCAGCCAGGTGGGAGGCTCTCTGTTGGGCTACCATGGCAATCCCTAGAACGGCTGTTAAAAAAGGAGAGAGAGCGAAAGAAAGAAGGAACTACGCTGAATTTTCTCGAGGGAAGGAATGTGGCTGGGAATGGCCTGGAAGTGAACCTCTCTGAATCCCTGAAGTGCAATACACTTGTGTCTGGAAAGTAGTGTCAGTTCTTGGAGAGGACAGGATGGTCCCAGCCCCTCAGCGGAACCCATCCTTGCACTGGCAGAGGTTTACTGTCACCTGGAGGATGTCCTTTGGGCTTAATAGTAGCAGCATCTTTTCTGTTAACGTTAAAGAGTTTTAAGTGGGGAACAGGGAGCGTTGCTCTCTGTTACTTAGCAAAAATGTGAGTCCATTGTGGCCAAGGTAGCTGCAAACAGACTATTACGGCACATGGCCATTTAAAGTCTGTCACTTTGGGGTGCAGAGTCAACTTAATGATGCAATTCTGAGAACATCAGAGGAAAATCACCCAGTTACACCACTGTGGGAAGCTACCCTGGCTTTCATTTCACAAGACTGTCATTTCGCTAACGAACTCCTTCTCCCCAGTATCATGTTTAACATACACAAGGTTTTTGGAGGTTACAAAACTAAGTGTAACAATGCTTTTGTCTGCTTTACAAAGAAACCTTCTCAACTTTGAAGATTATTACATACCAAATGATATTACATACCAAAATGACCACTCCTTCCCTGAAACTTAACTGCAAGAATGCAATGATACGCATCCCTTGACCCTCCAGGTGGCTGAAACCAGAGGTTCCTTGAAGCTTGCACATTGTTAGGAGACAAACACATACAAGTACCGTTTCTAACTTCTTCAACAGGGCAACAAAAAGACCCAGAAAGAGGTGAAAAGAGGTCTAAGGACATTGGAGCCAACTTACAAAACCACAGTAGAGCTTACTTCAGGTTGGGGAGGGACAGAAACAATTTAAAACTCTGCAAAATACTTTTTAAAAACATGATCTCTCTTGAAAAAATAATCGGAGCAGTTTTTAAACTTCTCCATATGTGTTTGAGGAGGAAAAATCCAACAAGGGTGCAAAATACAGATAAAAATAAACATGATTCTACTTTGCAAGAAGTACTTTCATCGTTCTCAAGGGTGGCTCACCATTCCCAAAGTACGCTTGAGGCTTTAGTCCCTCTATCTTGTTCTTTGCTCCTTTCTTCCTGTTTCTTCCTCTTCTGCTCCCAGAACGGACGCAAAAGTCTTTGGTCTCAGAACACTGGATGCAGCACAGTGTTGCAAGCACAAACTAACGGTGTTCACACTCGGGGAGGAGGCAGGAAGGAGCGAGGACTGGTCCTGCTGAGGAGATGGGATGGGAGGGTTGTGGGGAGTCAGCTCCTAGATGGCTCCTTCACTGTGCATATTGTGGTTGGGCTTGTTGTGAGTCACACAGTTCTGTTCGGTCAGCAGGTTTGCGGCCTCGTCCGGCAAACCGTCATGCAGCTCCGTAAGAGTCAGTTCGATTTTAGTGTTTTCACTGTCCGAGGACTGAGGTGTTTTGTCCATCCGGGATGCCATCAGGGCATTTTGGTACTGCTGTCTTGAGATCTGCTCCAAGCACAGAAGGAAGGAACAAGAAGAGCCAGTCACACTTTTGTCTCCCCCATGGGACACACACAGAAAATGAAGTCCCCCTCCCCTTCCAGATGGCTGCACTTAAACTCCTGTTTACCTGGGATCAGCTCCACTTCTACAAGACATCCCTCTGCTTTGCAAGCCTAGAACACCCTAACTCAACATCATGGCATGGAGACATTTCCATAGGGTGGAAGCATGGAGCTGTGCAATCACCATGCTGTTCAAAGGAAGCAACTTATTCCCATGCAGAGATTTCTAAATCAAATCTCTGTTTCCTTCTACTCAGGCACATTTGTAGGGCTGGAACCAGAGTTCAGTGAAGTCTTTCTCCCAACTTCAGCAAGCTCCGGATGAGGCTCTGAGGTTTGTCCCCACAGAGACAGAGAGGAAGAGCTCTGCTGCTCTGGTCTTGGCCAGCAAATGCAGCAACACCTAGATCCTTATTCTCATACACAGGACATTTGATTCTAGTAAAGACTGGATCTCCATAGAGACGAGATCGAATTAGCTGCCCATAGAGAAGTCTTCAGCTGGTATCTCCGAGAGCCAGCTGCGCTCAGCAGAGGGGTTGCAATGGGAGCTGTCCATGCTGCCCGCGATGCCCCGGGACATGCAGGCCAGAGTGCCCTACTGCTGAACACGGTGCTAGAGGGGAGACTTCCTCCCGAACCAGCAGGATACACTCTTCTGGAGCAGCCCTTACGGCCAGGACAGGCAGCAGGATCTGCGTGTGCTGGCAGCCCACGTGCTAGCGGAGCAGCGGGGCACCTCAGCCGGCGGGAAGATGGAACAGGCTGAGCAAGGAGAGCTGGAAATGGAGACAGTCAGATGGACCGAGTTGCAGCATCCAGAGTAAAAATTCAAATAGGCACAAGCAGGTTACAGCCTTGGCTTAAAAGGTGTTAATTGACCAAATGCCCATGTGGCACAGCGAAAACACTCATGTTGAATAAGCTATCCTATGAATAGGACAGAAGCAGAGTGACATAAAAAGAGGTGTTCAGGTTTGATTGCAGAGACACCAGACACAGTTCAGCCTCTGTATGAACACAGTGAGAGTTGGATGGACTCCTCATAAACCAGCACAAGATGAGCAGCTGCTCTGTACAGCAGATTGGCCACTCAAATCTGTAGCGGGACTTGGTAATAGCAGCTGAGCTTGAGATCAGCTTGCCTAGCAATAAATATGCACTGCTCTAAATGTCAAAGATTCATCAACCAGTACACACGTATTGGTCAAGATTTTGAATGCAAAACTGCACTTCCTTTTAAAATTTGGCTCCCTGTAGACATGGAACAATTCTTTTAGTATCCCAGCACTTATACTCTATTCCATGTATTTTTAATATTGAATTAACTTTGACAGAAGTTGAGTTCACCAATCTCTTGAGTGGCATACGAAGGCATGCACTTTCCTTAAGAAAGGCATCAAGGTCAATCTCTGGCCATGGGGCGTCAGCTTGCCTGGACTCCCAGGCGGGCAGGAATTGCTGCCAGCACTAGCTGTTCCCCAGCTCGGCTACCCTGGCTCATCCCACAGGCCTCGCACACACTACAGCACAGGATGCACCATGCTGGGGCACAGAGCTGTCTTCATGCAGCAACTCACTGGTGTTATGAGACATAGAATCATAGAATCGTTAAGATTGGAAGGGACCTCTAGAGGTCATCTAGTCCAACCCCCCTGCACACACAGGGTCACCTAGAGCACCTGGCACAGGATGAGCCTAACACATGAAGTTAAGATAAATGTCCAAGACTTCTACAAGCAGAATAAGGATGACAAGTCAGAAAGTAAGATTGAGAGCCCCAAACTGAAACCAAAATCGAAAGTGGATAAACACTGCATCCAACACAAAATATCTTATCCTTTAAGAATTGGCACTGTCATCTAGTGAAAGGTTTCCACTCTTGATAGCTCCGAAGACTTCGTGAGCATACATCTCCATGACTAAAAGCACAAAAAGGGTCTTTTCTATAAACTTTCCTCAGAGGACCTGGAATCTAGGAACCCAAGTGACCCATCACAGGAGAGGAAAAGGGAAGCAGAAACCAACAGACTGTAGCTGTTCGGAAAAAGTAATTTAAAGTGATTGATTTTAAAACAGGCTGCTGCTTTCATCACCCTATCTACTCACAGAAGGCTCCCTTCCCCAGGCTCTCCAACGTGCCTCTTAAGCCCAGCTTTCAGCAAGGCCTTACAGCTCTTTTCCTACCTTGACAAACTGAATGTCTGTGAGTGCTTTCACTGAGTAGTCCGGGACGTACACTTGGAGGAAAGACGCATTCAGCTGGTTGTTGCTGCTCCCTAACGTTGGCGTCACTGCATCAATGCGATCACTTCGGTTTAAAGAGTCTGAGTGATTCAAGCCACAGGGCCGAGGTGGAGACTTGTTTTCAGCTGAGAAATGGGCAAGAGGGAGAGAATTCTTAAAATTAAGTAGAAAGCATTTAAAACCATCCGTTTCAAAGGGACATAATAAATCATGATGTAACATGGACAATCTGTAAATACTTAATCTACTTATAACGTAAGACATGCAGCTCAACAACCAAACTACCCTGAGAAAAGTACATTTTGAATCCAGAGCTGGTAGCTGATATCAATTAGTATAGTTTAAACACACCTGGTTTTATTTGTTCTACAACAGATAAGGCACTGTGCTCAGTTGGTCACAGCATTTCAGCTGTGCATGGGAATTCCCAAGGCTTTCCAGGAGGAAAGCCTTCATTGTCAGACCATATTTAATAGATTTCTTCTTAATGTGCTGTGCTCAGTTGGTCACAGCATTTCAGCTGTGCATGGGAATTGCAGGGAAAGGTAAATTCCCAAGACTTTCTAGGAGGAAAGCCTTCATTGTCAGACCATATTCAATAGATTTCTTCTTAATGATTTATAATCATACCACCAGTATCAGACCTTTCATCTACAGAGCGAGCTCCAGCTGTTATCCTCATAATTTTATTCCATTTGGTACCTGTAACTATTATCCTTGTCTTCTGGATTAGATCAGACACATTTTCAGAAGTGTAAGAGTGGTGAGTGGCAGAGACCTCAGTGGACCAAAGTGTCTCTTGTGCAGTCCACATGATAATTATTTCAATAAAATTTATTCTAGTACCTGTCAGTGCTTGAAACTTGAAATATGGAAGCTCAGTGAAGGTGAGCAAGCTCTGTTTGGTACATGCCAGCCAGCAAAACAGAGAAAATGGCCCACGCTACAGAGAAAAAAAGTGTGTCCAGGAAAAATATGGACTATAAAGAAGCAAAACTAGAGAAACTGTTTTCTGCCCTTGGTTTGTATGTGCTGCAGGGTTTTACTTAACAACTGAAATCTTGCAGGGAACCAGAGTAGTGACTGACCACAGCTCTCCTAATGTGCTGAGTTCAGCGAGCCACAAACATTTCGTGTCTGCAGCTTCTGCCCAGAAAGGGACCCAGAAGGACAGAGAGCAGGCAGAAATGCATCCTAAGAGAGATGCCAAGCCTTCCTACAGATGGACTTCTCTTGGATGCACATATAACACAGACCAATCAAAGAATCATCTCTGGCACTGGTGAGTTTTTGGACGTTGCTCTAATCAAATCTCATCCATCCAGCTCACAATGAAACTTGATGTGAGCTATACTACTCACTGTGCCGTCCACGCTGGCAACTGAGATCGTTTTTGTATCATCTTTAGATACGAAGCCTCTTTGAGCAAGTCAGCAACAGCATCTTTGCAAGCTTTACAATTTCTTTTCTGGTGAATTTTCGATATAGAAACTTAGGTCAAAAAAAAAAAACCCTCTTCCCAAATACAACCCTACCCTTGTCACTTAATTACTATGAACATAATTGTTCTTGGCCAGAGGACACGCCTGGTTCTACATCCAGTCTTTTCTGATCTTAAAATTTAGATTCTTCCAGATGCATGACAGAATTGTCCTACTTCTTTTTTAGCCACTTAAAGATGGTTGTCTCCTTCCTTCAATTTCAAAAAAAAAAAAAAAGTGAGTGGAAAAATACAAGTTCTGAAAACCCGGCATTTCTGCACTGTGAGGAATTAGTGCAAGCCCCTCTGGTTACACCAAGTACGGGCTTAGATGCAAGCACACAGAGGTCTGCAACATTCTCCCTTGATGCCAACTAGCCATCTGGGAAGCCACAGCAGGCTGCAAGAGCTGCTGGCAGGAACCAAACAGGGCCTGAAATGTGCTCCCAGCCAGAGAGGCTCTAATTCTCCCTGGAGAATCAGTAAATGTGATGACTAAATGAATCTGTGCGGTCTTTCCCACCGGCATACACAAAGTAGAGCTGTGTGTGACAAGCTCTGCTGCTGTTTGGAGTGAAGATTTCCACCTGAAACAGCTTTACATTCGCCTGACTCGGATCTCTCGCGCTCTTCCCTGGGAGGCCCATAGTTTGTTTCTAGTAAATAAAGAGAAGGACAGAGAGCAACGTGACAAAGCCAGCTAAAGAAAGCAGGGGATAGAGAGAGTGAACGGACAGAGCAAGAGAGTAGGATGAGAGAAAATCTGAGGGAAAAGACATCACCTCTGGATCTATGTACAAGTCAGGAAGGGAGAAGAAAGTTGATGGAGGAGAGAGAATGCAGAAAGAGCAGGAGGCAGATGGAGAACCAGGCAGCTCCATGTTGGCAGAGCCAGGCCCTGCCAACCCCCAGCAGGTCTGGACAGACCTTTTCTACATGGGTTTTCCCATAGTCCTCAAATTCCTATATTTCTATACCAGGGATAAAGAGCACAAACCACAGAACAAACATCAACACAAGCACGTTATGTATTCTGGGTTAAAAAGCAGGGTCCTTGATAGGAGGACCCAGCAGAAGGTCCAGGTTTCATCAAACCTGGTGCCATGCACAATCTCATGTTCATCTGCAACCATTGCCATGGTGACCACGGATACTACATCAGTTTCTTTCAAATAAGGTATTCACTGCATTATTAATTTGCATAATCAATTTTGGGAGTTGAGGAAGGAAAAAAAAGAAAGGAAAAAAAAAAAAAAAGAGGTGTGGGACCTTACAAAACAAAAGAACCAGGCTAAAAATGATAATCAAAGCTGCTGAGTTTAAAGGAAAGCCATAGGATACTTTAATTAAAGAGAGATTAAATTTCTGCCTCTTATTTCAAGTTTAGCAGCAGGGACCTTTAACAGGGCATGAAAAAAATTCCCTGCAGATCAACAACATTTAACTTGGTTGGAATGCACACGTCTAAGGACTGATGGTGAAATACATTTTCAAAATTGAAAGGAAGAGAGGGGGAGAAAAAGCAGCAGATGGTGAAATTTTTTGAAATGTACAATATGTACCAATGTTTAGGAGTTGTTTCACTTAAATATGCACATAATTATCTTATTTGTTTCTAGGTCCAGGAAGACAAATTCATCTGAAAACTTCAGAAAGAAGAAGTATGTTCAGTGTGGCCCAAACTATTCTAGGAATCTGCTGTTCCTGTACACTTTCTTGGGTGGTTTCTGCTTTTCTCACCTACATGGTGCCTGCAAAGCTCAGTTCTTAACCATTGCCAACTTCTAAGCATTCAACCACATCCTGGAGTGCATTTTGGCCCAATTTCTTATCTGTTTGCCCTGATCAAGGGACTTTCTATGTCAGTCAACTCAATTGCTTGGCAAAAAAATGGAACAAGCAAACAAAACAAAACAAAAAAACAGGAGCTCTCACACCTTCTTGCATATTGTATTGCAAGTCTGTCCCCTCTATAAATCACTGTGCAGTCCATGGCAGTAACCTCACTGAAAGAAAATTCAACACTTTTGACTTAAGTGGTAGAATTTAACACCATTTGAAAAAGTCTTTAATTTAACAAGTTCTTCTTTCATGGCAACTTAGCAGCAGATACTCACTCTGCTGAATGTATTTTCTGCAAAAACTTTTACGTACTTTTTAACGTCAGCTCAGGGGCGGATATCGTCCTTTAAAATTTCCCCTCCTAATATTTCACCGGGGTATGTATGCAAACCAAGAACAAGTGCACATTACCATACGCATTCTCTCAACCACGAGCTTAGTTCTGTCCATTTTGGTGGCTCCGTCACGTTGCTACCGGCTCGTTACAAGTAAGTGTTCGGGATACCTACCTGCGAGGCATAATGCTGTGCTGGGCTTCTCCCTAACGAGCAAAGGGGTCACATAAATACAGACTGCGACTGATTTTTTATGGCATCAGGGCAGTCACAAGAATGGTGAAAATAGAAGCATGCGGATTTACCTGGAGAACCTGCTGCTAACAACTCTGTTCTGCTGACAACAAAGGTACGAGACAGGGACAAGGGAACTAGAAGAGGGAGAGAAAAAGGATGAGATCACGACCAGAAAGGCGGCAGCTATCCACACTTGACAGGGGAAGGAGCCAGTTCGCACACTGAAGAACTAAAAACCAAAAGTGCAAATCGACTGTGGAAAAGTAAAGGGTTAAAAAAACAAAACAAAACAAGCAAACAAAAAGGCAATTAAATAATTTTAGGAATAAAATAAAATAAAACAAACACCCAAGCCTGCAGAATTACACAGTGAAGTTGCTAGTTTGAGTGGTCTATCAAGCTATACGCGTTTTTTAAATAGTTTGAAAGGAGTGGTGGTGCCCACTTCAGCCTGGAAGACAAAGAGTTAAAACAAGGCAGGAAGCCTTTATGGGTCCAATTCCTAATAGGAGTAAAATAAAAATAGAAACTAAACCAAAGGAGACTTTATAGATCATCAAGGTTTCAATACACCACTATGTGAGGTTATAATTTTCCTAGCTCATCCTTGTCAGAATGGTTACGAGATTGCTAAATATTACCATAAATCCCTCCCTAGCTGCAGCTAAAAAAGAAAGAAAAAAAAAAGGAAAAAAGGAGGAAAAAAAAAAAAAGCTTCCCTGATTTTTTTTTTTTTTTTTTTTTTTTTTTCCAAAACATGCTTCAATCTCCTGTTACTCACTTCATATTCCAGCGCAGAGAGTAGACACATAAAGTCCAATTAGGACACAGGGAAGAATGGGCATTTTCTCATGTTCTGCAAAGGTTCATACTTGAACCGAGTGTTCATGTCTACCCAGGGCAAGAAGAATTACTTCATTTTTATGAGCTCATCCTAACAGAAATTTCAGGATGCTGTAAGGCATCATAAAACAAATCCTCTGAAAACCGGGGGGAAAGCTGGCAAAATTAGGGACTAGCTGCTGGTAAAAAAAAACAACCAGTTGTAAGGAAACAAATCCAGGGTTAACAGAAATTAATTTAAAATAGCACTTAAATTTTACATGACAAAATCTATGATGGGCTTCAGTGCAGACACACGCGAAGGGGCGATGATTTGACCTCACAGGATGGGGAGCGACTGGCAGGGACGCAGGGATGGTTAGCAACACAAGGGAGAAAAAGGGGACAACACTGAAACATTCAAAATAATCACTGCTGGCAAAACGAGAAGCCACAAATGATTTCCAAGAGTAGGTCATGTAGGGTTGATGCTCCAGCTCATATGGGCCACTGGCCCACACTGTAAAAGCTGAGCTTTCGAGCTGATGGCACAGCAAGGTATGACACACTTGCGCATACACACGCGTGTTACACACGGTTCATCACAGGTACCACGTGCACAGGCAAAATCCGCCCCGCACACTTCCAAATCCATCCAAGCTGCAACCAAGAGGAGCCGAACGGAAGCGCACGGGCTCAGGGGAGAGCTAGTCTTGCCTCTGGATGGGGCTCCTAATGGAGATCCAGCAGAAGATGAGGAAAAGGGCAGCACAGCGCCGACCGGCCTCACCTTGGGCAGCCGTGAGAAGTGCTTCTGGTGGGAGAGCTTACTCTACTACAGCTGTATCCTTAATATATCCATATATCCAAATATACATGTAAGTATGCATGCACACATAAGGAGAGCGCGCATTAACCTCCTGGTGAAACCAGACTGCCCCAGGTCTTCTGCACAGGGCTGCGGGTTCCCAGCTAAGATCAAGATCTTGGCCATGTAAAGGCAACATTGCCAGCCCTGACGTACATCGGTAGCATCGCAGTGAGGGCCGGCACGGAGCCCAGCGCCGCTCAGCGAGCGGGACAGGATGAAACTGCAGGTCGGGTGACAAAGCTATAAAGGATCAGGGCAGCCAAGAAGTGCATCGGGCTGCTGATTCCAAAGCAATCCTCCAGCACGGACCTGCAAGGCGGGAGGAGGCTCGCGACACTACAGTTTGTGCTGGGGGAATTTGCTCCCCTCTCGGCTTGGCCACCAGCTCTCCTCCGTGCTGACTGCTGCACAGCCTGGCAGGGGTGATCTCTGCAACCTGCTGCTCTCGGTTTGCTCAAGGCGGCTTTAGAAACCACAGTAAAACAAGCTGCCCCCAAACTAACACGTTGTTTGTGTTTTATGCCACTAGATGTCCCCCTGCTACCAATTACTTATTCCCTGATATGAATTACTTAATTCATCCCTAGTATGCCACTATGAGAAGGAAAAAACAAAGCTGCCACCCTGTACCAAATGCATCACTGGTAAGGCCGGCGCTTGCACGCGAGCTCGTGCGAGCCGCTCGGCTTTCAGAGTCAGCACCGCCACGGCCTCGGCCCCGGCTGGGGATGCGACACGGGGCCGCTTCGCTAGCGAGCGGGAACCGCGTACGTCGCCGTCGGGCTCGCGCGCGAGCGTGGCCCAGAGCGGACGGTCAGAGAACGTACCTGGCGATGCTGTCAGGGCCATCACCCCGTAGTAGGAAAAAGCACCAGCTTCAAACTTCATCCCCTCTTTCCCAGCCTCCACTTCCACTTTCCCCTGTTAAGGAAAAGGAGAGAGAGCAGCAATTAAACAGGACCAGAGGCACCACAACAGGCTTGTGTCCTCAGAGCTAGTTTGGCCTGATGTCATCAAGGTAGCACCACGGTCCCTGCACTTTGTAATGGGGTCTTGAGACAGGAGAGAGCAAAACTCTCATTCCCTGAGCTCTTCTAATCTTGGGCTGCCCCTGGCCAGTAAAAATCAAGCCAGGGAACAAACATTCCCCCCAGTAGCACAGCGAGCTTCTATGCACCATGGTCACTTGGGGCCTGCAGATGCTCTCCGAGCCCAACACAACACCGGAGATGGCGATGGGAGACAACGTGCATGGAGCTTGGCGGCTTTCACCACGGAGATCTCCACAGAAACGAAGTCCTTATTCCTGGAGAAGCACTCTCTGGACTACTTTGTTTTTTCCGGTTTCTAGGAGTTTTCCAGATTCTTCCAGTTTTCCAGCCCAAAGCCCATCCTGCTCTTTTATCATGTCTAAAGGACCTTCCAATCCTTCCCAAGCTAAACAAGCAAATGCAGCTGTTTTGGATGTGGACTGAGGCAAATATTTAACATTGTGTATTGATATCATACAAAGGAGCCTAGAAGATAAACTACTTGATCAAATGCAGTTGTAAACATCTCCTTCGGTATATAAATAGGCAAAAAGAATTGGCTTCTTAGAGGGACATGTCTTTCATTTCCATCCTTACTGGTACTGCACTGAGCGCTGCAGTACACTATTGCAGAAGGAAATTGCATGCAACATTCCGGTTGGGATTTTAGCCAAACCACATAATTACCTGCAATGCTTTCCCTCTGGCTGAGCTGGAAAGGAGAGACAGGCTGCCAGTCCCACGTGTGCTGATTAGACTAACCATCAAATGGACAGAGTCAGGTCAAAATGAGCATAAAAGGTAGATGCTCTTTCTATGCATTTGTTGTAGCAAAAGTTATTTAAAACAACTAACCATACCTTTAACCCTACAGTACTGTACTGGGGCAGAAGAACATGAAAATTAAATCAATCTGGAAGAGACCTGAAACCAAGCCAGTTTGCCTGACTGTCCCAGACGAGGAAAAGCTCACAAAAGGTATCTAACGGGAACACAGTATGTAGCTCACAAATCCCCTTTCCTGCTATCAGAGGCAATCACTTCATATAATCCCTTTTAAAACCAATTTCAGTTCACAATACAAATAAGTAGCTTATTTGTTCATTATAAGCCTTCCAAAAGGTACTATTTTGGTCAGCAAAGACTGGTTGTAGACAGGGTTCTCAGCCTACTTATCATCAGTGTTTGCCAGTCAAGCTCAGGTCTACAAAATACATCCACCCGTGAAGCTTTGATCTTCATGCACAGTCACTGTGAAGTTAGTAGCTAAAAACCCACAAACTAGTATTTAGCCATAAGAATAGTGTCCTGGTTCCAGGATTATTCCTCCATCAGCACACAAAACTTCTAGGCTCCCTGCTTGTGGCCATATAAAGACCGGGTTCGCGTGGCACTGCCTTGGCAGCTGAAGGGCAGATAGCTCCATGCATACCATTGGGTGCGTGTTCTGCCCTGTTTTACATGTCCATGATTTCTGTTTTTCCACTGTTTATTTCATTTATTCATTATTTTCCACTGTTGCGAATCAAAGAAAAAATAGTAACAAAACCAATCTCAAAGTGCCACAAAAGAACTTCTCAGTGGCTAAATGAAAAGCTGGTACAAACAGGTGGCACCTCAGCTACAACAATAACTCTATAAAGAATAAGTTGGTAAATTTAATGTCTAGAAAACCTATTTACTTGTTTTCTGTTACTCTGAAGATATTCTGGTGTCTCTAAGTGACAGAATAAATCCCCAAATCAGATCGTTTAAGTAACAAAAGCATAAGTTTTATCCCCTTTGGATTTTGCAGAACCAAACTTGTTACCATTTTTACAGTATATATCTACTGCAAGGCTCACTTTTCCAAATGCAATATTGTTTTTGCACATTGTTTTTGCTCATCAGCCATTTATTCGTTACTGACTGTTCTTTGTATCATACATGTCCTTCACTTATATCTTTGCAGTATTACTTCATTCAGGATTATTCCAAGTTGCACAGATCCTGCACATAAGGAAAGGCAGTTAAAGAGCTACAGTAGAAGAGCTCCCAGTTAGGCAGTTAAAGAGCTCCCAGAAGACTTCCAAAATCAATCCTTTTGTAGTAAGTCCAATTCACAATGTCATGTGTTGGTGCTTGCTTTATTATTCATTACGGATGGCATTTAAAACTAAAAAAGCTGCCTTCCATTTTTAATTTTTAAGGCCATATTAAGGAAGACTTCCATACTGCGTTCGAACGTCAGCTATTTTTTCCAGTCTATCCAGGCTAGAAGCATAAAATCTGTCCAGCAAAATTTCCCTCCAAGGCCAGAAGAGCACTAAGCCCATTCCTGCAGCGTCCAAACAGCAAACAGCCCTTCCACAACACCCAGGGCTGCGATCCCAAACTCACCAAGTGCAGGGAACAGCAGGGCAGGGGTCAGTAGATGGTGCTGCCCCCGCCAACCCCCGCGCTTCCCGCAGCAGCGAGCGTGCAAACCCCATGGGTGCACAGCAAAATTGCACCTTGCCAAGCTGCCAACCTCCCCACGCCTCCTCTTGCAAAAGGACCAAACGCATCAGTGAAAACACCCCAGCCAAACTCCTGTGAGGACCTTTGCGTTCTGCGTACGTGTGATTTCCAAGCAATGCCAGCTGTGCACAGAGATTCCTTTGCATTGCCAATCCTAGTAATACCTAGCACGTGGCTTTCAGGAGATGACTGGAAGTGGGAAGTGTTGTCTACACTTCAGAGCGGATTAAACTGAAAGCAGTTGAATGAGTTGTTTAGAGCTAGCAAGATTACGAAGGAAGCAGAACAGTTCCCAGGAGCCATAGCTCCATTCCCATGTTTGAAAAAAGACAAAACTCAACAGCTAGAAGAAATATAGAGAGGGAGATGTCAGTAGATGATGTTGCACGTATCTACACAGTCACATGTCTGACCTGTAAAATGAGAACAAAGTAGTCGACGGGCTTGTTTCGCTGGTAGAGGTAGTATTCTGGGGCTTTCTTGTTCTTCTCATCGTATTTCAGCTCCTGGATGACGTTGGGATGTTTTAGCAGCCTGAGAAGGATCTTCTCTGACATCTGGGATGGACCAAAGGCTTCTACTTCTACAACACAAGACACAACTTGGCATTACACTCAGAAGCCTGGCAAGAAGATAGTCATAATCATTAATAAGCATTTGCTTATAAAAGAAACACAGATGCAGACAGATCCATTATGGAATTGCAGGCTTCTTGTCTTTTGATACTCTTAGATTTGTAGGAAAAAAAAAGAAAAAAAAAAGAAAAAAAGGAAAATCCCAACTTTAATTACAGAAGTACTTTTGAAAACAGCCAAGAATCATTTCTTCATCTGAAAGGGAAAAAAAAAGGCAGACTTGCTCACTTGAGAGTTCAGAGTCACAGTTGTACAGGCTCCTTGCAGTTACAAATGGGTTAGTATTACAGTTAGGGCACAAAGAACCTCTGAATATTTTTTCTTCCCCTAAGAGTATTAATGATAACTTATACATATCACTTGTTTCAAAAAAAAAAAGAGAAAAAAATCACTGTTTGGGACCTAGAAAGTCAAAGACACCATCCAGGTTGCCATCACTGATATGGGAAGAGTTACTCAAAGTGAGAGACAGTGCAGGTCAATTCACACCACATGGGATTAATATCTGACACACAGAGCACATGCCCTATCCTCGTGCTTTGCGGTAATCAGTGTTCCCAAGAGGAGCTGTCTGAAGTGAAAAAGCTCATCTGTGTGTGGCAGAGTTAGGCCAGAGACGTCAAGATTTAAACATGCAAATTGATAAGGTTTCCTAATACCCCATTTCAGAACTGGACTGTTAATAAACCTGAACTTTTAATCTCCTGGAGATACTGTTCTTAATTTACAATGGAAAAGCAAAATTGTAGCATCCAACTTCTTAGCCAGAGCTTAGTTTAAACTGCACAGTTCTTTCATTCACAGAACAAGCAGAGAGGCAGTACTGCAACACTCTATTTGTTGAGGTGCTTAGGGAACTCCACGAAGTCTTGTATAACAACACGAACAAAGCTTTGCTTGCCGTTAAATCCGAGTCTTCCTGTTGAATTCTTCCTTTCACCAAGGACATGCTCACATGCACATAAGCAGCAGGAGTCCGAGCCCAAGGAATTGCTGCCCTTCAGCTGAGGTATGATAACCTATCACTTAACATGGGTTTCAAGTCGCAGAGGCAAAACAAAGCATAAAGACAGAGCGGGCGCATCTAGGCTGACAGTTATGGCTTCTTAGAGGAGGGCAAGCACTAACTTCCAACTTGAGCTGGCAAGCCAAGAAAGCAGTTTATCATTTGCAACCCATGAATGTATGTTGAACACATCAGCAAAGATGCCCATCTGAAAGGCCCGCATGTGAAAATTCTTTATATGTCAAAGAGACAGCACAAGCAATAGGAAGGTACATTTTCCACAAGCTCTCCCTTGAACAGCTCTTATCTCTGAGGTGAAGGGACCAATTCTACGACGAAAGGCAATGTCAGCTGCAAGGAACCATTCAAGCCCTGGCCTCTCTGCCAGACTGCGTGCCCAAGGGCTAACCATCAAGGTGATCTGGGACGGAGACAACTGTCCTCTGAAACCCGAAGCCATCAATGGAGGTCATACAAGCCAGCAAGAAATCAATTTTTTAAAAAATTATAGTCCAGCCACCTGTGTAGTCTGTATTAAATGTGTCAGCAGAGTTTTTCATTTCAAGTCAAAAAGTCTCCCAGAACAAGTTAACGCTTTCCTACAAAAAGTCCGTCACTTCTCTCTGGATGAGGCGCCTGAGTGGAATTAAAGTCAGCTGGCCAGCGGTATCGAGTCCTCCTGGGTTTGTTCCCTGAGCTCTTCCTAATGGGGTGCGCTTGCTAGTCGTTAATCTGACGGACTCTAGACATGCAGTGCGGCACTTGGCATTCATCCTTACCTTTCAGACCAATTTAAAGTTACTGGTCCACCCCTGGTAAATGTCTCAGAGGGTTCATGCCGACACTGAACACAGGAGAGGAGAGAATTTAAAAAGAAAAACACAAAAGTGGCATTATTTGTCACCCCACAGCCCAGCCTCCCTTCCCGCCTATCCTGTCCCAACCCGCCTCACCGGCCTTTGCTGACAAACTGCCTCCGAGGCTCTGGCACGACCACAAAACTGATAAGCCACACTTGCCTGTTGCCAGGAACCGGTGCATTGCCAGGAGGAGCTGCGGCGATATTTTAACCTTCATCTCGCTGTCTGTCTGCTTGAAGGCCGAGAAGTCCTGCTTCCTGTCCCGATGGGCGACTTTCTTCTTCGTCTTGTTATCAGCTGGGGAAGGGGAGGGTGGGGGAAGACAGGAAGGAAGGGAGCTCTGTTAGAGCAGGGTTCACGTGAAGCGCGCCGGACGCAGCAGCCAGGACAGCCCAGGCCAGGGCCAAGAGCCCTCTGCAGCGCATGCAAAACCCGCTCGTGGAGACACGATATCCAAGAGAAATAACCCGCAACTTGGACTGCAGGCCCCGGTTGTGCAGATCCTGCCACCCTACTTCAATGGGAGCAAATATCTCCGTAGGTGCTCGCGAGCATCTAACGGCAGCTCAGGCTCTGCCTACAGATAATGTGCCTCAGCGTAACGTGCACACACATGTGCAGGGCAGGGGAAGAGTCCCGCTCAGCACTGCCAAAATAACCACACTTCTGGTACCTGACCACAGCACGAGCACCAGACCTTGCAGAAACACCTTAAATCTTTCGTCCTGCATCAGAGTCATCAAGTTAGGACGCATAGGTTCTTAAACAAATGATGGGGGGATTTTCAGTTCCTCCTGCTATTCTCTCGGCAGTTTATCCAAAAGTCTTTTCCCAAGAAGGTTATGCAGTGTGAGCAGAGCTATGTGGCTAGAAGCCTTTACCTTGGGTAGTTTTGCAAGGAATGTTCTTAACTGTTCTTTGCTATTCAGGCAACTTCCTAGCTTCCTGTAAGATGCAGGATCCAAGGACAGTGATAAAAATAATTGAATCTGTAGCAGTTATTTTCTGTCTACTCTTTCTAAATAAGTGAGATGGAGACCTCAGCATTGAAGTCACCTTGGCATGCTTAAGAGAACTCTGCTTGTAGAGCACTGTGATGTTGCTTGGTTCTGCAACATGAACAACCTGCAGCATGAAGGATGCCCCCAGTGCAACTTTTGGTGAGATGTCAACAAATACTGTAGTCTTCTTCAGTGGCTTCTGGAAATATTAGACTTTTCCTACAAATCAAAAGGCAGCAAGGCTGACTGTCTGCTCTTGGGCTAAGGAGAGGTCTCAAGAGGAAGGGATCCAAGAGAAGAGTTCAGATCCCAGAGCAGCCTTTTGTTGGGCTAGAAGGCAGGGTAAGACACACAAATCTCCGGGAAGGTTTCTGTTCTATTTCTGCCCTTTTCTCTTTACAACCTGTATTAATCAGTGTAGATACCCTCAGTGCACTCCAGGCAAGAGAAGAAGGAAAAAGTCTCTCATTCAAGGGTAGTCCACCCTGAAACACCAGGGCTGTACAACAACGAACCAGCAAGGGCAGAGACAAGCTCCTGCTTGGGACTTCTTCCATCAGATGCCCAAAGAGAAGGAAGTACCATGCCCAGTGGGTGAGAGTCACTGACCCTGTGCCCGTACTGAGCACCACGCTGCCTGGCCGAGGCAGTCAGAGGTGGACGCCAGAGACCTGCTCTCTAACCCTGCTAAAAACACACCCCATGGCTCCCCTGCCCTCTTTCCCCAGGCGATACTGGTCCCCAGGTTGACAATCTATGTCCCATACACTGCCCAGTTCTTAAGCCTGTGGGTTTGATTCATGCTAAAATTAAAGTTTATTATGTAACTAAGCAAGTTATGCTACTTTGATTTTTTTTCTCTAGCTGGAAAAAATACATTGCCTTGTGTATCACATATGTTTTGGCAACTGAGAAGAAGCCAGCATGGCTAAACTTGAAGCCCTGAAGCAGCCTAGAGCAGCTTTGTGGAAGGATGCAGATCCTGCAGCCTCCCAGTGCTAGAATGCAGAACGTTATCAGGTCCAGAGCTGCAAGTGCCAACGGGGCACGACATCGCTTCCTGGAAGGTGGTGACAATCTTGGCATGTTTAAAGACTGGATTCTTTAGACTTTTCTATGCGATTACTCTTTCACTAGATGACCAGTGAAAATACTAACTAGGGCAAATAATATTTATTTCTATAGCTCTGCTATTTAAATAGCATAGCTATTTAAAGTTGCATAGCACTTAATAGCGTATTATACATTTTTAACATATCTGTTTTGACATCTGTTTGGAGATAGGGTATGCTGGGGTATGATGTGGTCTTCCCCTGGGGGAAGCCACTGGCCAAGGCTACAAGATGATTATCCTGAAGCTATTGCAGCTGCAGTTCTTAACAACCTGTGCACCCCATGACTGGCACAGCACGAGCCTACAGCACAGCACCATCCATCTGCTCGCCAGGGCCTGCATGGGCTGCGGCCGGCTCCTGAACGCGGGCAGGGAAGGATGCAAAGAGGCAGCAAGAGGTAACAGTGGCGCTTAGCACCAGGCTGTTCACCTGAAACATATGGACCATGTGCATAGGGGGAGCGTTGTAGATAAGGCCAGGATTAATGTGGGGTGAAACCTCCCTGCAGCTGTGTGTGTGCACGACAGCAGCAGTCCACGTGCACGAAAAGAGGGGACAATTAAACTCAGTTTAACTTCAGCACTTCAGTCAGAAAGTGCTCAGAAGTACCTTGCCCAACCAGATGTCCATGCCAGAGATATTAACCAACTTTTCTTGCTCTCAGCTTCTCACCAACACCTCTACAAGCCATAAGGCATAGCAGACCACAGCAGCCTGAAATAATGCTAGGTGCACGTCAGCTACACAGCCCCTGAGGAACCCAGCTGCAGAGCTTCAGCAAGCCCCTTCTGGTGAAAGCTGCAAACTCACCATGGCTTCCACCATGGGCATTCAATGGATTTTCATGTAAATGTCAGAAAGACACATCTCCAATACCAAGGCAGAAGAAAGATTTTTAAAGCTTCAGAAGTGTAATATTGGTGCCAAAATTAGTCTTTAAGTGAACATCTAGCACAGAGTAAATCAGGCCCAAATTCCAATTCGGCAATGTTGTAAGCAAGCTAGCCTGGTCTTAAATAGACATTATCAGAGAACTCAGGTACCTGGTGGTTACTAGCACTGACACACATCTGCAACAGAAGTGGCAGCTTAACATATTACAGACAAGAAGCTACTTTCAGTAAAGCAAAAGCATGTTCCTACCACTATAACAACTTGAAACGGTTCCACAGTCCCAACCTGCTCAATTATAAAACATGCCACATTTTTTCGTGATTCACTCCGTTTCTACACACATTTTTCCTCTCTCCCCTACCTCCCTAGTTTCCTTTGACTTGAACAGTGGGATGAATTCTCATGCTTCATAAGGAGAGCAGAAGATCATCTTAATGGTTTGCAGTAGAAGCCACCCCTCAAAACTTCCTGCCTCATCCAGGAAGCAGAGGAAGTTATCCTCCTATTCCGACCTATGAATTTTCCATAATAAAACCTTCCCACGAAGGATGGTTTCAAATGAAGCCATGTTCATCAGCTCTATTTTGTTAATCTAGGAAGTCTTCATATAGCAAAATAAAGCTCTCATTTCCTTGCCCTCTAACAGCTATTAGTAGTCTAACCTCTTTTTCCTGCAATATCAACTATAGCATCATCCATGCAGTTTCTTTTAGTAAACAAAGAAAAACAGCAGTGAAGAGCCTATACAATTATTTTTACTTGTAGAAACATGGATATCTCTCAGAAGTGACAAGACACTGATTGAATTATAAAAGAAAATGTCAATTCACCCTGTAAAAGCAATATGCCATAACTGATTAGCCTAACAATACCTTTATGAAACTCTGAACAAAAAGAAACATGGACACTAACTGGAGTTCTGTGATCTGGATAGTAATTAGACTGTTTACAGTGTAGCATAAAACTGTATGCTTTGCATGAAACTTTGTGCACATAAATACCAGTAAAATACTGATTCAGCTACTGAAAGTAGTCCAGGGAATAGCAATCTTAAGAAAAGTGGTAGGAGTATGTCTGCCTCATGGTGGAAAGAGTTCGTTTCGCTTGGAGGGCAGCTAGAAGATTCTCATGTTGGTATGGAAAAGATTGTGCAGAAATATTCAGATCCCTTCCACAGGGAAAAAAGGAACAAAGCAAAGAACTTCTAAACAGTATTACAGATATTTTAAATGACTATTTGTATGATCACAGAGTCTGGGAACAACCTTGTGCTCCGTACTACACAAATATAATAGGAAGAAATAGCATCTGCCTGCAAGAGAGCAAAGTACAGATAGGATGCATGGGGAACGATGGAAAGAAAGTTCAGCATATACATGCCAGAAGCACCCATGGGAACAGTAGCAAAAACACTTTGGGCATTTTCAAAAACTCTTAAAAGTGGCAAAGAAAAAAGCCCAGATCTCTCAAGCCCCAAGTAATGTTGTTCTACCTGTAACATCTTCTTCTTCAATGTATGTTAACACTGAGGAGGAAAGGAGCTGTACAGAGTGGTAAAACAAGGAGCCCTTTAGGACACTGATTTGCAACTTGAGGAAACATTTCCTTTCTCAGGCTCTGAGTAAGGGACAGAAAGAAGCTCCAAACAGATTACATCCCCCTTCCTGGTGGCATGGTTACCTGCCCGACTGCTGACTGAAGTGCAGCACATGCTAAAGGCCCTTGAGGTAGAAAGTGGTGAAAATGCAGGAGGTGGTGAGCACTGTAATGAAACACGGGTGGAGAACTGCTAGCAGAAAAGATCAGAATGCTACAAATGTGAGTCTTCTAGATGGCAGAGTCAAATAAATAAAGCTGCTCCGTTTCTGTATCAATATTGCATTAAGGAGTGAGGCACCCATGCTGTAAAAACAGATGTTACTGTGACTGTCCGAGGGATTTGCAGGTCATTCAACCCTTTAGATTTTAAATCAGCATCGTGCAGCTCTCAAAACAAAGCTGTTAGACACACATGCTGCTGGATGGAATCTCGCCTCTCAAATATAAAATGCAAAAATTTCTACTCACTGTATAGATCTGTTTCATCCAAAATTTCGGATTTGATGATCTCTTCAATCACATCTTCTAAAGTGACAATTCCCAGGACTTCATAAAAAGGATCTCCTTCTCCTTCATTGTTTACTCTTTGTACTATAGCCAGGTGGGACTTGCCTGCAAGAAGACAGATAAGCAATTTAGACATTTTAGATATTCCTAAAAGACCAGAAATCATAGCAGAATTATGGACATTTGGGTATAAACCAAAAGACACAGAAGTTGGTTTCAGACCTCACACAACAGAAGAGGCAAAATTTTACAGCGCTTAAAATCCTAGTCTGATTTCTAACAGAGAACCTCATTCCTGGATCACAAATCCACCTAACACACTAAAGGAGGACAGCCAACAACACTGATGCTCTCTTCATAATTTCTTTCTCCACTGAAGCTGTCACCCGAGCATCAGATTCATCATACTATTTTGTTGATGCTTATTTCTCCTCTCGCCTCATGCATTAGCATGAGAAGGTCAGGCTGGAGTCCTCCTTTGTGGAGGCCTCCCATGCATGTTCTTCGCAAATGTGGAAATAAAGCATCAACGGCCAAGCCTCAGAAGCACAAGGACAGGACAGAGCTAGGGGAGAAGAGGTCAGTCCAAGCCATGAGTTGTTCTCCTCCTTCCCGCTGCACAAATAATTTATTTAGATACACTCTGTATAGAAGAGGGCTTACTTAGGAGTTAATCAATTAAAATATTCAAAGAGACAGTGTCTGTTTAGCACCGAGAAAAGCTATGATGAGATGCACTAGAGGCTCTAAAGATCCCTAAGCTGCGCATCGTTCACAGTGCATTTTATAACTCCTGAAGTCCGTCCGCTGGAGGAATCACGAGAATATCACGACCCTTTGAATCCGCTTTGACATCCGTGGTAGCCAGTTTCCAGAGCTGCCACTGGAAGTCACCTCTTCGTAAAGAGACACAGGGATCTCTGCGTTCAGAGAGTTCACCAAACGCAAGCAGCATTTTGAAGCATAAATATGGCAGATTTCAACATGCTTCATGAGACATTAGGAGCTGAGCAATGTTCTCTCATGTTCCTCTGTATTAGCTTCAAAAACCGATACTTGTCCCCATCTGTGGAAGATAACCAAAATAGCTCAACTTTGCTTAAACCCCTTTATAGGCAATAGCGTCTGTGTGTTTTAAGATTCAGATTATTAGACCAGCAAGCATTCAAAGTATTCCAACCCAGACTTGCTCATGCTCAAAGAATGAAAATATCCTGAACAAATTAGACTAGGGAGAAAAACTTATCAACTACTGATATAAACATTGCATCAGGTCAAGTCAATTCACGTTGGTAAGATTTTCACATCTGCTTTCCCAGGGACCCAACATAAGCAGTTAAAAACAAATTCTTGGTGAATGCTGTCTGTCGAAAGTTAAATTCTTTTGCTATTCCCAGCTTGTGATCATTTAAAAGGAATTTTCCAAAGCAGGGTCTAATATTAGACTCAAAATGAAGTTTCCATTCCACTTAGGCGATATTCTCACCAAAGTAACTGCTGCATAATCTGATTGTCTTGGAGCTACTCGTTTAGATGCAGATGGACATGCTTTAAATACCAGCTCCACAGCACTGCTGAGTCTTATCTTGAAGAGACCTTATTCTACAGTGAATTATTAGAAAGATGATTTGTGATTTTAAAGGCTCAACATCTACACTGTAATGAAAGTCTCTCACTGTGCCCGTTTTTATTTCCTTAAATTCCTTGCAAGACTTTCAGCTCTTTTTACTGCTCAACGGCATTAAAAACCAAAGAAAGGTGACTTGGTAAAGGAGTGAGGTATGAGCGCCGTCGTCGTTTCCCTATAATACCTTAGTGACCAAAGAAAGGTGACTTGGTAAAGGAGCGAGGTATGAGCGCTGTCGTCGTTCCCCTATAATACCTTAGTCCAATTTTATCCATTCAATATAATGATATTCAAGAACGAACTGCAGCACAAAAAAGGTCACACGGATAAAACAAAACACTGTAACTGACTCCTGGTGTTTGCTCTGATATTAGTATATTTGCTTTCAAGTCAAAAGGCCTAACTCCCTCAGGAACTATTTCTGTAACTGAGCAGAGTAGCTCATTTTCATTCAGATGCTGGTTCCCGAGGATCACCATGCCCATTCATTAGTGTGTGCTAAGAGTACTCAGATCCAAACAAATGGGTAAAATTAAAAAAGGCCTCCTCAGACAACACCAGTATTATATTAACTCAGTGTTACAGCTTTGATCAAAACAACCAACTTTTCCTGCAATTCTCTATTTCCTACCATAAGGCTGAACTACTTTACGTAATTTTACATTTGGCACAAAAAGACAAGCCCTTTATCAGCAACGGAGTCCTAGAGAACAGCAGGCACATCTGCAAGCAATGGGACTGAGTTATGGAAAAGGGTCCAAGAAGGAGCTGAAGGTCGCAATAGCACAGAACCCGTGCGGGACTCTCACGCACCAAACCCTTTATTCACTGTCCCACTGGGGTCCTGTCTTATGGAAAAGGGTCCAAGAAGGAGCTCAAGGTTGCAATAGCACACAACTCGTGTGGGACCAAACCCTTTATTCACTGTCCTGTCCTGACCAAGACTTTAGGATCGTCACACTTTTGGACTGTTGAACATTGTCCCCATTTTAGCATCTGCAACACTCTGTTCTAATTAATAGCACTTAACAGTACTGCTAGGACTGCTAAGTCTAATAAAAAGTACTTAATGGGGCGAGACCAGCTTCTAGAAAGTTTCTACTGACTGCTGTTGTTCTAATGCAATTTGTCTTAAATATGAATTGATAAGGAATTAGTAAAGGTGGGTTTGGGACATTTTGCACTTTCTGCGGTTGAAAAGAAGGCTAGAAAAGTCTGCCTGTTTTTGTTATAATCTCTGATTTTTGTTGTCTTGACTTATCTCCAATGTCTTAGTGGCATTGAAACTTGTCTCCCTTAGGGTCAATCGTCAATGAACGTCTCGACAGATAACAACAATTTTCAGATTTATCATTTTTATTAAAATAACATTTGCAGAGTGTTTACCTGCCATGAATACATATGAAGTCTGACACTACCGTCTTTCCCTCTTGATTGTAAAGTTTTCCTATTCCTGACTGTCATGAATTCATCACTTCACTGGACTGAAAACCAAGGCTGTGGGCTCAGCAGACTTTAAGCCAATCCAAGCAGGCTCTGCTACAAGGCTGCCTTGTGCTCCCAGAGTCCCGTCCTCCAAATACTCCTGACAGCACATGGCCAGCCAGAGCAGAGAGCTGATCCATCTGAAAATTACATTTATTGGGTCTTTTTCAGTTAATTTTCATGAAGATCCAGGGGCTTGGCAAAAGTCCCTCTCACAGAAGTTAGAGGAACACCCAGTCACTGCCTGGCTGCCCTCTCAGGGCCAGCCTGGTTTCAGCTGCTGTACGAGCGACTGCAAAAACATCCCCTGCGAGCATGGAAGCAATCAAGGAGGAAATGGCTAAAGGAAAGTCCAGGAGCATAAAGCCTTCTTTATAGGTCATAAAAGAGCACAGCACAGCATGTGCCCAACTTTAAAAGCAGCCTGTGAGAAAAATAACCATTCCTCCAAGTATTTTAAATAGAAATTAGCTACAGTTTTATTCAAAGATTTTACCAGGCCACTGGTATTTGCTACTCATTTTTATCCAGAGGCAAGTTCCAACGGCATCTGCCGCTGCTAAGGGCCTAGGGCACATACTGCAGATAGATCTGAAGAGGGTAAATGTGCAGGTAAGGAAGTCTGGACTGTTTAGATTACCACCAGGGCTTAGAGGGCAGAATCCAAATTAAATGAAGAGAGCAAGTGTGAATGGAATATATATAAATTATTTCTATACTTCATTGGTTTTCTGCAACAGTCTGTAACCACGGTACATCTCTGACATTAATCTTTCTTTAATCACTCATTTTAGGTGTCAGTGTAGTGAGATTTAGCAAGCTCTGCAGCATTAAGAGATCTGATGATAAAGGCAAATGATGTGCAATAAACATTGCAAGGACAGGAGCATGGGCAGCGCTCTCACGCAGGGGGCTCTGCCGAGCGGCCCCAGCTAGAGCAGCAGCTGGTAACAACCTCCGCGAGGACCCTCAGAGCTCACCTGTGTGCAGCTTCAGATCCCAAAAGGCACAAACGGGATAAATGCTAATTTCTCGGCTACCATCACAGGCACCTAAAGGACTAGGGAGTTCGTTAAAGCAAATCCTTATTGCTCAGAATCTTACAGCATAGTTTGGATCTTCCTCTGTACCACAACTTCTGATTTCAATTTAATAAGCTAATTAAAAAGCACAAAAAAAGTACTGACATACTGATTCTCTTGCAATAGTTTGACCGGTCCTTAAAAGACAGATGGAAACATTTTCCTGACCCTTTGATCCTTACTGAGGCATTTATATATTTGCAGCAGGGACCTAAAAATATTAACATGCTGCACTAACCAGAACTGTAAATACCTGGTCATGAGCCTCACACTCCCCAAGTACCCTTGTAGCCAAGCTGAGACTGCTGTCAAAATATATAAATTACATGAGTGGACTGCAGGGGGGAAAAGCAGACAAGACCAATAGGCTAGAGAGCCCAGAGGCGAGTGGTTCAGTTATTAGTGACATTTCTGAGGGACTCAGAAGGAGGGTGCTAAGCAGTGTTGGCTCCACTAATGACCTGATTGCACCTTCAAAATAACCTCATGGTTTGGTACGGGCTGGGCACCACCTGGCTGGGTCTGCAGAGAAGGACTCAGTGGTCCTGGCAGACGTGGTGCACAGGAGGTGCCAGGGCATCTTGCAGCAGTGAAACCCAACTGCCCAATAACTACACCAGCCCGAGCCTAGCTCTTCTTCAAGAGAAAGGACTGTTTCCCTCCACGGGGCTCTTGCAAGGCCCTTCGTGAGCCTGCTATGTCCAGTGCTATGTCCAGTTTCAGGTTCTCCAGTTTAACACTGCCATAGAGGAGATGAAGCAGAGAGCCACTGAGACAGCCAGGGCTGGAGCTCATGGTGTGCAAGCAAAAGCTGAGAGAGCTGCATTGCTTCAGGCTTGGAAAGAGAGGGCTAAGAGGGCAACACTACCGCTGTCTTTACCTACCTACCAGTGGGGTAGAGAGGAGACAGAGCCAGACTCTTCTTGGAGCTAGACACTGATGGGACAAGAGGTAATACACACAAGTTGCAAAAACAGAAACTGTTATTAGATGAGGAAAATGTTCTTCCCCACAAGAGTGGCCAAATTCTGGGACAAAGGACCAGAGAGGATGTGGAATTGCCATCTTTGGAGGTATCCAAAACTCAGCGAAAAAAGTTAAATAATAGCAAGAATTAGCATTTCTCATTTGCAGTTTTCCATTTTTCTGCTTAGGAACCTAAGCACAAGCAAAATTTCCATTTTACCAATTGGGAATGGCACAATATGTCCTTGTATGTGACCAAACATAATAGCAAAATGACACCACTAACCAGATCATGCAGCAGGCATTTAGAACACTGCTCTCATAAGTTTAAAGCCAAAGACTTTACGTGGCCCAGCCACACAGGTACAGCTCTGGTTTATCTCTCTGAGCCATGAGCAGCAACCTGCATGCAGTGTGTGTAAGATGATGCCATGGCAAAACAACTAAAACCTCAGGCTTACGAACTTTGTACCTGGGAAGCCTCCCATGTTTCTTTGCTCTGTGCAAGCATCAGATCTCACGAAAGGACATCAGTTGACTTTTATTAAAAAATAAGGCATAAATTAAACCTTTGGTAGGCAATTAGCAGATTCCTGCTAGCCCTTCTGCAGTAAAGCTACGTTCAGGCTGGATCATTTTTGTCAAAGCCTGTAATCCAATTCCAGCCGATGTTGTTGAGTGCCCTTGAATGTTAAGCTATAACCTGTTTAATATATCTACTATCAAATGGAGAAAAATCCCAGGAGATGTTTAGTTGCCCTTGAATTTGCTAACTAATAATCTCTGTCTCTGAAAAATGTTCTAGGTTACCCTTAAGTGACTGTTTTGGTTTTGACTGAGCAAAACAGAGCAAACAATTTGGTCTGTCAGTGAAATTCACAGGTTTGACAATGCATTATGCAAAACATTATCAAATTTATAATGTTTTGTATAATTGAACCATTAGAAACAAATCCCTTTAGAATAGCACTGGCTTGCAAGCAATTATAGCTAAGTAACAAGTGTTTTACTAAATTTCTTCTCTGCAGCACAGTTCAAGGACATTAATTCTCTTTTCTATTAGCCAAAATTTGCATTTGTGCCATTTGCTTTTGCACTTTGAACACTGCCAATGCTTGGAAACGTTGGCTGTTTTTTTTCCCCATCACCTCATTTCACTAACTGGTGCACACGTGCAAGCAACACTGCATTTAGGTTTGTAACACCAGACTACTTAACTGTTCAACTACTTAAGTGAAAATCTTTAAATTCAAAATGTCTGTGTGAACATAATCTAAATGGAAAGTAGGTTCCTTAGATCAAGCTTTTCTTCTGCAATAAAACACCCAACTTTTTGAAGCTTGCTTGGGAAGGGGACCCAATAACAAATATCCATTTAATATATAAAACTCCCATAGCCCCATGAGTGAGTGAAAATATTAGTGTCACCAAGGGGTACATGGTGATTTTTTGCCTCCTGAGAAGCACTCTGAGCTGTTCCTACAATCACAGCTCTAGAAAGCTGCTACAGGCTGCAGCTTTGAATGTAACTGAACTGCACCTGGCACCAAATCTGGAGCAGAAGCTGCGAAGTCACCATGGGTCCACGAGTAAAATAAATTAATAGGCAATCAGAACTAACTTGAGAATAAGGAAAAAGGTCATTTCAACACGGAGCTCTGTTATCAGAGTGGAAATCTTAAGGAAGAGTCTGGAGACATGAGAACATTTAGAGGAAATAATTACCTAGTGGGGGCAGGCAGCAAGAGCAAAAAGAAAGACCAGAGAAAAGTTTCAGACCCTTCTTGCCAATTAGCACTGATCACCTTTGCCATGAACAGAACACCAGCCCTCCCCAGGCATGTAGTCCTTACCTAGCAGGGAATTTGGGCTGTTTGCAAAAAATGGGATTCGGATTGGCAATCACCAGGGTCTCCAGGGACACAAAACTCACATTTCTAGCCAGGGTGCTGTTGGTTTTGTCCAGAAGAGATGACATCTCTCTGGTAAATAGACAAATATAAACTACTTCCTAAAACTGGAGGCTAAAGTCCTATTGAAAGTATCCACTGGATCTTACAGTGGGAAAAGAGTTTGAAACTTTCACGAGGCTCCAGAAGAAGCCACCTCAAAAGCAAAGCAGTTTCTGCCACCCTCCTGAGGCTCTGTGCCCCGTAAGAAGGTTGTGATATCTGGATGCAGACAGTCAGAGATGAGAAACTGGCCAGAAGTTTAAGAACAAACCACATCAAGTAGTTCAAGGGAGTGCTGGAAACTGAAGTTGAAAAAAGAGAGCACAACACTGAGGGGAGAAAATACTGAGCCTGGAGAGAGACCTATCAATATTTGGGCTAATGCAGAAGGAAAAATTCAGATAAAATTTTAGGCAAGCAAACAGAACATTGGAGTCATTCTTGGTCACTAGAAATCTTAAACACCAATTTCAACAGCTACTGAAAAGGGCGCCCTATGCTGATGTGATTTCACCAGGGCCTCGGCTTCCCAGGGCAAGGAACGATCTTTTGAAAAGAAATGTCAGAAATGCAACTCTGCTGACTGGCACATTCACAGCGTGGCCAACGGGGAATTTTTTCGTAGTGTTCAAGGAACCTAAAAAGGAGCCAAGCTAATTTTATTACTTCCCTGTTTGTTCAAGATTGTCCCCATTGATTCCGGTGTTCCTTTGGAGACCAAGCGCAGGCACCAGCCAGCAAGGAGCAGCCAGCAGAGGGAGCGCAAAACCTCGGGTTGGCTCAAGGTGGAACGCGAGGCCTTCCCGGGCACCGCGCGAGCGGAGCCAGAGCCAGGGCCGGCCGCGGGCAGCAGGGCCGCTGTGTTGCTGCATGTGGGGAACTCTCCTTTGGCTGCAGCGGTGCCGTCGGCGCCTCCTCGGGCTGTGCTTCTGCCACAAGCTGTGTCCACCCCAGCGCATGAGCCTGGAGCCCCGAGGTCAGTCCTCACAAGGACGCAGGGGAGACGCGACCCGCCAGGCTGCCGCCACCTGGCCACCTCTCCCTGCTGCTGCCACCCAAAAGCAGGCACGTCAAGTGATGCTTGCGAGGGGCAAAAAGAGAAGCTGTCCCAGAAGAGCGATGAGCTCCAAGCACTTTGGTACTCGGATAAAGCAACCACGACACCACCACCAACGCTGCTCTGCATTACCACAGCCAGACCCCCGGTACCCTTCCCCTCCCCTTCTCCCACCTGCCTCGCTTCCGAGAACGAGCACGGTTTAATTCAGGAGCGCCTCGCCTTTGGTATCCGCCCCACTGATTTTAAATGCCACAAAGGCAAAGCGCAGGCAGCCGCAGGGGACGCGGGCCCGGGGCTGAGGGCAGCCGAGGGCAGCGCGCTTACGTAAGGAGCGCGGCGGCGCCGAGCGCCGGCGTCGCAGCGGGAAGGGAAAGCAGCAACGAGGGGCTGCAGCTGGGGAGAGGAGCCGGGGGCTGCAGCTGTTCTCCTATTCCCACCGTCAGCTCCCGCAATTTGCGTTTAGCTCATTGTTTAGGACATAAATTAAAGAGTCCTGGCATTGCCAACATCTTAGATCATTAATATCCTGCTTTAATGACCTTTTTTCCTTTGGGAAGGTTACACGGCGTGCAGCTTGCGATCCCTGCAGCTCAAAAAGCCGTCTGCTCGACTGCTCTCCCAGATTTTCTAGCACAATGCCAGGCTTTTCACATTTACATTGTGTCATCAGCAGAAAGCCACCCTGTTATTTCTAAATTTGTGACAAGATTAATGCACCCTCAGAGCCACTTGAGCGCTCACTTTATCAGCGAGGGCAGGGGCTGAGCTCCCAGCCGTGCCCGGGAGCAGAAGCGCTGCCGGTGACCTTGACTTTGCACGAGCACCGAATGGGGACCGCGCGTGCGGGCTCTGACGCTGCACATTTCTCCCAAACCGGCACTTGCTGATTCACATAGCGGCCTGGGGCAGCCACCATGAGAGAAGACGTCAAGTCGCAGAGCCAAAGAGACGCAATTTGAAGACGCAAGGAACGCAACCCACTTCTCCACGGGCTTTTTCTTTGGGTCGCGTTTTGGCTCAGCTACCATGAGGGCCCAAAGAAAGGCCCACATGTCACACACGTACGTCCCAAACACGATGGGGGACAGGGATGTATCTTCTGGCCGATTTATATACCACAGGTACATGGCAAAGCATTGAGGCAGCCGTGGGTCAGGAAATCCCACCAAGAGGGGGCATTTCCAACTTTCTGAACCCACCAGCAACATCTTTAATTTGTCTTGGTGCAATTTTAGCTGATGGCAGACGGATGAGCACTGCTAGTCCCATGCCTGTGTATTGAGAGCTTATATGAAGCAACAGTTAGGGGCAAGAGGGGAAAAAAAATTAATTTAAACCACCCAAGAACATGCCAAAACTGTCTGACACTACAAGAAACATGGAGACGAAGAGGGCCCCTGGTTCCAGTGCTGAACATGGCCCCGTAAAGTGTATTTTTCACTCAAAATACGAAGACAATAATCTATGCGGGGGGGAGGGGAGAGTAAGGATTTAAATAGATTTCATCTTGATGAGACAAGTGAACTAAGATTTACAGTTCAACTGCTAATTTGTCAGCTCCAGAAAAAGGAAAGATTAAGGCATAGAGCCTTGTTTGAAAGAGTGACAGTAACGATATATTTGAAATCATTATTAACATTACTTAACAACAAATGTAGAAGGACTGGCTTTCTTCCTAGGTGTTTTCAGTTACTCATAGACACGGGAGTTTCAATGAAAAATAATACACCACCTTCTTTCAATACAGAGAAAGCAATAGTAATTTTCTCAAAAAATGATATTAAAGGTCTATTTCACTATTTTCTTGATTAACCTATTTGGTTTATTTAATATGAATCTGTTCCCAAAATATTTTGCTAGAGCAGTTTATCACAGTTTTCCTAACGCAGTGACAGAGTCACAAAGCACAACACTTGAGGAAGCAAGACAACAGTACAAACAATTAGTGGAATGGCTGCTTATTCTTTTAGTTTAAAATACAGGCCAAAATGATTTCAAAGAGGGCACATAAATCAGGGTAGCTTAACAACTTTCCAGCCACTGTGTGTGGATGACATGGGACTTACACCTGTATTAACAGGATTATTCCAATTCTTTTTGTCAGTTGTTTACCATACGGTGAAGTGATGGTCCAGACATTTTTTTTTCTTTTTTCTTTTTTTTCCTGGCAGGGTGATATGTTAGCACCGCAACAGGAATTCTGACAGTACTGTATTTCTTTCATGATTTGCCTGATGAGCTCAGCAAAGATGTAGTGGAGCCAATTCAGCATCATCTGTGGTATTCCGCACAAATCTGTATCATTATTTTATTCCCATCCAAAATGAATCTGAACACATTTGCCCCCAGATGACCGAAACACTTAGCTTTAATATCACTGACTTCTGGGATTTCATTTACTTTGACAATTTTAGTCCAGAACAAGCTTCTTGGCACAGTTTCTACTGTGGGGACAAGGCTTCTGACCTAAGCAAAATGCTCTTCCACTCAGGGACATTTTTCAGATCATTCACCTTGTTTGCAAACACGAGTGTCACGGAGGATCTCTGATTTTATCAGTGTTAAGCTCTCCTACATTTCTACTAACATCACCTAATCACACTTCCTCACAAAGAAACACTGAAGAGGAAGAGCCCACAAGGGTCCACTTGAATAATCCACGTACTTGGTCCATGATCTCATGGACTCAGCTGGGAAACGCTGACCAACCACCCAATGCCTCGTGCAGGACTCTGATGAGAGCTCTGGTAAGGACTCCCCTATAACAGCTATGGCAGTTGAAGCCTCTGGCACAGCTCAGAACAGTTTGATAAACCCACACACTACCGTTCACTCTTGCTTCTTGGTGAGGGGGAATTAAAACACAAGTGCCCCAAAGGGTTGTCCACAAACCTGTGCCCACACCAAGAGTGCCAGGACAACGCCAGCAGCATCATGGAAACGGCCCCGGAGGAATGGGGCGGCTTCTGCCTTGGATTTGTTTATTCTTAGCTAGGATTAGGCTGAATTCCTCTACATCCCAATAAACACTGAAGTAAAACAGCCCAAACTTCTGCTAGAAGAGACACGGGCAAGCAGGTCACGCAACAGACATACGCGCGTTGTACTGATATTTTCCATGACCGCTTGTAAATCCAAACATTCTGGGTATGCCCATCCAAAAACATCAACACGGACCCCAGCGGAAATCCAGTCTACTGTACGCTGAGGACTTGCCCTTCAATCTAGAGCATAAACAAATGTATTTATTTGCTATACTAACCAAAGCAGAAGGACGTGTATTGCTATATGTGATTCACAAAATATCCAAGGGGACTGGGGCATGAGAGAAAGGTAGAAAAGCTAAAGAATTAGGGACAAAATCTTTTTTTTTTTTTTTTTTTTAATTAAATCTAGCACCTGGCGATGCTGCCTCACCAAACAGGTACTCAGACCCCCTATTTTCATGAGACTTATGGAAATATAACATTTCTGAGTATTGCAATTCAATGACTTTCAAAGTTTTGAGGGATGAGGACAGGTAAGGAAGGAGAGACAGAATCCACTGAGATATGGCTCAGTCACAAGTTTTGTTTTCCGGAGAAACTTGAATTAAAAAATAAAAACAAATCCCTCAAGATACCCCTCCCCACAATACCACAAAGAGCCTCTGCCAGCTCCCCAAGCGACTAGAGAAAACCAGACTCCAAAACAACGATATTATTTCCACTTACAGGAAAGAGATGGACCCATTTTCTCGACAAAATAAAGACAAAAAAAAACAATTTTCCAGAAAGCTACAACGCCAAATCCTTATACCAACCCCTACTGTGGGCAAAGTGCAAATTTTATCTACTAGAAACGCTGTCCATTTCAACTTAGACGAGGCTCAGGTTCAGCCTGAGGAAGAGGGAACCCGCATCACCTGCCGCGCTCCTCCTGCCGCGCACGGAGCGACGGCCCCGGGACGCAGCGGGGCTGCCCGGGAGCGCCGCGGAGGCGGCCGAGGCCCGGCCAGGCCGCGCACGAGTTCAGCGCGCGGCCACGCACGCTGCACCGCTGTCCTTACAAGGGTTACACAAACACGCCAGCAAATCCTGGCAAAAAGGAAACGCATTCGGAGTTCACGGCAGGGCTATCACTCAGCTATTTCTGTAGCGCCGGCATCTAAAAAAAGACCCAGTTCACACAAGTAGCTATTTTACCTTGCTGTCCCACAAGAACTAAATGCATTTTTTCCGAATACAGTTTCCCACCATAAAATACACGACAAAATGTGACAAATATTTTTGAAATATTCCTATGAAAGCATTTTGATTATATATAGCAACATGAGTATATATGGAAACAGACAAAATTAGGTGTTTATATATAGATGTGTCCTCATTGTATAACTAATATTAGTACATGGAATTGAAGGCGCACTCAAGAAATAAAATAAAAGATCCACTGAGCTTTTCTGTGAAGTAGACAAAGCAGCAGCAGACAAAACCCCCTTCGTTTTATGATAATCTCTGTATGAAATGCCGAATTCCCGTCAGAATTTCTCTGACACAGCAAGAAACACACACAAAAATAAACAGACTAGGAGATGAGTCCGAGAGGCTCAATGGAAAAACATTCGCTTGCATCTTTCTTTTCTTGTCGGATAATCTAAAAACTCTGTAATGAAACCTAAGTGAGAGGCAAGGAGATCTCGTTAGGGCCCAAAGTTCATTTGCTGGGTAACAAAAGACCATCCGCTTGGCGACAACCCTCAGCATCTAGCACTGCTTGGAAGAAATATCTCCAAGGAGTGGATTCCCACTGCTGCCCCTGGGGGAGCAGACACCGTCCCCCCTTTCACAAAAGAAATATACTTTGGAAACCACATTAGGGCCAGAAGAATGATTCATATGACTTATTTGCATACGGTCGAGCCGTTCTATTTTTACTCTTTAATTTCTCCTTTGCGGTTTGGTGTCTCAACCACAACATTCTCGCGCTAGATCCGAGGACAAAAGTAAAGTTGTCTGATCCGTTTCATTGTTTAAGCTGAGGGAAGTAAACCAACCAGGGAGCACCAGAAAAGTACTTTAAAATTACAAAATGGGAATAATTCTTCTCTTCCCTGTTCCAAAAAGATTAATAAAATGGGTGCAGAATATCTTTTTTTTTTAAAGCAAACATGTCTTCAATGTCATTTCATTTCATTTCATCCATTCAAGCACTATTGTAAGCCATAAGTCTCCAATCACAGTATTTATACTATAACTCTTATGACTGTTGCAGGAGCCTGTTTTAGCATTCAGCCAAATTGTTCTGCTTAGATGCATTTTTGATGAGTACAGAATGCTGGTTTCTGTGAAAAGGACCGTTTGTAGCAATAAAGGTCAGGTACTTCTGCAGCAGTTTCACAGCAATTAGCATCATCAAAAATAACTCTTCAATGAACGACTTGGGCAATAAATACCTCAAGGTTTCTTCCGAAACATAATAAAACTACTGAAAAAAATGGCAATCCCATTCTTGCATCTCAGGGTCCAAGGGAAGGGCACCGTTCTGTGACAGAAAGATTAGACTGAGCTTAGACCCTGGGACCACGAGCCCCAAACCTACCCAGCCTCATAGGAGTCCCCAGGCCTTCTATGACCACAAGAGATCAGGAGCTCACATCTATTATTCATTTAGATGATGACATGTCTGGCAGAACAACAGCTCTTGGCACGACAGCAAAATATTTATGCAGTGCAACAGCTCAAAGGAAACGATTTGCCAAATTGACTGCAACAACAGTCTTCAATGTTTTTCAATTTGTAGACTACTAAAAATGCTCAGTGGTAACGTAGAACTTTCAATAGTAAATAAGTCTACTGACAACAAGCTTTTTGTTTTTATATTGCCTTTTACTGAGTGACCAGAAATGGTCCTTAGGCGCAAGCTAAGGCAATTACCTGACCGCATGGTTTTCTGGAACTCTTCACCCAAGCACTGAGCAACCTTGCTCACCAGAGTCAAAGCCAAAGCTTAAAAGCCTGAAATCAATTTGTTACAGCTCCCTATAAAAAAATATCATCTTACTAGTGACGTTAGCAAAAGCAATCTATTCACATAAGATACAGGAGACCAAAGACTAAGTAATATGGTAAAATGACACAACTCGAAGCACTGGTGGCTCCAGTCTCTCCTTAAGCCTGGTGGACACTGCTGCTAACAGCACCTCTCCCGTTTGCTGCTCAGAAATCTTTCTGTGTAACAAAACAGGCTTCAGCAAAAATTGTTGCACTGCCTATAGATTTATGGTATAGTAATATTATAAGACAGCCAGTCAGAGCAAGCTAAAAATGTTCCCAGAGAGAGGTTTAGAGTACGTGTAAACCCAGCTACCATACAGTCAGCACAGCTACTGATTTAAACATCAAAATGATGTGGGTTGTTTTTGCTGTCAGAGTCATTTGCTCCCTCCGCACAGGAGGCCACAAGCCGGGGGCTGCCCTGGGACCGGGATCACGACACACAGAGCCCCGGGGGTCTCTGAGCAGAAAGGGAGAGCAGACACAGCCCTCGGATGGTCTCCGAACACCCAATCCCACATCGGAGTATTCGTAAGGAAGAACTGCAGCTGAAATTAGAGGTTGGCAACAGCGGTTTTTCTAAAGGTAGCATTTAGAGAGTTATCAACAGAGCCAAAATAGAGGGAAGGGGGAAGAGAAGGAAAGGAAGAACTCTGGGAACTGCAAATGAGATTCATGTTATTTGTGCTGTGGTAGTGCTTAAATCAGTGCTCAAAAGGTCACGCACTGGATTCCCTACCAATCTGCCTGATCTTGCAAGGTGAAGCTCAGCAGCAGCCACAGCAACGTGGGCATGAGAGGGGCCAGGACAGCCCGGGCTGCCGACGGGCAGCAAGAGAGGCGGCAGCTCCACGACGGGAGGAGCTGGGAACACGGGGGAGACGGCGGCAGGATCTGCCTGGCTCAGCACCACTGCCCCAAGCGCTACAGCGTTTCAGCAGATTTACTGTTCTAGTAAATATAAATATCAGCAAGTTGGCCAGGTCCTGTAGCCGTTACGAAATGGCTGTTTCCTGTAGGTGTCACAAGAGAGGTGATCTGAGGGGAACTGTTTAGAGATAAAGCTTGGAAGGGCTTTATGTGGAAAGGGAGAGTGCAAGAGGGCTCATGGCAATGTGCGTTTGGGGACGACACTGCTCCAGATCTGCAGGGACAAGACATTTAATGGGATACACAAACCTAAAGGAAGCCCTTGCTCATCCTGCACCTCTCTGCAATGGTAAAGGAGACCTCAGTTCCCAGTTCTCTGTCCATTGCCTTTAATTCCTCCTTGAATTTCAAAGTAGCATCACCTTCTAGCCTCACATCCTGCTCTTATGCTCCATTATGAAACACACTTTCAAAAATAAAAATGGAAAACCACTCCTCATCCTTGGGCCTGAGCCAACCTCAGAGGTGAGACTAGGAGCTAGAGCACAAAGAAAGTTCAAATCTTTAACCAAGAACAAAGACTGCTCTACAGCCAAGGATTATAGCACTTCCTTTGACAAAGGCAGCGAAAGCAGATATATTTCCCAAACACTGGGACAAGTGAAAGCTGATTAGCAGGGAGGTCAGAGAGAAGATGCTGCTGTTTCTAGAATAGGCTAAAAATCACCAGGAAAGCACAGATATCAAGAAAGTAACTTGAGAAAGTGATTTCACTGATCTGACAGGAAGAAAAGCCACCTTAGAGCAGCCTGATATTCTCCACAGAGAGCAGGAATATCTTGAAATATTCCAAGGCTCACAAGACGGTGACTAGAAAGCTCAAACCTTAGGTAGAAAGAAGAGCAGAATGAAGATAAATGAAATGATTGAATGTGCTGACATCAGTGACCCCAGGGGATGAACGGAGAAAGTACCAGAAAGAAAGACTTTGGGAAGGCACAAACTTTGGGTCCGTTATGCAGCATGCAACGGGCTGGCCCTTCTCTCCTTGCCTTGAGCAGCAGAGCAGTCCTTCCAGAAACAAGAGGGGGTTTGGTGCCCAGAAATGCCCGCGGGCACGTGAGCGAGTCGTCCAGTGGTGCCACAAAGCTGCTCGTGAGAAAGTCTCCTGAACCCTGTGAACAATGAGAGCGGCCCTTTTTCCATCACTCCCAGAGTATTTAAAGATTTGAATTTTCCCATATCATTTTTGGTTTGTGTCTATCCCTATAAATAGAAGAGCAGCAGTGCATCCATCTCCTCTTCATCTTTTTTGGTGGTCTAGGCTTGCACACATGCTGGAATGTTTTTCTAGTAAATGATAAGCGATGAGAAACAGTCAAAGACAAAGGATAAGAGACCTTGAGCTTGGAAAAATAGGAGAGATGGGAGTCTTCTCATCTTTCCCAAGAGACAGGTATCTTTTCTCTGGACTAAAGGGTTTTGTTTTGGAAACAAATGTATCTATTTTAGTCACTTCCTTTAGACATGCAGGCTTCACGGAGCTGATAGTAGGACTGACTACAGTGTCTGAGAATGAAATTTGGCCCCCAAAAGAAAGCATTTCTAATCCAAATATGAAACTTGAAGGAAACACACCCCTGCTGCTAAGCACACGTCTCAGTGGACCAAGGCTGTGATCTGTGCTTTGCTCCCAGAACCTTTCCTTGAATCCAAGGTCTAATAATCAAGTTTGCACTTTGCAAGGAGAGTTAAAGCCCCCAGGGCTGGTGGAGAGACTGGACTGGATGCCAGCGGGTGGCCTGGCTGCGATGGGAAAACATGATGGTTTGGGCGCTCACACAGCTCAGCAAGGAGCTGCAGAAAGGCCTGGAGCTCTACCCTGACCCGCAGGAGGTGCTGAGGCCAACTGCACCACTGGCTGTTCCCAAGAAAAATAGAAACATGGAGGAAAAAATAAAATTAAAAAAAAAAGGTGGAAGGAAGGGAGGAATTAAAGGTGAGGCACAGCCAAGGGAGCAAAAATGAGCCACTTCTGTCCCAAGGTACATAGCACAAGTGCACAAGGGCAGCAAGGGACTTTAAGCTATGGCCCTGGATGTACCACGGCAGAGATGAAGAGGAGCCAGCCACATCCCTGTTAAGCAGGAAGGACCCAGGAGAGCAGCAGGGAGGGGAAGCTGGTGAATTCCAGAAGATCGTGGCCTTCAGCATGTGCTTAAAAATAGAAACTGTGGTCAAGGGTTTTAGATGGAGAACGACTCAAACCTCCGCATTTGGATCCGGATCTCCGAACCGCAGAAGGTCACAGTTAATTGCCTCTTGGTCATGCTGAGATCCTGGGACAACTTGCAAATTAGCAATGTGCTTTGAGGGCTCATTCAGCTTCAGCCCCTCTCTCCCCATCCGAGGGATGCAAGAGGACTCCTGCAAGAGCAGCCTAGAGCAGCCTCACAGCTAAACTCACCTGCCCAGGGCTCCCCTGGGGAGAAAACAAGCAAATTGCGAGCACTGGCAAGAGGGTCCTGCAGAGGCTGCTCGCAAGGGTGCGAGAGGAAACAACACTCAAACAGGCAGCAGCGCGCAGGTTCTTGCAGAACTGGCAGGGCCGCTGACCCTGCAGTAGCCTAATCCACTGCCAGGTAAATCCCCTCCACAAAACATTCTTTTCTGCCTCAGAAGACTTATTTGGCAACCAAAGCCCCCTGCTTTAGAGTGAGAGCTGTAAGGAATGTGACCTGTGGTTCCTATGGGGAAAGGCACTAGCACACGGAGCGCTGACACCAACAGGGCCCCAATGCAGCACGTGAGGCTCCTCAGTCAACTGTCCCGATCCCCCAGAAAAGAGTGTGGCCCAGCACACGGGCACCAGGACAGCAGCTTGGTGCCTGCCGTGCTCTTTAGGTTTATAAGGCCAGAGTTTCTGCAGGAAGGAAGAAGTGTGCCTGGTGCCTTTGGCAAACATCATCCCAAACACAACATTTGGGCTGTGAACTCTGGATAGAGCAAAGTGGAAGAGAACTCAATGGCCTGAAATGAAAGGCAAATCAGAGACTTCTACTGTGGTCCCTGCTCTGAGATGCTCCTAGGTGTTGCTCAGAGAGGGGGAGCCAGCCTGAACCAGCATCTTCAGGAAAATAAAGAGCCTCAGGGAAATAAACAGCCACGATGCCGCAAGCTGACCAAGGCAGGCACCTGGATCCTCTAATTAGTCCTTGCTATTCAGCACTTGCTCTATGAAATGCAAGTCCCAGCTATCATCACTAAGCTAGCAAATGAAACAACTCAGATTGTAGTGAGACTAAGTGAACAAAGGGAGCAGATCCTCTCCATCCACATTGCAGCGGCGAAAACTTGGCAGCCACCCTAAAAATAGGCAGAACAGAAAATGTTAGAAAATCCCACTGGAACAAGGTATTTTTACCGCAAATGATTCGTAAAGATGCCTTACTTTAAGTTTTCCAGCATTTTCCTTTGCAACTTCCTAACAGGGAAAGATGCTGAGTGTGGGAATATGACAGTATGACAGTGGTACTGCAGCTAAGCTGCTGTAAGGATGTCCTCGAAGGAAGATGTCTTATTCCCTGCCCAGACATGGATTCACAGGGGTAACAAGGTGGCAGCCTGGTGTGACATGCACTCTGCGTGGCTGTTCATTCACCATCCCGCTTGTACCCGCACAGGTACCAAGGCGAAAGGCAGGGCCACACACATCTAGCTGGTAAAACCACGTCAGTCCCGGTGGTTTTGTTCACCTGGAGTCGCAGAACAGCCAATGCAAATACACAGTAAAAGCAGTCACCGGACCTCCTGCAGCTTCTCAAATGTGCACAGATAAGCTTCATTATCAGACCTAACTCAGTATAAGATTCAACTATTTCCTTAAAAGAATCTTCATTCACCCAGCTCCACATCTCCTTTGCCAGCAGATGTGGCAATGTATTTTTCCCCACCCCAGTGAATGATACTTGTCAAGTGCGGAAAACCAAACAGAAGATGTTTTAGATCCTGAATCATCTAGGGAAAAAGATCACTTAAACCCACTACCCAAATAGGTAAGGAAACACAGTACGGGGGAAATGAACAAAAAGGAATCTGATAGTTAAATCAAAAAATGGTGAGGATTTAGAGATAGCAACACACCTATAAATACTTTTAACCAGCCATAATTCAAATCAATGACTTTCCTTTGCGTGCATCAAAATTAGATGTTATTTTTGCAATACTGTTCCTCCAAAGGACTACATGCGGCAGGCATGCAGTTAACCATTACCAATAATTTCCTATATTATTTTAGTATCTGGGAGCACCAGACATCTGCCAGTACCACAGGCTACCAGCTCTTTGGGCACTGCTCCAAAGAGTTTATAGTCTTAACATGAGTGATATATGCAGACACATACAGAAATACCAAGGGAAAACAGTCAGTGAGGTAAGCGGGACTCAGCATAACTGCTGCAATCCTGTAGCAAAAGCGAGATGTCTGAAAGGATATGAAGAAAGGCAATGAAACACACTTGTATCCCGAAGGAATGATTAAGAGAGGGCAAGCTTGCAAATTAATGCGATTTTCAAAGGTGGATAATGATGAGCAATGGCTCTGAAAACCAGACCATCTTTTTGGTAGGTTCTGTGAGAAGACCTACAAAGCCCTCTTATCACCCAGCTCGAAGGATGAAGAGGACAAAACTGGCTACTCGCAACAGTAACCCAAACGCTTGCTGAACAGAGCTGCCGTGCTCAATGGTCTACAACAGGATTGTACATGAAGCTCCAGCCTTTTTTCCTGGCCTCTTCTGGAGAACTGGGGCTGCCGATGAGCTTCCCTTCCTGATAATCCCTCACTGGAAAGGCTCAGCACAGCTCGTCACGTTTTGCCCTTCTGTGGGCAAAAATAAGGCACGGAGAGGTGCAAACTCCATCGCAAACAACAGTACTCGCTGAAGAGGTTGGAGGGAGGAGACAAGCTAAAACAGGGCTTCACCTGAGCAACCATGGAACTGCTCATGGCTAAGAGTGCACCCAAAGTGACAAAAAGAGCCATGTGGCATTAAAGGGGAAGGAGGGGAGAGGACATAAAGCGAAGGAGAAAGGGAGATCAAATGAGTGGACACAGGGACTCCTTCAACTAGCTCCCCTTCTCCCAAAGCCTTGCATCACCCAGCACAACCAAGAAGGCAAGAGAAAGCCCCCACTCTGTGCGAGACGCACAGCCCGGGACAGCAACACAAGTGCTTACACGTTCCCTTCGGGGGAATTAGAGTTACAGATTTTAAGCAAGAATGAGTGTGCTTTCCCAATCCAATTTCCCAACCAATCCTCTCATAGCTTCTCATCAGCAATTTTCTCTTTCTCCTGTGAAGGGCTCTAGTCTAATTATGCTCAGTTACGGAAAGCCTCTTTACCCTAATCCTTCTCGGTCTCAGAAAGGAACAGCATCAACTGATACCTGGGATTTAGCCTCCTCCAAGGGAAACCCACTCGAGTTTATGGCAGAGAAGGCCCTCACTGTGCACCCACCTATGTACTTCCCTCTGCTCACCTCACTGCACGCTGATGCTCTGAGCCAGACAAAATTTTCAATGTCAAAACTTGTAATTTGGGTATTTTGAAGAAGCCACCCTTAAGCAAAGAATGAATGGAAAATCTTTATGTATTATGAGATCATACATGGCCTTTTTTTTTTTTTCCTGATGTTTTAGAAGGCCAAAGGAAGCGATCTGCCATGAAGCTGGTGGGAGGAGGGTGTTGATGAGGGGGGCACTGTGCTCTTTGTTACTTTTGGCAGAAGGAGCACTGAAATCAGGCCCCAACATGTCTAATTGAGGGGGTAGATTTAACTCTTCTCTGATGAATTTTCATCAGCCATGAACTTAAAGACAAACTTAAAGATCAGTAAAATAAAGACATGAAATAAAGAGACAAGCAAAAGTTATAAGCAACTTAGAGGTAATTTCAAGAGCTATCAGACCTAATGAATCTCTGCATTTTTCCCATTAATTCAGAAAGTGCTGCAAGTTTTTAAGTCCAGCTGTTCAACCCCTGCAACACGCAGTGACCTTCTCCTTTTCCATTGCACTTGCGATTTTCCAGCAGTTGGAGCTCATTTGGGCTAATCACCTCAACCCAGAGCTGCAAACGGAAAAAGTTGCTGGTAACTTGTTCCATTCACAGCCGTTTAGGCTCGCTCTGCTTGCGTCAGGGCCCTACCTGTTTGCTCCGTCTCCGCGGGCGGCGAGACCGACCCCGCTCCGAGCGGCCGCACGAGCTCCGAGGAGAAGCCGGCGACCTTCCAGGCAGAGGAGCCTGTCCCGCGCGGTGTCCACGCGGGCCGTCCCTTTGCAGCCTACCCCGTGCGGACGGACGGATGGACATTCCCTGTCCCAGGAGCAGGGCCCGCGGGCGGCTCGGCAGCGCGCACTCCCTGACCCACGGGGACTCCACGCTCCTCCGCTCTAATTACGGGGAAACAGCAGCCGCTCCGCAGCTACGGCTCACGTCGAGTTTCCATTATAAACCCCAGCTGACCCTTTCCTGACCCTGCCTTCAAAAAAGCCTTAATCTATAAAATGTCCCATCAACAGCAAAATCGGTAGGTCAGGCTTGGTAGAGGGAAAAAAAAAAAAAAAAAACTACTTTCCCATGCAAATCCACAGTGAACTCGAGAGCAGCTTTCGTGAGATGGAACCTGTGTGCTCAAGTATCTAACTGTGGATTTGGACCCAACCTTCTGAGATCTGTCGTTAAAAAGCAGAATCCCTGATGTTTCATACTGGTATTTCTAAGTCTTTTTGTAGCTAAGACAGAAAATAAAACACCACGGCAAGTCTTGCCTAGCTTGCCCAGGATTTCACTAACATGCAGTTTTGAATGAGGTGTTACATGTACCCTTGCCAGAGCAGCAACTTTGGAGTAATCTCAAGTGTCAAGAGAAATACTGGAAAATTACTGGGAAAAAGCTTACGTCTTCATCTCTCTCCTGAAGAAACCCACTCAAAGCATAAGCAGAATTTTGTTAACAGAAAGAGCCCTCTGTTCCCATCAAAGGGCTTCACCTAATGCTTAGTGACCTTTATTTACGGAGTAGAGGATTACCCTCAGTTGCCTCTGCTTCTCCTTCCAGGAGGTTTTCTGACGTCTATATGAACTCAGCCTTCAGACCATAACTTTGCACAAAGATCAACACTGCTACAGAAGCAACAAAATTTCTCCCCTGGGAAGATGAGGGGGTTCAGGGCCATCACCTTCGATGATGGTCCTGTAGAGGTCTGGAAAAATATGAGTCCTCCAACTATCTCATAGCCTCCAGAGGAAAGTCCTTAAGAACTCCAAAGAAATGTCAGAAGCCATCTCCCACACCCCAAGAATTTCAGGCACAAGAACATCTTATTTCACAAAGACAAAATGTGCCAGCTCAGTGTAGGTCTAGGTACGGAAAGGATTTCCTTCATGAGCACAAACACTAAAAAGCCAAGAAACATGCAATTTAGAGGGCATCTGTCTGGGTGTGTAACCTCCACCTTCACCATGAGGCTGTTTCATCAGAGCGATCGCGAGCTTGCAGCAGCTGCACCACCTCGAATGCCTTGGTCCTCATCACAGAGCACCAGGGCAGCTCTACGACCTATTTAAGGTCACACATTGTACACAAATTACTTTCATAAACTGCCTGTAATATAAAGGCTACTAATAAAGCAGACATTGCCCAGGCTTTCTAAGAGTGCCTTAGAACAAATTACCTCAATGTGCCAAGGGAATTTAACACGCTGCTCAGCACCCTGAGCACAACAGGACAAGTAAGTCTCGAGGCAGCATTAGGCAGAAGCTGGTGTGCCTCTAAACCAACACTTTGCATGCCCAGATCAGGGGTTTAGCCCTGCATGAAAAATGGCATATTTCCTGCTAAAGACAAACTCACAAAGTATAGGTGATGAGAGATGTGTATTTTCAGAATCTCATATGCAAAGAGGGGAAATTGGAAGAGACAGGCAACTGGCGTTTGGGCAAACACAGAGACTTTTCCGGGCCCTACTGTCTTAACTGTCCTAGATTCCTAAATTTGAGAGGCAAGGCCTGATGTCAGTCATCTTGTTAAGATGGTTGATTTTCTTGAAAGAGAAACTCAGTATCTCATCTGCTGCAAACTAATTTTTATTTCCTGCATTGCTGACGATCTCGGCTTAGATTCTTCTTTATCCTGCATCTCCCATATTTGGGCTAGCAGCATGAGGTTGAAACCTTCTTCCATGGGCTATTATTCTCCTCAAACACTTACAAACTGCCATCAAATGCCCACTCAAGAGTGCACCAGCACCATGAATCGAAGCAAAGAGTAGACAGACCATGGTCAGGCGCAGATATAGAAGCAATAACACAGCCAGTACCAACAGCACCAAATGCTGCTTAGGGAACGTTACGTTTGCTAGTCTATGCCCAGGGCATACACAGCATTTTGCAGAGGAGACACGTTCTTCACTAGTTCACTCAACACTGGAGAAGCACGGTTGTATCTTTGCTGCAACAGCATTTCACTAAAGTCATCTGGTCAGATCTGTTTGTTAGTGCAGTCCTAAGGATTTAGGACTTTCAGGCTCATTTGTCAACCCTTGCGCTCCTGACCTGCTTTGTCTTTCCTCAGGTTTTCATAGACACCGTAAGAAAGCTGGGGCCACGAGCAGCACTTGGAGTCTAAAGAGAGCAGCTGGAAGTTACAAGGGTGATTCTTTCACCTCTAAAAGTCAAGCACAGATGCAATGGAAAGGCTGACCGGGGAGCAGTGCAACACACTCTTTGCCATATACCTTACACAGTCACTTCTGTCTGTCTTTCTGTGCTTCTTTAACTAGTTCCCTACAGATGGCACTCTACTACCATCCAAAATACCCCTCCAGGAAAAAAAACAAGCCTAAAACAACTCCCAGTTCACGCTGAGGCACGAGAGGGGAACTGGTGATCAGCAAGAATGCTGCTTTCTCCTCCAGAAGGCTTTCTGCATGAGGACAGAGGCATCAAAGCGCAAGAAAACACAAGGCTTTGTACAACCTTTTCTACTGCAGACCCCAAGATGGGGTCTAGAGAGAAGATGGGTCCCAGTGCGTACAAGTCCATGCTCCATGAAACATTTGGGCCAGGCTGTTGTCACAGACAGGACATGAAGTTGAACAGCCTTTAAGTATGACCTTGTCTGGCACACAATTCCTATGGGAAGCAACTGTGAAACCTCCCAAGAAGCCAATGCACGTCCAAAGATTTATGCGCAGGGCTGAGATGTCAGCAACTGCACGAATGCAATAAAATCTGCAGATTCCTTTTCCTCAGTCATGTGTGGTATTTCTGTTACTTTCTCTGTGACTGTTTCACATCCAATAAAAACACTGAATAGAAAATACAGTAGTAGAAGTTACCCTTTGCTCTTGGTATGAAGAGTAATTCATTGGTTTGGCACTTCCCAGAGCAAGCATGAAGGAGAAAAGTGCTTGGCTCAAACAGGCTCATAATTACTAGCAGCAAATTCAATCTATGGTGCATTTCACCAGCTGCTTCTTAATTTCACTGCCTCTCTGCTGCACAGATTTATGTGATAAGCATTTCATGATACCAGCCCATGACTTCTGAGACCTTTTTGCTTTTGATTCACTATTCTTACTAGTCAAGATTAGTCAAGGGTGAAACTTTCTCTTTAGATATGTGTTTGAATTTTCTGCAACTTCCCAAGCAGAGTAATTATGACCAAGGCAGCAGTGCTGAGCTTCAGAAAGTCCCTCTGCACTTGAGAGGGTCTCTTCAAGGTATCTCAAACTGGTCAAATATTAGAACATCACAAACACATAAGTACTGCTGAAAAGCTGAGAATACATCCAGCTCTTCATACTGCTATCACCACGTGTGTGAAAAGAGCAGTTTTCTGCAGAGTGCCTGGTCAGACTGTGCAACAGATTCTTACAAAGTCCAGGTAAGAATGGTTTCTACTGAAACTGCAGAAGAAAATGAGAATCAAAATGAGATTAGTACTTGGTGAAGATTAATGGAAGTGCCTCAAAATTACAATCAGGACTTCAGTTTGAATCACCAAGACAAAACACGCTATCAGCATTGTGCCTGCAGCATCAACACTGTCTAAACTTTTGATCCTGAACATAGAATAAAATTAGGGGGAAAAATGCCTATCCTCCCTGTATAGCTCTGTGATTATCCTTAATCAGAAATAACCCTGTTCACAGTTTCAAAAACCTAAAGACATTATCATCTAATATGACATAAAACTAGATCTATAGTCACCAGTACTGTGGTAATAGAACAACAGCCTGCCACAGCTTTCAGAGTTGTTAATGACTCAAGTCAGGGAGAAGGAAGCAAGGGCAGTTGTTGAACAAACCTAAATTTGATGGATTTAAGACTGTATATTCACATTAAGGCAATCTCTGTAATTTCATTCACCAGCAAGCACTACATTACTAAGTGCTTAGCTCAGCTTTCTCGGCATCCCAAGAAGGCTTTTGCAATCAGGTAAAATAAAAACAACCCACCAAAATGAACAAACAAACAAAAAACCCCAGAGAAATTAAAGATTCTCTTTCCTTTGAGCCACACCTATCTAAGCCATACCACACTTCTGTTATTAAACAAAAAAAATCCACTCCAATCAAATTCCAAAAAGGCATTGTAAACGAACATGCTTTACAGTACCCTGCTTCTGCACCCAGTTTTGCCACATCACCTTCAGATAGTCCAAATTTCATCCCAGTTCTTACTGTCAACAGAGCTGGGCTATGATGCAGTTTAATACTTACACAGTAATCTCCTTCACTCCTTTAAAAAAATAAAAAATAAAAAGCAACGTTGAACAGCTTTCCAATGCCCTGGAAGTTGTGTCTTTTTTTTTTTCTCACTTTCCAAATTTCCCAGAACTTGTAGGAATTTTACATTTTGAAAGCCCTTTTTCACATGTCAAATCTGATAAAAGAAAGAATTTCAAAAGTTATTTCAAAAGAAAATGATAAAGGAAGTAGAAAAGGCACTGAAATATGCATAGAGCAAGCAGAAACTTCCTTTCTGCAGGAACTCAGACTAAGCAACAAGCTAATAATTTGAGAAATCAGGTAAGTTTAAAACTACCACCAATGAAAGACTCTTTTTCAGGCAATGCACAGTTGTACTGAATCCAGTACCATATGGATCTCGGAGCAAGGCTTTGGGGTAAGAGTCAAAAATAGGAGGGATGCTCATATGTCAAGGCAAAATATACATTAACGATAGAGGATACAAGAACTCAAGGGCCACCTACCTCAAAGTTATATTTATCACTTATTATTAGGACAAACGGTGAAAGCAGCAGGTGGTCACCCCTCTGCCTCTTGCTGGGTTCTTCTCAGAAGTATTTTGGTGGTAGCTAGAGACAACGATAGGGTATTCATCTGGACAAGATAGATTATTTACCTGAGCCTCACCTAAAAACGAGAAGTTTCTCTTACATATCTTATGAACTATAATATAAGCAGGCTATAAAGTAGTGGTCTTTCCCAGTTCCTCCTTAGTAGGAATGATAGGACTTTCCTACTGTTAACCATGGCTTGTAATTTGCTCTTTCTTTTCCAATATAGTTAAATTTAATGTTGGCCAGCTGCTGCTTTGCAGTCAAAACCAGCAATGCCTGAACCAAATGTCCAACAGGGAATACTAAATGAGTCTTCTCCTCCTAAATGCTTAATCACAACTGTCATTAGTGAATAAGCAGCCAAGTGCAGTGCTAAGCTAAGCAGGTTGTGTTTGTCTGGGAGGTTTAGCTGGGTGTGTAGCTCACTCCTTAAGTAACCAGAGTTATTTTTCCACTCCCCATTTTCTAAGGTGATAACACTGCTGCAAAGACTGATTTGTTCATGACTTGGATCTTACCCTACTTACATATTAGCAGGACTGAAAGGGGCATTCTAAGCCATTCATTACAGAAAAATGCTTTGATAAGCACCATCCAGCAGCATCTTGCTGTTTTTGCCATGCCATTCCAGACCTACCACTGGAATGGTGAAGCGGCCATCCTCCCACGTCTGCTGTAGCTACACGCACAGCCCGCTATAGCGGCATGCTCTTGTACCAGCACTGTCCTTTAACTGACGTGGTTCTGCTTATCCAGACAGAGAGCAAACATCAGTCCTCAGCCTTTGTTTTGCTGCAGGATTTTAAGTTCCTCTAGTTCCTCTGCTCGTGTCTTCACTCACGCCATCGCACCAGTAATCTACCCAAGACAGGTAAGACTAGGAGGGCTGCGAATACACAGAGGCTTTGGGTAACAGTCCCTGGTGTGACAGAGCTGGATACCTTCTTAATCTGTGGGTTCATTCCTTAGTTCCCTATCTGCTGGGAAGACCTTGGGTGTCACAGAAGGTGACGCACTTGCCATCTTTCAGTCTTCTGGTACCAAGAAAACATTCAGTGAGAGATTATGGGTTGACATTAATAGTTCATCTACTTTGGCTGGGACTCCCCCACTGAATTCCCGAGTGAATCCCATAGGGCCTGGCCAGTCACTACTGCTCACGCTGTCGATCAGCATCATCTTTCCATGAGCACCATTTCCCCGGGGTCTCTTTCACAGAGGCCAAGTCTCAGCTATGGTTCTTCTGCCGTGGTCGTCTCATCCTGCTCGCTTGCTCCTCCTCAGCCCTGACCCCCTCTCCCTAGTGACTGTCACTTTTGGGCTCCTGCTGCACACACTAATTTTGACACTCTTTGCAGGTTGATCCTCTGACTTGCCTTTGTCTGATGTCTGTTTTTCAGCTTAACTTGTCAATTTTTTTTTAAGCTTTCTGCATTTAGGCATGATTGCAACTTTTGATGGAAGAAATCATCTTCAAGGACTTGCACCAGCAAACAACACATGTGTATGAAATGTTGAGGAATGATACACCCACTTGGCTCTTTAAGATGTCCATGAGGACTTTGGGTCATACATACTGACAGCTTCATGTCTCCAGTGGAGCTGTGTCATACTGAACCTGTAAGAGTTTGCTCCTATCTTTTATCCAACAGCTCTCATCCCCTAGCTTGGACCGCAAGGGCTTGTGCTTTAAAATTCAAAATTGAGGGATAATGCAAAGACTGGTGACAACAGAGGCTGTGTCATTTGACAAGAAGGGAGTGCTCGGCCCGTTAGTCTCCGTTCCTCCCGGTGGTAATACAAGCATTTCTCCACGGTGGCTGCCAGCCTGCCAGCCCCTTGCCTGAGCAGTGCTCCCTCCCCTGTGCTGCTACAGCTGGTTTTAGAGCATCCTCAGATACCAATTTTCATTAAAAATAACCCACTTAGAGATTTAGTGAGATTTCTAATCCACTTCCATTCTCTGATTCTGCTCCCTGTGCAGCCCCCAGGCAGTGCCATTGGCCCAACAGAGCAGACAGACGTACCAGGCACTGGCAGGGGCTTATGACATTCTTGCCCTCAAGAGGGATGTCCCAGAAATAGAGGACATAAGAGGCCAAGCACAAGACTTGGGCCATGGTCTCTTAGCCAAAAAGCAGGTGAAGTAGGCTCAAAACAGCATCTTTATTTCCCAAGGGGATCTGGAGATGGTGAGGTTATACCCACATTCTCCCCAAGTCCATTACTGATGCCATTTTCTGCAAGTTGACTCTAAATGTCAACCACAACCCCTAGCCTTGTGTGCCAAATAACTGGCAGTACCATTACACACTGTAACCTTACATGGATATTCCATATGTGACAACTTGCACCTATTATAAATCACACTGCAGATTTCAGCACACCTTCCCTACCTTCAATGGCAAAGCCAGCCATGCAAACCCATGCAATTTCATACATAGAACATAAAGCACAAAATGTTTCAAAGGGAGACTGAGCAAAATAATGAAAACATTTCAGCAAGACAGCACTTTCTGAAATAATTCTAACTAACCTCACATTATGCTTTTTCCTTCCAATATGCCTTAAAAATTCAAGCAGCTCATAAAGTCCAATAATGCATTTGGCATTGATCCTCTTACTCCAAATAACTCTTAGAGAATGCTTTCTGCTCTGCTAAAGCTGCATTAAGACGTCCATTTTAACAGTGGGGGCTCTACTACAGCTCTGAAAGATAATTATACATCACTGAAGGTTTTTCTTTCTTTTTTTCTTTCTTTTTTTAAAGCAAATGAAGAACTTTATTACTACTACCGTTGGACTTTTTCATTTCTTGTAAGGACTCTTTAAATAATACCAAGAGTCGGAATAAATTAATGTCACTATGTCTACTAAAAGGATTTATGGCTGAGTATACCATAATTCCAGGTGCATAGGTTTATGAAAACAGATTTGTTGAAGGGTGCTCTTTGGCTCTCCTGGCTTTCCTTTGCCTTTGACGTCCTTTCAACTCTTTAGAGAAAGAAACTGAACAACAGTCTAACAGGCAGCTTTGTCCCCTGAACACAGTTTGTCTCTCCAGATCTAAATGAGCCCTCTGAAATACAAAAGCACAAAGCCCTTCACCTTCCATGTCCATAGAGGAAGAAGTTTCAAACAGGGCTCGCGCAACAGCTGATCAACAAAACAGCACCAGGGTGAACAAGAGCAGGCACTGGATGGTCCAGAACATTTATCTTTAGACACCGTCTTTTATAGACGTAACTTGTTGAGCTGTCAAAAACAAGTGTTTTAGTGAAGCCTAACAACATCAAATTCCGTCCCAGCAGGGCTGTCAAGCTGTGTGTCTAGCCTGAAGATGTTACGATGACAAGTTCATGCAACTCTGTAGGAAGTTCCTAATTACAGGATCCTGTTTTAAATTAACTTTAATCCCATTTTCTTAGCTGGTGTTTTCATTCCACTGATGAGCTCCCTCATTTTTCATACATCTGTGGAATGTTGAAGTTTTCTGGAGAACCTATGCATGTAAATTACTTTTCACTTTCCCTCTCCCTCCTGACCCCTTAATTTTATTCAGGAAAAGTGTATTATCTAAAAGGAATAATTGTGGTGTGAAAATGCTGATTTTTGTGAAATTCAGAAAGGCAGTATTGTCACTGAATGCATCAACAGATACAGAGTTGTTAGCTCCGCAACACTTCCAAAGCACCTAAACAAGCACAGTGAGATATTTACCCAGTGCTACAGTCCAGGCTTGGGATTATATAGCTATAAGCACTAAGCAATCTCATCAGCATGGTCTTCTGTATTGTCTTTGATCAAGGAAGATGTTCCAAAGTCTTCATTTACCAATCTCTGAAGCGCCAAAAAAGTTGCGCACATGGGACCGTTCCTGCACCAAGGCCATTCTGACTGTCCTGCACAGACACTCGTCTGGAGCACCGGCACTCCCTGCACCCCATCAGAGAGGGCTCCTGATACAGCCACTTCAGAAAAATAATCCGTCATGTATCCATCAATAAAGCATCTTCTTTAAGTAAGAATGGAAAAGACAAGCTGACGTTCTCCCAAAGTTCTTTCGCACTACTGCAATTCTGAAAGAAAACTGCTCCTGCTAACAAAAAATACTTCACCCAGTTACACATATGCAGGACAGCAGTTATAGCAACGGGCTCTTACTTATCAATTTTGATGTAACACCAGTTTGAGTGTCAAAAACCCCACCATTTCCTTATTCTTACCACGAGTTTAATTAGATGTTTAGAAAGGACTGTGCCTCAGGGAGCTGTTTCCCCAGGGCTGGAAGTCCCCAGCCGCTCAGTTGCTGTGCAGACCCCTACACACTCCTAGGGCATTACAGCGCCCAGCAGAACAGCTCTGACAAGCCATAGGAAAAGGAATAGGAAAAGAACTAAAATCCACTGAGATGTGGCTTTGGATCATGCCAGGAAAGAAAACACGATACAAGCCCTTCTGTCTGGCTCTGGGCAGCCCTTTACATTTTGTGGACAGAACAACAATCTTGCGTAGAGAGGCAGTAGCTAAAGAAGATGGAAAAACACTTACAGGATTGTTAAGGGCAAATAGGTAGAAAGATGTGTGTTAGCAAGACTGAAGTCCTTCTGGGTCTCATACTGAGCAGCGTTATATTTACTCAGTGCCTACTGAGGAGAAATAGGATTACACCGAAACACCAACTTATGTGAATAACTATGATACCACACACTTTCGTTATGACACATTGTTTGATATCCAGACATCCCAAATTTATAAGTCAAGACCCCAAAAGAAAAAGTGGGTAGAAGGGATTCTGAGGAGTATTAGCATGGCGTTTTGGTTTGGGGTCTTCTAGGAATCATATCAACGTCAAATGTTGGTGTCACTCTCTGCAAGACGCAAACATGCACCAACAGAGCAAAAATATTCCTGAAAGTCCCACACGTTGCAATCACATGCTGCACAGCCACTAGCCAACATTCCTCTAGTTAGCTGAAAAGCAAAACACCAAAGACAGGCACAACACAGTTTGAGGCAGCAGTTTCCATGCACACCCTCCCACAGGAGCTCCTGGAACAGCAGCAAGGAAAAGGTCTCCTGAGAGGGCTCCTCACAGATCTAGGCCAAAAACTTAGCAAAGTAGCAGAATGCTTCCAGGATAACTTAAAAGTATTTCAGGTCATGACAAAAAGGATACAGACCTTAAAATAATGGTATCTTGCAAAGTATCTTGTTCCCTTTATGCTGAACAGTGACAGGATTTTAGCAGATACCTTGTGAATTGGTAGAATTAGAGATTAATACTTCATTCTATTTGAGAGCCGGCATTTCAGAGCTACTTTCCGAGACTATAATGCACCGGTTTCTGGCTTCAGCAGTTCACAAGGCATCAGCCACTATAATCAGGTTCGAGTTCAGATGGGGAAATAAAGAGATATAACTTAGAATTAAAATTCCTATTAAGAATTCTGGCAACTGAAACTCCATTTTCCTCAAGCTAAAGAAATGCAGATAAAGCTTTCCCACAGAAAAATAGATTCTCTCTATCATAGATGCATGTTTGCTTCCAATCCAGGTGGCATAAAACCCCTTGATCTTTAAATTGACTGGCAGACCCTCCAGTTGCAGTTTCACAGCCAGCAGAAGGGAGAGCCTTGCTAAGCAGCCCTTCTCCCATCTCTTATCTCCAGGGTTCGTTCTCGTCCCCATGCTGCCACCTGAGCTGTGCTGGCTCAGTGATAATTCAATCCACATCCTCTCCAGGAACAATATAACTATGCTTCACTCCTGATTTTTTTTTTCTTATGTTAGGAAGCTTTTATATACACACACGCACATATATCTACAGTTTGTGTCAATCCATTAAAAGAGAGACTGGAATTGAATTCATGCAAAAGATGACAACATTTAAAACATGAATTATTAAAACAGCCTTGACTATATTGTATACATAATTTTTACATGATTAAGTTCATCTGAATATTATTTGCATTTTAAAGCTGTGCCATTAAAGAGGAAGTATTGTCTGCAGTGAAGGAAGTGAACCTGTCTGAAGTATATGGTAATCAGCTCCTGGAACTAGCAGATGTCATCATCTTACCCCAGCTCTTTTATTCATGGATGGACTTGGTTTACTTTTTTTATCCTGCCTTTTCAATTCCCAATTGATTTCCTTCTGTCACTAAAAATCAGAAATAAGGAGCCTCTTAGCATTCCTTTAGGTACCTACGTGCAATACTATTGTCATCAAAAGTTGCCGTACCACTTCAAATGAATCCTGTTTCTGAGCTCTTAAGCAGTGAC
>NW_010588921.1:156262-204098 GCF_000705375.1 Tinamus guttatus | reverse complement strand
GGCGGGCGGAGGGAGGCCCTTCCAGAACATTCCTCGGTGGCGTGGCGGGCGCAGGCCGAGCGAGGCCCTTCCAGAACATTCCTTGGTGGCGTAAGGCTGAACGAGGCCCTTCCAGAACATTCCTTGGTGGCGCGGCAGGCGCGGGCTGAGTGAGGCCCTACCAGAATGTTCCTCGGTGGTGCAAGCGGCACTTGGGACTTGAGGCCGCGGCTCCGTGGCGCCTGCCTGCGCTGCGAGTGCCCTCTCCTGCTAGCCAGGCCAAAGCGGCTGGTGCCGGTTGGGTGGCTGCTGCCGTTACGGTCTTCGGGTGTGGGAGCGCTGAACTTCTGCTAAGCTTTTCCAGGTAAGGAGCACATTTTCTACAGCCTTTTCAAGACAATGATGAACTCCCTCCCTCCTTTTTTTTTTTTTTTCTTTCTCTCTCTCTCCCCCACTTCTTGCTCCCCCTGTCCACTCCTGGTCTGCATTTGGGGCATTTTGGATTGTGGATGCTCTGTTGAAAATTTTTTTTTGTAACCCTTTATAGAAAAATTATATTGCGTTGGAATCAGTCAAAATTGCAGTTTTTTTTTTTTTAATCTGAAGTTACTGGTGAAAGGGTAAAGACGTATTTAAAGCACACTTAGTTACACTAAGGTTTACAGGAAAATTTTTGTTCAATTTGCAGTTTAAAGATTTAACTTCTACACTGTAGCGGTATAACCCGTTCTCCTTAGGAAACCAGGCAAAACTTAGCACCCAAGCAAAACTCGTAAAACACAAGTTATCGCCTCCCTCCTGTGACGGTGTCATCCCTCCTCAGCCCGAGGGAGACCCTGTCTTGGCTGCCCACACGCAGCCCTCTCATCCCAAACTGTCCTGTTTTCCAGCTCATGATCTTTATTTCACACCATGGTTTTAAAGTGTATTCTCTATTTCTTTTAGGGCAGGGAGAGGAACAGTAGATCCATACACCAACAAAATGGTGTGTGTTCAGTGTGGAGGAAACCAAAATACGTTTTTGTGGGGGGAGAAGAAAGATTAATAATTCAGAATAATGAAGCCCTACTTAATGTGGCGGTTGATGCTTTTGTGTATTGGGGAGTTAAGAGCAAAAGGATTATGTCTGTTGAAAAGCTAGAAGGGGAAAGTGTAAATTGTACCAATGGTTTTCTGCATGGGGGGAAATAGCCTTAATTTCTAGACTGGGTTGATGAGAAGCATCTGGTTTGGAGTGACCAGCACTGAATGCTCACATTTCTGCAGAGATCAGAAAAGCCTCTCTGTGCTCATTAGGGGAATAGTTAGCTTTCAGGAACAGTTATTAAAGATACTTGGTGTCAGACATTGCTTGGGAGGTTACTGACAGGTAAATCCAAGCTCAAATTACATGATCCACCCATTGTCATTTCTTTAATATTGAAAACTACTGTGCTTGTAGGTGTGAATTCTGTTTGAATGGATGTATGTGTCAAACTACAAACTAAAGGTGAAATTCCCTAGGGATACACCCAGGCAGCCACGCTCTTCACCTAGATGAGTAGAAAGCAATAAAATAGAGCCTGAGTTATTGCTATTTGGACTTTCAAAAAAAGGCCCATTATTGCACTTGTGCAATACAAGCTTAAAAGGGCAATTATTAACTGTCTAGAAAATAGACTAATGACCAGGATGTCTCTATCATCAAAGATCTTTGCAGAAAATTGAACAATTTAACACTGTAGGAGCTAGCTGGGTATGCCTAGAGCTTGAGCAATCAGTTATTAAGAAGAAGCAGAAGATATATCACCCAGGGGAAAAAAAGTAGGGTATAATGTAGAAGTGACTTCTGCACTGCATACAAAGTAAAGATACAACTTGGATGCCTTGTTTCTGTGTTGAGGGATAACTTGAAGTCACTAACTGATGCTTGCAGCTGCTCATGTTTTTGGCAATGAAGAAGCTGAGGGCTGGGAGTTAAGTGACTGTCAGGGAGATGAGTGCTGGCAGTGCTGGAAGGGCATAGGCGCCAGCATTCAAAGCTTAGGGCTGATTCCAGGCAGGTTTCAGTGTATTGCATCCCTGGAGGTGGGAGGAGAGACAGTCCTGGAACAACCAGCAGCCAAGTTCATCCCATCTCTCTCTCTTTGGCTGATTTATTGAACTTGCAAGATCACTACCCTCTGCGTTGAACTGATGCCTCTCCTCTCTGACTTTGGTACGAAGGAAGTAGGAAGGAAGCAGGGTCTATCTGGCTTGGCTGTGGTGTCAGTTATTTGCAGGAATCTGTTCAGGAAATCTAGTTACACAGAAGATGTCTATTTGCTGCTTCTGATCTTCAAAATCCTTTGCGTCAGGGGGCTTTTCCATAATTCCTTGAAAGGTCACCCTTGACTGCCTGCAGTTAAAATCTGTTCGTTTGTTTTGGTTGGTTCGTCCTTTATTATTTGTTTATATACATCCATCTATCGATCTATCTATATATTTTCCTTTTTGCAAGAGCAGAAATGTGAGCTTTTTCTAGCTAAGAGCCAAAGAGGATATTTCATGTGGCTACCTGGGCTTCCTTTGTAGCCACAATGGAATAAAGAGTGCATATGCTCTCACTCCTTGTCTTGGACTACATGGCATTGTTAGAAAGTGTCTCACTTCAGAAATAACCACATGGGTTTTCATATCTGTGATCTGTATTTGTGTCTGTTGGAGTAAGTAGAAAAATTGGGCCGAAGGCTCCATTTCTGTTAACAGATGTTAACAGATCACTTCAGCTGCAGTATTACGATGTTTTCTTTAAGCCTATGATTATTTACTGTTTTCTGCTACACAGTTGTGGAATGACAAAATGGCTAAACAAAAACAACAACTAAATTATATTCTCTTTTCCTTATATTTTTTCAGATTCTATTATGTTGCAGGTTTAAGACTCCAGGGGAATATAGATAAATAGAAAATGATCACTTACAACCTTCCTCAGTTTGAAAGCTTAGAATATTTTTTTGACGTCTGGAGCAATTTCACTGTCAAGTGGAGCACTTCCTATGGTTAGATAAGGGCTGAGATGGGAGATAGGCTCTGCTTTCTGTTTTGTTCCTGATCACCAGGTGCATTAAGCAGAGAACAGCAGAGGAGGTAAGTGAATCCCTGTAAAATCCAGACATGCAGTTTCTATTTTGGAACTCATGTGTGGGATGTTTTTATACTACAGTACTGCTGACTTGGCTATAGCTGTACTTAGTTCATTGACCTCTGTCGAAGGCATTTTTAACTCCAGTGTTAGAGAAGAAATTCTTCTAATTCAGTTCTTTTCTCTCTTGAAGATGAAGAGTGAAGGTGCTCCTGAGAGAAGACTAGTAGGTGGTCCTGAACTTTGACACTATTACAGAGTCATAATTCATGCTGATGCCACCTTACAGTAGAAGTACAATTTGTGCTGTTCTTGAAATCTCAATTATTTCTTTGCCACTGAAACAGGAATCCGATGTCTCCATTTTGCGTGGAGAGCTCAGTGCTGTCATTGACTTCACAGGATGAAATCTTAGAAGCAAAGCAGAGCTTTGTTAAGAACTGTGAAGTAGATCTGTTAGCTTGATGGCAGTAGAAGCAGAGGTTTTATTTCTGATGAGTCACTTTTTTTTCCTTATCCTGCATGTCTCTAGGTAATAAACACTTTGTTGCTAATGTTTTATAGTTGTATGTCCTGTAAGGCCTGTTGAGAAGGTTACATTTGAGAAAATGCAGTTGCAGGGGAGCTGAGTTACTCATTGTATTTTAGCGCTACCATTAAGGCCACATCCCAGTTGCTCTTATCTTTGAATAGACCCTGGCCACTGAGAAAACCTCAGCAGGCAAGCAAGTTCAGTAGGATTTTTCTCCTGAAGGTTAAAAAAAAGTAGGAGGGTGTCATCTTCTGAATCCATGTGTATTGATACTACTTGTAGTTGCTTATTGCTGCTTCACGGATAAAATTTCTTGCCATCACAGCTTGTTCCCCCTTGGCAGGCAACTGAGCTGGTCCCAGTACAACCCTAAGTCTGCTTATACCTGCGATACACGTAGTGCAATTTATTAGCTACTTTCTTACTCAGCTACAAAGATTCCACAAAAAACTAAGCAGCCTTTTAGAGCAGATTATATTAAAGACAATTCGGAGATCTGTACTTCAGCACTTCTGAAAATTTAATGCATTACATTACACAAGGCAAGTATGTCATCAGGCTTGTGGCAGTCATCAAAGACATTCTTTGGGAGTGGTAGGGGAGGGGTAAATACCTGCTCAGACAAGCTTTGCAATTTGTTTTGTGACATGGAGTGCACAGTAGAAAGCAGAACCATCCATTTCTCTGTGATACCCATTAATTCTGAAAAGAACAGGCAGGAGAGTTCAGCCAATAAAACATAGGAATATCTATCTGTTGTAACAAGACTTCAAGCCTTTCAGTGATATGTGTTTGTAACGGAAGGGCTACCATGCATAGTTGTTCAGGAGGGATGTAACTCATAATTTTTCATTTTGATTTTTGTTCTGCAGCAGAGATTGCTGGAGCAGGGAGCACTGGCTTTGAATCCTTGCTGCATAGCTCAGAAATATGCAAAATCGTTGTGAAATAACACTCAAAATTGTTAGCATGAATAAGCACTAGGTTCCACAGCTGACTTGTTTTTCCTTTCCTAAGCCATAGGAAAGTGGCTTTCCCATGCATATTTTTTTCAAAATTTGAGTGCATAAACTTAGCAAGGCTTAGTAGGGAAACATCAGTGACATTTACTTGCCTTGGTACATAACCATGTGTCTCCTTCCCTTCTCTCCTTGCTAAATCTAAGCAAAACTTCCAAAAGGGAATATCCGTTTTTGTGATTCAAGTGAACTGCACTGTCCTGTTTCAGTGCTCAACCAACACAGAGCATCTCTAGGCACGTGTTTCCTTCCTCACAAGCACAGCATGGACCCCAGCAATGCAGGTGAGCAGAGAGCAGGGGCGGCTAGCAGGGTGGTGTGTAGTCCGGCGCCTCTGCACAGCTCCTCGCTGCCTCTGCTTTCACCTTCCACCTACAGAGGTGGTGAAGTAAAGCAGGGGGTTGCTGATGAGAGTGATTGGAACAAGAATGGAGAAGTGCAGCTGTGTTTTTGTTTGTGTCTATCCATCTCCTAACTTTAATCTCATGCTCTGAATTGTCAGCTTTGGAGCATTAAAAACAAATGACTATTTTTGTAGGAAAAACAAATACAGAGATGATGCTAAATGAACAAGCTTATTGGTAACCTGCTTATCTGAAGCAGACTTTGCAAGTCTAATTGGCAAAGAAATGTGAAGCAGAACTGGCTGTCAGGGTGCCCCATACTGCCCTGCCTTAGGACCCTTGCTGCCTTGCTTAGAGACAGAAATGATAACTTACATCTGCAGCATTGAAATTAATCCTATTAGACGCACTTAAAAAAAAAAAAAAGAAAAAAGAGGCAGCCAACATCCACTTGATCCACTTGATTAATCCAAAGTGAATCTCTTGTAAAGATACCCCTCTTTTCAGACACTTTATTTCCGCATGCTCTTGAATGAAGATGAGGATGAAGTTGAGGAAAGATTGTTCTCTTCTAGATACTTAGGAAGACAAGAAAGGGCTGTGACAGCTTGTCATACTTTGCTTATTCAATTAATAGATGATATAAGGAAGGGAGGACTTGCTGGAGATCAGAAAGGAGCTGTTATTGGTTGGGTTTCAAATTTAACAAGAACAAACTCCTTGCTTCTGAGATGAGGGAAAGATCCCTTTTCGTAACTGAAACATCTTAGCCACTGTTTGTCCAAGCCTGTCCTCCTGTTCCTCAGAGCCTTCCTGAGCAGGTGGATGCTTACAGGAATCTCTTCTGAAGTATGAATGTATTACTAACCTTTCTGGATGGACATCAGCTGTGCACTGTTTTACTTTTTTGTATATTAAAACAGAAAAGCAAAGGGTGAGGTAAAAAGACATTGGTGCCACTGAACAGGCTAGGAAGGAATAGTTCTTTTAGAGCTTCCTGCTATTAATGATTTTCTCCTGTACCCTCGAGGAGCTGATGTGTGTGCTGTAGCCTTGTTTCTCTGCCAGGGCCTGCCTAATACAAGTTCAGCTGAGCTATCTTAGGCTGTGCCTGTAAACACCACAAAAACTGATAGTTTGAATAGAGGGGAGAGAGACAGGCAAATGAGTTCTCCCATGGCGAGAATACTGACGGATCTCAGGTAATCTGTATTCTGTTTGGCATCAGGAAGCTGTGCAGGCAGCACAGGCGTAGCATTGACTACCCCTTGCCGGGGGAGCTATCACAAAAAAAGGTGGAGTTGCTGCTAGTGGTAAGCATGCAAGTGATGGTTATGGCCCCCAAAACACAGGAAGTGTCATTTTGTCGATTACACTATGCTTTTTGGTTTTAAGGGCTTTAGTAGTGTACTCTAATCTACTTGATCTGAGTTTGCATGTTTTTACTGTGCAACTCTGCAGCTCTCTGAGTCCTTGGATTTTTTTTTTCTTCTCTCCAATGAATTAATTTTGTCTGTTGCATAGCTATTGTATAACTGAATGTTTAGAGTTTTTAATTGAAAAATTATGGGAATAACACCATCAGGGGGCAAAATCATGTTTGAAACACACTGCTAAGGAATTCCCTGTAGCAGGAGAAAATATTAAAGAGTAATAGAAAAAAAATCAGATCAAGATGGGGAGTTCTGCTTCTGTGTTATTGCACAGAGTATAATCAGTGAAACTGCAGAACTTGTGTCTCATATGAAAATCTTGGGGTGCTTGTTTGTTTTGTATTTGAAGAACTGTTGCGACCTCATGGACAAACTCTCCACTTGCAGCAAAATGAGTAGTATTTTTTGTTTGAGAAGGATTACAGACTCTGCTATATCAATGACCTGGAAGAAGAAAGGGAACTGCAGTGACTGAAGTGTGATAAATTACTGAGAGGGAGAAAGAGAAGAGGTGGATTATTTTATTTCATAACATTTTAATCCAGCTCTAACAGCAATAGAAAATTTGAGATACTCTCCCTTTATATACTCAGTAGAAGTGGTAAAAAGTGGATTTCTCCTATGGATTTTGGTCAGTTAGTCCCCACTAGCCTGACTCCCAGAAAGGTACAATCACAGAAAGGTAGGCAGGCCATGGGAAGAGGCAGTGTTGGTTTCCTGGAGCCATCTGCAGGCTCTCAGAAGTAAAAATATGGAAGTACATTGTATTAAGCATGAAATAACAGCAGTTTGCACTCTGTAAGCAGGAAAGCTGAAAAGATGTTAATAAGTATTATTTACCTCTGAACAATGCACTGCTGCCTCTCTATGGTTAAGCTGGAAAACTGCATATGTAAACAACTGATTTACAGCTTTTTTTTTTTTAAAGTAACCACTGAATTCCATTTTGTTATTTTGCTATACTGTAGTGTCTGTAGATGCATTTCAAACCCAGTGATACTCTGTGTTTTGTGAGGTAGGAGCAGGCTCTGATTGCCAGCAGAGCTCCCTTGACCTGCAGGCAAGGTTCCCATTTCATTTTGGAACTACAGAATTTTCAAGAAATCAGTCTGTTGTATCTGTCAGTGCTTTTCAGAGTGACTTTAACTCCACTTCTGAAAAGCCAATGGCATTTGAACACAGTTTACTGTCCTTTGCAGTTCATTTTTAGATTAGTCAACATAGAAATCTGTGAAATAGCTTAGGTTACATTCCAAGCCTGAATGAGAGCCCCTTAAAATCAGTGAGAGACTTTTATCTGTTGACAGCAGTAGATTTTGAGTCTGTGACTGTTACTGTCTCTTTGGACAAAAGACTTGTGCATCTTCCACATTTACGTAATGTTCAGCATGTCTCTGTAGATGATTACAAAGATGGAGCATGACTCAGCTCTGCCTGCACACTTTTATACTCAGTGTTGTGAGCCGGAGGTTTTTTCCCACATAGGCAGGACTTGCAGAACTACAGAGTTTTCTATTACCAGAGCATCTGCTTATTGGCTTATAAAAGAAAACAGTTGGTCAGAAATTTTTCATACGAGGACACTGGTGACTTTTTTTTTTCACCACCATAAAGGCATACGTAGAAATGTTCGGGAGATTTTACGTAGTAATTCTATACGTAGAAATGTTCGGGAGATTTTACGATTTTATTTTGGACATGAGATGTAATACACAGTAGGGAGTAATGCTTTCTGTCAAGGAAAACTTTGAGTCGGTCCTCAACTTTGAATGAATTTCAGACTTTCAAAATACTGGGACTTATACATGTTCAGCAAAGGTTGGGTGTAAGAGCTGCAACTTTTGTCCATGTGGAGAGTTAGCCTATGAACTAGCTAATGAGCAATAAATTCATATCCTGGATCATTTTGCAGTAATGGCCTGTGTAATCAAGCCCTGAATCTGTTGTAATTCATGTTATTTATGAAAAGAGAGTCCAGAAAAATAAAAAAGTGTGTTAGAAAAGCAAAAAAATAGTGTCAATATTTTGCAGTGTTTTTAGAAAAATAAAAGGCTCTGAGCAGTATGATGGATTGTGATATAGGTGTTAGTACAGCACATTTTATTGCTAAATATTGCTGAAACATCAGAAGACCGTTCAAAATTAGCGACGAAATCAGATCTAATCCTACCATTTTTTTTTGGCTGTATTCTTTTATGTTTTGGACTTGAGTAGTATGTGACTATTTTCAAAACGCACACTGGTTGGCTGTGGGTTTTGTTTTGTTTTAAGGCAGTTTTCCTCTCTCATATAGGTAGATAATGAAATTGTATGTACTTGTTATTAAATCTGTCTGAGCAACCCTGGTGTATTTTTTGCATTTTTATAAAAGCTACCTCTTCACATGCGATACAAAAGTAAAAGTACCAGTCAAAATAAGTGTTTCTATCATGTTGCATCATTAAGAGAACATGCTGATGAAATGTGTCATTCTTATACCAGACAGTTATGTAGATGTAGATGTTGACCTATCACTTCCAGTGATCCATTCTCTTGGGAAAATGGGTAGGTGTAATTTCTCTTCTGAGAAAGATTTATTGTCACGCAGACTGTGGTCAGGGAAAATGTGAACCAGTCTATTGTTATTTATTCCCAGGTCACTTTCAAACTTCAGACCACTCTATATTGGTTCATTTTACCTTCCCTTGCCAGCTCATCATCCTAGGAATTTTTTTTCCATTGCAGTCTTCCTGCAACTGTGACAATGCGTTTATTTTACTGCTTTGATATCTTCAAAATGTGCAATTTTAACACCTGTAAGAATGTAATCCAGGATGATTTCAAAGGAGCAATTATGTTTGCAGTTGTATTTTTGGAGACCAGATCATTATGTATCATTTTCCTGTGTTCTAATAAATCTATGATAAAAATCTTTATTTCTGTGTCATAAGTGTACAGTGAATGACAGTGGCGATACCATTTAAATCAAGGCAGTCTATAAAACTGAAGCTCAAATCTTAGATGCTAGCTTCTTGCATTATTTTGAGTATGGTATGATAAATTAATCAGTAGGTTGAGTTTCTGAATCTACCCCAATTTTGTCTTTTTTGGACTTTAATTGATAGAACAGACTATAGCTGCTAAACCGCTATTTTTTAGAATAAGCAGCTCTCTGAGTTGCGTTACATTTTGTCTCTTTATTGACACGCTAATTGCATATAGTGAGAGTCACACTCTGCTCCTGCCCTTTTCTGCAGTCAGGAAGATAATGAGGTAGATTTAAATGCTTTTCTCTCTTACCATTCTACAAGATGAAAGTGGATCAATGGAGAATTCTATAGCAAGATGAGGCATTTTTGTAAGCATAATGGATACCGATTGAACCGGGTAAAACTAATTCACTCCAATTGCTTATCTATTGTGGTTATTTTTAAAGACATCTACGTCACAAAATGTCTGCTCACATGAATGTCTTTTAGAGGAAGAACCACAAAGCATTTTGTGCCTTAAAGTGGGTGTGTCTGGCTTGTGGGTGACAGCTGGATGATAACATCAGTAGTCCATAGAGATCAGTTACTAAGTTCTGGTCATTTGTAGATGGGCGGGTAAATAAGTAGTTAATCAGGCATGGAAACAAATAAGAAGAGACCTCTGTAACCTGGAGTACCTAGTGGTCCTTGTCTCCCTGAATAGCTCTTCCATTAAAATGACTGTATTGCCAATTAGACCTCTCTAAGCTTGTTTTCCCTTACATCAATATCCTTTGTGTTTCTCTTTTAATGATTTTGCAATTGATCCATTTCCTCATTCATCATGGTTAGCTGACCAGGGGAGACCAGTGTTCCACTGCAGTCAGGTACTGGCTGGTTTCACTCGGTAATAATTTCCTTAGAATTATTGTTACTAATTTCCATGGATTTATTTTAAGTTAGGAGATCAGAGGCAGAGTTGAATGTCAAATACTTACCAGTAATTAGGAGGAGGATGGTTGAAAAGAATCATCTGAAAATACACTCATGAAAGCTGTAAAAAGTCAAAATAAAAACTGTGACTCTAAAGAAAGAAGTGATTTTGTTTTGTAAAAGCTTACATGATTTGCCAGGAGAGATTGTGGAGTCTCCGTCTCTGGAGAGCTTCAAAACCCGCTTGGACGCAGTCCTGTGCCACGTGCTCTAGGTGACCCTGCGTGTGCAGGGGGGTTGGACTAGATGATCTCTAGAGGTCCCTTCCAACCTTAAGGGTTCTATGATTCTATTATTTCCCTGCCTTCCTCCCCCAAATACCTGAGTGTTTGCTGATTTAGTTTTGTATATCCTGCCGAAAGATTAGACCTCATGAGAAAGTTACTAATCTAATTATCTGGTTAATCACTACAAAAGTTAGGAAATAATGCAGGTATCTGGTGTGCATTCATGGTGATTCACTTCATAATTATGTAATCCCTAGACAAATATGTTTGAATGTTATTTGCCTATGACCTCTTTTTTTCTTTTGTCATCCTTATATCCTTCACCTACCCTTTGCATAAGTTTAGCTGGCATAGAGCCATAATTCTTGTATAAGAAGCCTCTTAAAATCATTTCCTTGATTCAGAGGTATACTTAAAAACTTGCTTGCTTTACATTTATATATTTTTCTGTTGACATGTTCTAATTTGACAGCATTGGATCCTGTAATGGGCTGTTTAAACATATAATAGAGTCAGCAGAGACGTCAGTAGAACAACCGCCCTGACTGCGTCCACTACGACGCCCTTAACCTACCACAGGAAGCAGATCCTCTCTGGAGATGAGAAAGCCATGAGCCCTTGGTTTGTTCCGCTCTTGGCAATTTATCTGAAACAGCTGCCGTGCTGCCAACTGGTGGTGGCTGTTATGTGAAGAGTTCAGAGGGGCTGCTCGTGTTGGGCATCCAAACCAATAGAAAGGCAACTGCTTTTTTTTTCTCATTATTAATCCTCAATATATTTTTGCTAATGCAGAGAGGATAAAACTGCATTAGTTATGCCAAGAGAGAAAAAAAAAAACTGCAAGGAACTGTATGCAAAAGCTCAAAGGGAACACTTATCAGAATTGATGTCTAGTAATGGAGGCATACAGGATTCATTATAAAGGTACATGCCTATGTACATAAAACCTTTGACTTTCTAATCCTGCCCAATTGCTGGTAAGAATCACAGGGATTTTTTTTGTGAGCTATTGCTCGGCAAAAGCAAAACAGATCAACTGTAGTTTTTAGAATTAGATAACAGCCCAGTCCAGTGGCATCAAGCACAAAATACAAAGCTTTTGGCAAAAAAAATAGAAATATAACCAGCTTGTCCTCCTTTAATCCAAGGGAGGAAAGTGCATCTGGTGTAGCCATAAAATAGGAAGTGACTTGTTTTAAAAGCGCAGAGTTGCTCTAGGGATCACAGCAGCTAGGGATAGAAAAAGACTAATTGAGTCCTGCCTGAGGGGGAATCCTGTAGTCATGGACATAATCCCCTGATGCAAATACATGGTTTATTAAAGTTGCAGTGTGCTTGCTAAAGGAATCAGACCTCTAGTAACTTCACCCTTCGAGCTCTGGAGGAATTTTTCTTCCTTTCTCCAAGATATGCACTAGGGATGGTTGTACAGCCATGCTACAAACAAGTAATTAGTTTTTCCATAGCATTTTCCATTGTATTTTTTTGTTTTTGTTCTATCTACAAGATAGAGCTGGTGACGTGCCCCAGCGGATACTGAGATACTTGGGATATCAGCATAAAGTCTGGCTTTACTAACTGATAAAGCGGCTAGTGTTAGACTATTGACCATGATTTCACAGTCCTTCTCTGTGCCTTACGAGGACACCAACCCTTTTTCATACACCAGCACATAACTGTAGTGATGATTATTCTGCAGAATGTTATATTCGCATGCTATCAAATTAATGATTCCACTTAGAGTTCAAGGTCTTCTTTTCTTTTGCTTTTTTCCAACCGTTTCTTGTCCTTGGCTCTGATCGTGAAGAATAGGATGTTCTTCCCTACTTAACTGAAGTTCATAGTCTCATAATCTTACTCCAGTGAAGACTAGAGTTTTGTCATTAATTCTATGTATAAATTCATCTTTCCATTATTTTCTTTCTAATATTGCTTGCATCTGAATGCAAATCCTACTAGAACAGATAAGGTACTCTGGTTACTGGGGGCAAGTAAAGCTATATTGCAACTTGATCTTACTCCTTACTAAGTAGAAGGTGAAGTAGAATGAGCATAGGCAGGCTGAGTCCACTCCAAGCTTAATGTACTACGTCATTTGAAGTGGGGAGATTGTTATTCATGTGTATTTGTGCTCTCCTATTTAATCCAAACTCTTCAAACTTCCAAGATTTTTTTTTTCAAATATTCTGTATCTTCACTTTGGAGTTGAGAGAATAGTTCACACTGTATGTTTCTAGATTTTATGCAAGGTGAAAATAAGTTGTCCGTTTGATTTTTTTTTTTTTTTTTTCCCCCCTCCTGTTTGTGTCTGTGCCATTTTCTGCCCTGGAGTTATGGGCTCCTTCATTTATTAGTGTCACCTTTATTCTCTGCACCTTGAATTGCTGTAATTTGTTGACATCACTTCGTAGTCAGGCTTTTTTGGGAGCACATTACACTTCCAGTGCTGAGGTCAGCCATTAAGTTGATGCCATCTTAAACGCCAAACAAGGTATTGATGAAAATTCCTGTTTTCAAGTAGACTTAAAAACAACAAAACTTTCGAGGAGCCTGTGAAAGTTTTGGGCTGTCTGCTTTCTGCAAGAAAGCAATGTGACTTGAAAAATAATATATACTTCACTACTTTTATTGTGCAGACCGTGTATGAAATATGGACAAAATCTGAGAATCACTGAACATGTTCATAACTCTCCGTGCACGTAAAATCTGCAATCAGATTGGCTGTCATGATGCCATCAGGTTTTCTTCTATGGTCATGGATGACTTAAATAGATAGTAAATGCTAGCTTTGCAGCTGACTTCTCAATCATAAAAATCCTGCTGTCCTTGCATCTAACTGCTGTCACCTAATACAGCTTCCCTCTTCCCCAGCATTTATTCAGAACTCAATTTCAGTGCCACTGAACCGATGATAAAACCTAAATACTGACAGCATGAACAACTGCCAGTCTTAAGCATAAACATAAAGACTCACCACTCAGGAGCTACTGCTGCAGATTGGGATATGACATGTTGTGATTGTCAGTTCAATATGAGAGTGCTACAAAGGAGGAAAGAAAATTCTCTGGGCAAAATTCAGCTGATACTGGAATGGTACTTAGTAGTTCCAACTTAGATGACTGGAATGTAACTGACCCAAAATTAATCTAGGGTCACAGTTAAATATATTCCCGAATTGCCTTTTTTTTTTTTTTTTTCTCTTTCTTCCCCTAATGGTAGGAATGCTGTGAGTTTAACAAGATTAGGGTGGACAGGAATTGAGTGATACTGTAGGAAGGGCTTATTGTGTTGTGCTCTGTCAGTTGCTTTTTTGTAGGTAGCAGCTCTCAGAGGTCTAAAACTTCAGAGCATCGTGGTGCAGCTTAGCTTGCTTTCTAATGAGGTTGGCCTTTTCTTTGCTCCCTGATCTTCATTCAGGGATTCTCTGGCACTAGAGAATATGCAATATTGATCAGTTATGAGGCATGCTGGCAGGACTTTCTATGGTATTAAGTATTTTTTCTGCTTTCTACTGTACTATATTTTAGCCTGTTGAGGCTAATTATCTATAGTGCAGATTCAGTCCTGTAGTTTTGTTTACAGTTTTGCATTTAACTAGTAGGATTATTCACCCTCATCCACCACAAAAGCCTGGTGCTTCATCCTGTTGTTGCCTGTGTTCAGAGCTGTGCCATACCTGAATTGCCCTAGAATTTGGAGGAAAAAAAAAAAAAAAAAAAAAAAGAAGTCCTTCTCTGCCTCTTTTGCCTGGAGGATTGATCTGACAAGCATGCCTTCGCTCCACTGGGGCCTCTTCTTCTAGCCAATTCATTTGAGATTTTCAGGTCTCTGTTCTGAGTCAAAGTAAAGATGCAACTGGGCCACCCCAGGGGTTCCACGGGCGAGTGGCGTTTCCGCTGTTTAGGAATGGGATAGCAGCATCATTCTCGCTCTCGCCTACTGAATAGTTGGATACTTTTGTGGGGTAGATCATCTTCTGTATAAGGAACTGAGAGTATATGGCAGTCCAGCAGAGTTTTGGGACAGGACACAGCAGATGTGGATTCATTGTACACAAAGAAGACAATTCAGGTCCTTTGCAGCCTCAACTACTAGGTGTGTGTGCAGCAAACAGCTTCTCAATTGCCCATTTGACAGGAAGAAAACTGCTCTGATAGGTGCCGGGCATTAGAATGTTACTAGAAGTATATATTAGCTTCAGTAGTCCATAGAAGTCAACGTCCCATCAACTCCAACTGCTTTGCCACCCTTGTCCTATACAATCACTGGAGGGTCATCTGGAAACCTGAGAACTCCATTTGACCTATGTTTATCTAAAACTTTGCGATTGTGTTTCATTGGATCGTAGCTTAGTGCTTAACTTAAAAGGGAGAAGAAAAAATAGAGAAGAGTTACTGATATGGGACAGGGCAGCAGATAGGTGTGAATGCAAACACAGAGAACCTCCCCAGTAGTTTGGGAGTTCAGAATCAGATTGGCTGACGAGTTTTCCTCAAGCTCTTAGTGATAAGGTTAAATATCCTGCCCTGTGACAGGTGAGTGAAATAGGAGATCATAGCTGCCTTCTAACAGGGCTGCTATTTTCTGTGTAACTTGCAGTTGGTGATTCCATTTAAAGAGGGTAAGTCAGGTCTCATCACTGTGTCTTCCTGTTTTTGCATGGTGAAGCAGTGTGTCCTGAAGCCCGTTTATTGCCTGACTCAACAAGGGTCAGTAGATAAAGGATTAGATATATGCTACACATCTAGCTCTCATAAATATCTCCATGAATCTGAAAAGTGGCAGAGACACTTCTCAAGAGGAAGGGAGAAGAGTGCTAATTGCGTTCACGTTTATCGCTTCAGGAGCATGAGTTGTTGATAAGGTGTTGATAGCTAAGATAATGAGCTGCATATAAAATCACCATATAGTTTGAGGATTTCTTAAAGTGTACTGGGAAAACATATAGTCATTTCTCATCTTAGAATTGGATGAGTACATGCAGGAACTTTGTGCAACTTTGACTTCTTATGAAGCTATGTTTGAGTCAATAGAGATATTTTTAGGTAAGAGCTGGTTGACTGGTACATGCAATATTAAGGATATCAGTTTTCTCTCTTACTCTGTTTTCTAATGCTTTTCTATTTTAAACAAGCACTATATCAAATCAATATGAAAAGAAGTTTTCAATGCATGGATCAGGAGGTATTAAAGAGTGAGCAGGTTGTCTCTTTTATATGTCTGCTTTAGGATAGTCTCCAAATACATAGTTATGTTACATATTTTTGTATTTATTTTAAAGAATTATACATGCCTGTAGAGAGTATATCAGCAGACTTGACAATGAAAAAGGTGTTTTTTTTTTTTTTTAAAACCATGCTCAGTACTTTCTTTCATGGTGTATTTATCTGCTTACATGTACAAGCTTAATAATATCTTAACCTAGTTCTTTGTATTCTCTATGAAATCAGCTTCATAGAGGCTCATGACAGTAACCTCCATCATGAGTCATGGAGGAGGGAAAAACACCCCTTGAAAATACCACTTCGGACAGTTAGGTGCTTCATTCCCTGGGCTTATACAGACAAGCCTTTTTGCGTTCTTCACAGAGTGTGTGGCTACTTTAGCAAAAATAAGTGGATAAGTAGCCTCTGACTGAGACACTCATGCAGAGTCTGAATAACTTAGAAGTTGCTTTGTCACATCAGATGCAAAGCTGAAATATAAGCTGGATGTGGTAGAAAGAGGAGACTTGGAGGAGCAGAAAGACGAGACTCCCACTGCCAAATCCTTTCGAGAATGGAGATCAAACAAGATTCTCCTTATGTCCGTGCATAATCAAGGGACCTATTATCAGCAAGGGCTGGTTGCTGCAGGTTTCCCTGGCAAGGAATGTCCCCTAGTGAACTATAGGGAGTCATATCTACTGACAACCATTGGCTGAAAGAGAGGAGGGCTTGGGCAGGTGTTGTGGCCAACTTTAAATAGGTGTTAGGGAGACCTGTAAATAGATGTTTGGGTCTGAGACCCAAGGTGCTGATATAAATGGCTGTGTGATACACAGGTTAAATTCCGTCTTGGAATGGTTAACTCCGTCATAGCGTTACCTGGATTTGAGTTTTTGCTGGAATTGTGAATGGGAATCAAGCTAGATTGCTTGAGAATTTTCCTGTTTTCCTGCCTGAATCATGGGGGATTCAGGAATGGTATAGGATCATAAGAAAGAGCGCTTGCTCTTCCTTTTTTTTTTTTTTTTTTTTCTCTCCTGTAATGTGAAGAATAATTATTTAACCTTCTGTCTCTGTAGAGGAGGATGGTAAAATAACTTGTAGGAGCACAAAAGATTCCCACTCCCATCACTGTTCAGAACACTTATATGGGAACATTACGAGTTATTTAGGGTGTCTGTCTTGAAACTGAGTGGTTTGCTATCTTTTTTTTTGGCCCCCAACTAGGGCAAATATATATATTTCTGAATTTCTTTCTTGGTTGGGACTTGAGTTTTTAAATGAATGTTTTTAGTGTTATGAATTACACTCTATCAGCAAAATTTTGGGGATGGTTTGGAATTAAATTGGATCTTCTATATGGTTTCTGCAGTGAAAGCTCTACTTGAGCTTGAGACAGATGATACCTGAAATTGGCATTATTAATCTTTTTGATTTGAGCACTTGCTGAGTTTGTGATATCGTTTCAAAGGTCTTGGTCATATGATTGTTTTATCAGATTGCACTGATGCCTCCTTGAATCGGACTGAAGAGGCTGTCAAATCTCGGCAGCTGCAATACAGACCTCGTGGCAAATGGGGGCTCCATTTCAAAACTAGTGCAGAGCAGGTCTTTGCCCTCGTTACTCCTGTTGCGAAGCCGCCTTTTTGGAGCTGACCTTCCTTTTCTAGATCGTGAGGGGGACTTTTTCTGCATGTGACAGATGTGAGCTTGGAGCGGGGCAGGTGAGGGTAGTTTGTTCTGTTTAAGTTGGAATAGACAGGTCCAGTTTCTTTAGGATGTGCTGTCATTAGGATGTAACCCAGCCTTGTGACCCGGCATGCGCAGAGGTTTCTATACATGTTTTGAAGTACATGGAGATCTAATCTGCACTAGGAACCTATGAGAAAAATGTGCACTTTTTTTTTTTTAATATGATGCCTCTGCAATAGATGTGACAAAGTAATTAGTAACATAGATGTGAGAAAGTAATTCAGTTATTTAAAATAAGGATCCAAACGTCTCAAAAACAAACAAACAAAAACTTAAACAGACAAAAGCCAAATTATTTGATGGCTCTCAAATTCTGTTTTTCTGCTTGGAGCGCTATTTTGCCAGGGATCACTCCAACTCTCTTTCTTTAGAAGAAATTCAGTTCTAAAGAATAGCTGTAAGATAGCTTTATGTTTCTTAGTGACTGGGAGTCATGCATGTAATTTTTCAAATTAATGACAAGACTTGGATGGAGTGTATACTTTTAGAACAAAACTGTCTTGTTAAAAAGCACTGTGTTTAGACATCTTGCAGCAAAAGGAGATTAAATTGCTAGATCAGCCTTTATGTGACTTGATTGATGAGAAAACTATGCTGAAGTATTCATTGTTTATTGGGTGTTGCTTGGTCAGTGGCATTAACAAAAGCAAATATTTGCTGGATGCAACATTAAAAACTGATAGTGCAGAAATGTGTGACTACTTTCATTAAAGGTTCTTATATCTCATCAGGGATAAAAAGTTAAGAAATTCTGAAATGAGGTGCACTGCCCAGTGTGAGCAGAAGGGATCATACATGCTCATCTCCATAGAGAAGGGATTCTTCCTGATATCTTTTACTTAAGGGCATTGCAGGAGTAGCTTATATATTTTTATTAAAAAATCTGCTTTCTCCTTTTGCTTTCACTTCTTCTCTTACTCCTGCCAAAAATAAACAGCCAAAACTCCTAATGGATGTATTGGGATGTAGCTTACTCTGTGTTGGCTTATATCTGTTCATTAAAAGTTATGTCCATGTAGCTGCTGCCCTTTTATCCCCAAGAGGGGTGGGAGTTAGTTTATGTATATGATCGTGCACTTCAGACATCATATATCTTATTTTGCTTATGGTGTTTCTATGAATTGTATTACCATTACCAGAAAATGTGAAAGATGTATTATTGCAAGGATTCCCATTTAGGAAAAAATCATGACGTCTAGTGACAAGTGCAGCATAGAATTATTGCCTTTGCTTGTTCCTGTCTTATTCCTTCTAGCTGTAGAAGTAAATTTAGCAAATGTTGACCTTTTATAATCTTCTTCCCTCTGTAAAAAAAAAAAGACTTTGGAACCCTCTCCTCTGCAAATGCACATCCTGAATTCTAAACAGGTAATACTTGTTCATTTGAATGTATGTTCCTATGTGGATTTTTTTTTTCCTTTTAGTATGTTATCTAAATGTTGTATTTGTGAAAATGAGTCTCATATGAGCTGTAGGTTAATGTAATATGAAAGAAATACTGGGAAAATTTCCTCCAGCCCGTCTGGAAATTCTGCACTGATCTGTGGATTGTTATCTTGGCTAGTTTACATCCTTCCCTAGCGAGTCGGTTTGAACTCTGTTCCTTTATTGGGTTATTTGTGTGTATGTGTGTGTAATTCTCTATGTTTTTGTATTCTTGAGGCAGTGGGCAATAGGTAATTTAACATCTGCTAACCGTGAGTTCTGTCAACAAGAGAGTTGTAGTGGGCTTTATAATTACTTCATGTTTCAGAGGTGGAGATTTCAAAACCTGCTTAGTTTATTGTGCTGTGAGCAGAGTTGGATTATGTGCTTTCCTTACCAGCACCTTTTAGTCTAGTTTAAAGCTAACACTGCTACTTTTTATTTCAGAGCAGAGAAAAGCTAAAACATAAAAGGGGATCAAAACTGTTTCATCCCTTCAAGGTTATTTTTCTCTCTAAAACTGGACAAGGTGGGAATGTGGAAGAAAAGCAAGGGGAAAATAACCCTTGTCCCACCTTATTTACTGTGAATATTCCATTATCCTTTTGCCTTAGTCCCTGCACTGTACTCTGACATGTTTTTTTGAGGAGGCAGAGTCTGAATAGGTGTGATGTAAAACTGCATGCATGGTGTGGAGCTATGATTTCCAGCAGCAAGGGCTGCATGTGTGGGTTTGCATGGTTCCTGTTTGGCTTTATATACCCTTTCAGCTCTGTTTCAACTTCCACTTCTGATTTCTTTTAAAAATTTGTAGAAGGTGTAAAATAGAGGGGAAGTAGAACATTTTAAGAGATGCTGGTTTATCTTTTATATACCCCTCTCATTTGAAATGAGAGGATCTGTAGAAAAGGAGAGAATATGTATTACATTCACCCTGCTGCAAAGCCATATACTTAGGAGGTTAACAATATCTGCAATGTTTGCTGAAATGTTAATCAACAAGAATAAACTCAGTTTCAAAATAAGAATGCTGACTTTTTGTTAAAAAGTAATCAGCATATCCTGATAGGTGGTTATTGTCTTCATGCAGCAAAGTCCTGCATGGAAATTTTCCCTCTAGGGGGCTGAGACTGATAACCTTGATGAAGTATTTGCATCCTAGCCTGGCCCACGTGAACAGCAACCTGTTGTCGATGATCTTGGTCTCTTGCTTAGCAGGTTAAGAGTACTCAGCCTTCAGATGAGTCTCATCAGAAAGATAATCTGATCAGAGGAGGGACAGTACTTGGTGAGGAGAGTTTCCTCTTCTTCTTTTATTTTTTCTTGGAGGAGAATGTGGTTGTTTATAGTGCTCTCAGAGCTGTATAGATGGAGTACATTATGAAGCAGACCCTCCTCTCCCTGTTCTGATTATATATCCTATTTTCTTTTTCAGTCTGTTGCACAGAGCAAGCTCTGTCTGTGCTCCTTTTAGCATACGAGTCACTGCACCCTTTGCAACTTCATCCTAGATTTGCTTCTACCTCCTTAGCCTGTGGCTGGACTGAGCCGAAGAAATAGAAAAGACCATGCTCCTGATTGAATATCCACAGTTCAAAAGGGGCAAGTCTTGGAGTCAAATGGCAGAGAGCGTGTGAAAAAGAGCCTGGAAAGAGCTGTTTAAGAAGTGCTTTGTAAAGACAGAAGGATGCTATTTCAGTTCAGGCTTTCTGCTTGAAAAGCCCTGCGGGGAGTGGGAGCTTGTCACAGAACGGGATAGCTAGGAGAGCAACGCTGGCTGCCTACAGAAGGGCAGTCGCACATGGAGCTGGGATCAGATGCTGGCCATTCAGGGAGTTTGCCAGCGCTGAGCTGTTCCACGCAGAGGCTGTATGTAACCTGTGGACCTCTTAGCATGAAGATTGAGAATACTGAAGTTTATGTTGCCTACCCGTTATTTGCATGAGTTCTTTAAATTAGGGACAAAAACTTTTTCATTAAGAAATGAATCAGTGCGACTGGAGAAAAGAGTTTTTCCTGCAGGAGAAAACCTCTAGCCTCACAGAAGCAGGAGGATAGAGCAGCTGAAGTGGTTGGATTGATCAGTGAGGTCAGCAGGGCTAGAAGAAGAGAAGAATTTAAAGAAGACCAGAAATATTCAGGGTGCTGCATTTGAGGATCAGATCATGAGATCGTGCAGTTAGCCCATGGGTTCATACACTGGGAAAGCTAGATGTGAGTGCTGGAGTGCCCCATTCATTTTAAGAGGTTTATCTGGCCACGTCAGGGAGCTAGTATTACTTCTGTCCAGATAAAAGCTATTTCTCAAACAAAGAGGACATTGGTTTAGAGGTGTGTTGGTCTGTCACCCCTGCAGTGCATTATGGCAGATCCACAAAAGGTAAAAAACAGAATTGTTGGAAGATGCATACAGTAGAACACCAGCTCTGCTTTAGCTTTACAGAGCCAATGCAGTTTGTGGTTAGATACATCAGGCCTTTCTGTTACCAGAATATTGCCATTTTTCTTCCCTTCTGCTCTAGCATCTGTGAGTCCCAGTAGCAGAATTGTTGCTTGGAAACTCAATTCTTTTGTGTGTGTCTACTGGTAGAATAGAGTGCTCAATTTGAGTAACTTGATCGTCACGACTTTTGCGTAGATCTAAAATCCCTTAGCAAAGGCAATTTCTTAAGTGTCAGGCTAAATGCTGCAGCTATACAAGAAGTGTTTAACTGTTTGCGGCAGGGGTGGATCTGTTATGATGTGAGCATTTGTTGATATTATAGTTGAGGCATAGAGTAAGTTGCATGGAAAGTAAACTGTTATAAATGTGCTAGTATCAGTGTGCCATTTCTACTTCCCTCTTTCCCCGGAGTAGAAAACTACCTATGAGCATTCTGGTTGCCAGCACCTGATTATGGGTTAATTTGGTTTTGTTTGTTCTTTAATTTTTTGTTTGTTAAACTTTGGCTTTGCAGTATATCCTGCTGACTTACTTTGTGTCTACTGGAGAAGTCAACTTCTGATAATTATTAAACTTGTGGTAAAGATTCAGTTGTATCTTGTTTCTCTGGATTTAGACAACAGAGTGGTCGCTCTTCTAAACATCCTGTTGAATCTCTTTGTGTAGATGGACGAGGTGGAGCTAAGCTTATGTCAAAGACAAAAGTGAGCGTGTGTTGTGACGCACCGTATCTAATCTTTTCATTCAGACTATTTAGGAGGCAAACAGTCCATCCTATTCCTTGTGATTCAGATTCCCAAATAAAAAAAAAAAAAAAAGATGTCAGGGGCTTTACTCTATGACATTTTCACAAAGAGTATATTTGATACGCAACTGGTACAATTTACATGCATGAAGGAAAAAGCTGCTGTCAGGTAAGTGTCTTGCTGACAGCTTACTGAAGAGGACCTGTGGAACAAGAAAGGTTTTAGGTTAAGGAGGGTTTAGGAAGCGGCTGTAAAATCACAGCATGGCTTGTCTAGGAAAGACAGCCACAGTTATGCTCAGAAATGTCAGCATGTGAAGATGGCTCCACCAACACCCAGACACCTTGTGAGGGCTTTCATTTTTCTTGTTGTATGAATTTAATTATGGGATCTTATATTTTGTACTCTGAAGTCATTCCTACGAGTTATTTCTCACCCTGCTTACAGGGTGTATCCTAAGGAGTGAGAACTGAGCTAAATGCCAGGTTAGGGCATAGGGGTTAGGTCAATACTTGAAATCAGCTCATGTAATCACAGCTTTGAAACCATTGCATGTTTGAGGGTGGTTGACAAACATATCCAGAGTCTCTAAGAGATTCTTGCTTAGGGATTAATTCTGTTTAAAAAGAAAAAAGACATTATACAATATTATGTACTATGTTTTATGGTAAGTGTTACAAATGACAGCGTCTAAGGCTTCTGAAATGCTTTCTGCTGTTGATATTCTTCAAAAGTAGTAGTAAAATCACAGTTTTAGGTTACAGAGCATGTGGGATCTGCCTTAGTTTAGGAAGGAGTGGGATGGGAGTCTTCAGGGTTTGACTAATGCATGGATACTCTTTCTTTCTGACTGAAGGAGGGGGATTTTCATGAGCAATTATATACATTTGGAGTTAAGCAACATTTATTTAATAGCAGATAAATGTTGGAACCCTACTTATGTACTCTGTATTTCTTATTTTAAAGGCAGAGTGTACACTAGAAAAAAAGTTACAGCTATTTAGTAATTCCACATGACATCTTTGTAAAGTTTAGTGCCTTTGACTTTCTTCCATGGACCACATAGAGGTCCAATGGTATGAGACCTTACTAAGATTCCCAATTACCTCTGTTATTGCATGTTGAATTAAAGCATAAACTATTTGTGGTCCTGAGAAAAGGTGTTGTGTGTGAGCCAGAGTTGTAAGGAATAAAAGGAGAGGTATGGGCTGTTTCAGTACCCTGCCGTACCAGACATTCTCATCTTCCTACAGATTATAACCAGTGAAAAAGACTTAGAGCTCCCTAGTCAGGAGGAGGTTTGGGGGACACATTACTTTGTTCCATTTGCCATTTGGTTGTTCCCAGCAACCTCAGGGTGAGAGCAGCCTCTTTTTTATTTCCAGATTTAGAATCTTCTATATTGGACCCTTAGACTCTTTTGCTGCCATATCAAATTATTTAATGCCGGATAGGAGCCGGGATGACAGTTGTTCCCGCAAAAATCTCTTGCCAGATCTTGCTCTTAAAATTGACCAGCTAGAGAAGATTTTGTAACAGGCATTTCTTTCTAAGCACTGCTTTGTATGGTCGCAACTGTTGTTTAACTTTCCACTGATCACCCGGATATTAATTCCTAACTTTTACTCGTTTGTTTTCAATAGATTCACAGATTCACAGAATGGTTGAGGTTGGAAAGGACCTCTAGAGATCATCTAGTCCAACACCCTGCTGCAGCAGGGAGTCAAAGACATCCGGTCTTCTGTTGTTTTTAAAATTCCTGGAGTGGTGGGCTGCAAGTTGACATGAGAATGAAGATGACGCTTATTTCTGAAGCAGTTAATGCTGGAAGCATTAATTCAGTGTGGTTTTAACTGCGCTTATTTGTTGAATCCACGTAATAGTGTGACTTTTAATGTTTGAGGGTGTAGCTATGTTGGAACTGGCCTAAGTGAGGCTAACCGGATAGCGGTGGAGCTTTTGGTGGCATGAAAGAGAGGCTATAGACATGTGAATCAACAGAGGTTTGAAGCAAAAGCATAACTTGCTGAGAAATGCAAGCAACAAATTAAGTATGTTGATTCAATGCTAGCACTGAGCAGGTGGGAGAGACTGCATCTAATGAGAGACCTGTGTAGGGTTTTATTTAAAAGTATTAAAAGTATATATAAAAAAGTATTTAAAAACTTATGAAATAAATGATGAATGATGAGTTGCTTTTTCACCTTTGTCTCCTTTGCCTAGGTATAGCCAAAAAAAAAAAAAAAAAAGGCAAATTCTTTGGGCTTGTAAAATTGCAGTGGGATTAATCTCATGCAGCTCAAGATTCCTGTTGTTGGGACAGGATGGGAAATCAGGGCAGAAAGGTTATGCTTGGAAGTTTGGCTGAGACAGCTTAGGAGCAGATGTAACTCTGTGCAACATTTTTATCCAGCTACCCACCCACACACATATGTATATGTATTTGAATGTACACACACATGATACTAAATGGATTTTTTGCAAACTATGCTCTTGTTTAACATAGGTAGATATTTCCAGTCAGAGTCAACAGGGTACCATTGTTTAAATGCTGTCATGTTGCAGGTTAACAAAATGCTTTGTGTATGGCAGGGGGGGGTTGATGGCTCTTCTCCCCCCACCCCCCCCACACACCTTTCCACATTACACTGTGTTTAAAGAATGTGCAGAATGACACCTTGGAATATAAAGTCTTGGAAGACCGTATGGCACATTAGATGGGAGTGGCCTGTGGTTGATTTGGCAGCTGCTGCATGAAGCTGTACTGGCTTATCGTGTGTACAGCACTTTTACAAGTGCTCTTAAAACTTTGCAATTCAAAACTCTTACAAACTTTCTGGTAGCAAAGAGTAGACTTTTTTTAAAAAAAAAAATCTTTTATGTGGCTGCTGATAGGTTCTGGGGTAGAAACTCTATTTTTCAATTTCTGGAGGAGAATCTATGGCTGTTAACATGATACAGGTATTTTAAAGATGAAATAGAGACATGCACATGTTGTATTTCTGGGATATTTTACTCATCTTTCTTGCTAGCTTTATCTTGACATCTTTTGAAGGCTAAATTCTCTGCCAGCAAGATTCCTTTAACTTTGGGGGAAATCATACTGTTAGAGAACTGGTGTAAAGTAGGCTCTGTTCTACACAGTGCAAAAAAAAACCCCAATATTCTATGCAGAATCAACTGAGTATGGAAATGAATTGCCCATGTAATGTGCATATGACTGGTTCTTTAGGAAACTCTTTTCTTCACTTTGAAAATAGCAGCAGTGAATGTGTAACAGGATATCTATCTGCTGGAACAAGTTCTGCCTTTTACTTCTCTCTGCTGAAGCATTTCTTCAGTTTATGATATTGGTTGAATTGTTTGGGATTCTTTTAGTGGAATCATATATGTAAAGTTAACCACCAAAGGTACCAAAGGATTTCCACGATCATGGATCTGAATGTCTCTTTCATACCAGTCCAGCATTGGAGGTTGTCTTTCTAGGGAGTGGAAGAAAACTAGTTGCTTCAGAAGAAGTTGTTTCCAGGCCTCCTAATCAGAGATAAAGGCCTTCCATGCCTTTGTCTTCCTGCTTTGCCTCCTGTTTTGTTTTTGGCACAGCATGGCTCTCAGTTTCCAGCTAAGAAAAGCCCTTGTTTTATGAGGACTCCAGCTTTGTATCTTCTTCTGTAAAGAAGACTATTACACTGTTGTAGTAAGGATTGAAAAAGTAAATGTTGACGCCATCCAAGACCCTTCTAGGGGAAAAACTTATACTTTGTATCTCAAAGAATGATTTTCCTGGTATCATAACCACCAAGCAGGTATATTCAGCAAATGAACCTTCCATGAAGATAGAAACAGCCTCATAACTAAGCAGATAGTGCTGTTTGCTTGCTGGCAAAAGCTGGATGTTCCTTTGTTCCTGGGCATGGCTTAGACTTCATCTTTAGTGTCTGAGGGGCTGTGTTATCTGCTACAAATCCTCAGTTTTACCAGGCAGTTTGGGCCTCCTGGGTCCGTTTACTGTATGTTGGAGGTAAAATCTATAAAATTCTGTACGTTGGAGGTTTTCTTTGTATAAGGCTTTAGTATAAATTTATTTCAGGAACATAGTGGGTTAGAAGCAGGTCATGAAGAAATCAGTGTCAGGAGATTTGGTGGAAGTACTAAGGCTTGGTTCTCCCAGCACAGTTCTGCACCAAGGCTGTCTCTCGAGTCAGAGGGAGCTTCCTTACTCCTATTTACCAGACAGTATCTCTTCAAAGTCTGGATGCTACTTCTCTAGTGAAATGAACATTTTTCATAGCACCATCTAGTGACTTTGTCCGTAGCAGTATTTCCTCAATTATAATACTGTGATGAATCTTTCTTTTCAGATGGAGAGCATAGCTCGTTCTCCATCTTTGCAATTTGTCTACAGTTTGGTTACCTCTGTGTGAAAAGTTACTGCTACATATGTAAGTGTGTAGGTTAATCTTAAATTCTTGCTAGACTGAGATTTTCCCCCAAACCGTTTTCTAGTGTGAGCTTTTAAAGCAGTTAAAAACAATTGTTATTTCATGAGAGTTAACTCTAGGGTAATTATAAGATGATTAGGGAGGGAGAGATCTCATCAGCCTTCACAAAAGGTAGAGACAGCTGATTATCTCTAATGTCAAGTTAACTACCATTAGCTAACTGGCATTTGTTAACTCGAGATATTAGCTTTCCGATGTTTTTTTCTTAGGGAATCTAGTATCGCTTTTGATATGATAATCTGCTCTCCATAAAGTGGAAACTGACTTGCTTACGACAGGTAGCTGTGAGAAGCTGTTCCCAGTGTAAGCAAGGTTTAAATAAAATATTTCAGACTTACCTGTATGGACTAGTAACTATAAGTAAGTGAATAGGCATCTTGGACTGTTTCATGCGGAAGCTTTTTACTCCACATGAAAATTCCTTTTGTATTTTTTTGCTCCTTGTGTCTCTATGCTGTGTTCTGGTGGGTGTTAGTATCCAGTAGCAAGAATTGAGGTAAACTTGTCCCATCACAGTAACTTCTCCATATAAACAAATGCTTGGTAGTCAGTCTCTTGGTCCAGATACTCTGCTGCCTGCCCGACTCCATCCAGCTCCCTCTCTGCTTCAGCATGTCTGACATTTTACCGCATAGCCTGTGCGGGCCCTTGAGGGTGAGCTTTGGGCTAATGCCAGCTGCAGATTGGAGCTAGAGCATTAAGAGCAAGCCGAACCTGGCATGCTTGCTGGTAATCTAGGAGATCCTTTTATCATAAGGACCCATAATCACGAGGAAGAAAGCTGAGATTTCTCGGAAACATTTTAGGGACAGCAGTGAATGAAGAATAGGGTTTTCCTTTTGTTTTTGATGTGTTTTTCTTCTGTTGCCCTGGAGGAATATGAAAAGGACATGTGTGATCTGGCTCGACAGGGATGATCAGGTAGAAGTGGAATCCCTCCCCTATCTGCCCTGGGCTGTAGATAACCCAAGGGAGAGACCAGGCTTTGGGCATTTCCTTTATTCCTAAGGATGCAAGGGAATTATACAGTAACTGCCTGAGAACTGCAAAATTAGCAGTTATGTTGCAACACAGTTTTCCCAAGAAGCTAATTGAAAGAGGCACTGCTTTGAACTCCAGTGATTTAAAAGACAGTAATGCTCCGTAGTTGATCAGTAAAAGTGACCATAGTAAAGAAGATATGTAAAACACAAGAAAACAGTCTTGTGGCTGGTTTCAAGATGATTTTGAATTATGTGGATTGAGATAATCAGGGTAAACAGCCCCTGAGATCTAAGGTTTAAGATTCATTTGAAGTACTTCTAGAGCAGCCTGTGCTAGAGGATCAACAGTATGTAAGAGATGGAGGACTTCATCTTTAGGAGGAGGGTGTGCTGGTGGATTGCAGCACTGAATTAGTATTATAAAGTACTGGAAAATAGAAGATTGGAGAAGGTTATGTAAACAGCTTTACTTGCACTTAGTTGAGGTACGTGTAGAACATCAGCATCAACACTAACAGTGCAGTATACCAAGGTTATTTTTAAGACCTTTTCTCTGTTTATGTTGAAATGTTTCTTTCATTGTTTTTTTGTTTGTTTTCCTTTTTTTTTTTTTGACGAAAGCAGATGATTTCATGCATCAGTGTCCATACATATTATACATATTTATCTCCAGAGGAAGAGGCAGTTGTAGATAGCATTCCAGTTGCTAGTAACATTCCTTAGAGAGCCATCAGCTTGAAATTCTGCTGTCAAGTGCAGGGAATTGGTAACTGTGCATAACCGATCTCAAGGTCAGCTTGTTGCTTACCTTTTTTTCTTGTGCTATTCCTGGGAAAAGATCAAAGTGAACCTCTAAAATAGGGAGGAAAAGAAAATAAAAGGAATGAGAGCAAATCTGTCTTACCTATATATCCTTAACCCATGGAAGTCTCTTTGGGAGTTCTGTAAATGAACAGGGCTGATTGAGTATGTAACAGCACCCAAAAATCCTGTGGAGAAATACTCCTGGGCATGCTCCTGGATGTTTGCCTTTACATTCTTTGGGCTCCTGGTTTATAGTGCAATATTCCACTCCAGTTTCTGGACTATGTAGGTTGAGCTGTGGATGTTGCAGCTGGTACTGAACTTGGACAGGCTTTTAAAATTAGTTGCTTCTTACTTCCAGTGGAGAAAGGAGCAGAAATGCTAAGCAGTAGTACAGATGAACATACTTTCTTTATGGATGTCTTCTAACGTATGGGGCTTTCCTACTTTCTGCTAACCATACAAAGAGATTTAAATCGCCTCCTCACCTCCAGACTATAATATTCTGAAAACAGAATTTAAATTTTAAAAGTGGAATCTCTTACTGTTTATTTTGACACAAAATCGATGGCACAATTTGGAAGAAACTTCTTTGAGAGTTTAGGCTGCACAGTGAAATTCCTTAGCAGTATTACTGTGGCGCACTGCACATTGCACTCAAATTGCTGATCTCAAGTAACCTGTGCAGATACAGCAGGCACTCGGGCAGCATTTTAGTCTCTGACTCTTCTGAGAGAGTCAGTGATTTCTGCAGACAGGGGATGGCACTGTTGCACTGCAGCTCCTCTGCTTTCCACTCAAAATGTCTCTATTTATAAGAAGGGCTTCTGGGTATTTACCAGGAAAGGAGCAGATGAGCCAGATGCATTATTGTAAGATTTTCTTGAAATAGTTCCGCATAAAATAGGAAATCTGGGTTACCAGGAATTTTGTATTTTGATAAAAACCCAAAAGGAATGTGTTACCATGCACTCTAAATGTTAGCGGTAGACTTTAAGACACTCCTTTATTTATTTTAGATGTTAAAGCAAAACACCTGTGTGAAGCTCTAAGTCATCATTAATTTATAAAATAAGCTCTCAGTACCAGGCAGCAATGGTTTCAATAAGTTGTTAACCAGTAAGCAAGTAGAGAAGCTCCTTTCTAGTTTTCTGCCATTCGGGAAAATGCAAACTTCCTTTCTCTGGAGCCTTAGCATGTTGTTCTCTTAAGCAGTGCAGCCAAAAATTCCCCAGAACAGGAGAGAGCAGTTGTGAATTGTGACCAGCCACAGGAGCAGGCATGCCTGTGGGTGTGGAAGTAGCATTCACTTTGCTGTTCTCTGCTGACCACAGCTGTAGGAACATGGTAAACAGAGCAAAATGATTTATTTTGAAAAACGGGCTTTGGCTATGTAAGGTTATATGGGTCTTGAGGAGTGCTTTCTGCTTTAGCTGGTGGTTGAGCGCAGTCAGAGAGCTGGTGCTTAGGCAGTGTTACCCAGCAATGCGAATGAAGTAACTCTGCTCCAGGTCTGCAGCAGCTCTCACGTGGAGTTCCACCCGGGATGTGCTGTAGCAGCCTAAGTCTTGAGGTGATGGAGGTATGGATAATAATGACAAAGCCTCCATCCAGAATACAGATGGTGAGAAACATTGACCTGGCTGAAGCTGAATAATATGATGGCTCAGATTAACTCACTGATTCATCCCCTTTTTTGGAGGAATGTAGCCACCTCTGGTAGTTTCCCACTGCTCTGCTGTGATTCCTTTATTTTTACCTTACTTGAGCTGTGTCTGTCTCACTGTCACCTCTGTCCTTATCCTCAGCAAGGTGTGTACACTACTCCTGAATGGTGCTGTTTAAGTTGGATGAGGTCAAGTTGTGCAGATAAATCAGTACACAGAAAAAAAAAGGTGGGGGGGGGCGGGTGAGGCATCTGTATCTCCTGCCTAGTTCCCTAGACCACAACTACCAACTAAAACATCTGAAGCGAAAAGAATGAAGGTACTCAAAAGTTAAACTGCAGAAAGTCTTTTCCTCTCTTTTTTTTTTTTCTCCTCTCCTTGAAAGTGTATGTCTGGATCAATTGAAACAACCTGTGATTCTTGATCTGATTCCATGTGGTTGTTTTGTTTGGAAGAGGAAAAAATCCAGATAATTTTGATCAGCCCACTTCATTTGGCACTATTTTTTTTTTATGTCAACATGACATAAAAATATAGATTTAGCTTTAACACTTAATCTAATATTTGCAATGCTTACTTCTGGAACAAACAAGCTTTTACTTGGCTTGAAATCACCTCTCCCTACCTCTGTCCTTTCTGCCAGCTGTGGGAAGAACTGAGTGAACAAGCAGCTTCCTGAAGTTTGATTTCTCACTTGCAGGACAAGCCCTATTGCTGCCTGCTGAGGTGTGCAGGTGACTCAACTTGAGGACTTTCCTGCTGTAAGGATGTCAATTTATTTTCTGGTCAGGATAAATCAAGTTAGAGACAACCTGCATGCTTCTGTTATGGTATCGAAGCCAAATGAAACTAATTAATAGCAGTGTTATTGCAAGGCATGTGATTTTGTGAGCCAATAGCTAGTTAGAACAGGCAAAGGCCATCAGAATAGCAAGGAGTTTGGAGCTTCACAGAAGATTATGCATCTGCTAATGCTTGAGAATTCTAGAGTAATTCATGTTATGTTTTTTCAGGAGCAGCACAGTTAGGAGGTAACCAGGAAATAACCATGCGTAACCTACGCTAAAATAAGTCCTAGATTTTTTTCACCTTGAAGTTTGCATAGTAAAGACAGCAGTCTTTCAGGTGTTCTTCTGGAGAGAGTACTTTTTGTTCTCCTTCTTTTTGTTAAAATATTAAAAATGTTTCTCCAAAATTGTATTGGGAAAAGTGGGGCTTTACACTTTTAAGTTTAACTCGAGCGTGTTAAGTATGCTTCTCTTTGTACAAATGTGTTAACAACTCTTTCCTCAGGATTAGAGAAAAAGCAAAGGTTCAAGTTAGAAGCACTGTTGGAAAGCTTTTTCACTTAAGGTAGGTAACTCATCACCAGTGATAATAATTTAATCTGAAACTCATAAGCTAGACTGGATGAAACATTGGAATTACATTGTAAAGCTAATTATACTGCAGTAACATAGGAACAGAATGGAAGACCTGGAGGATGAAATGGTTGTCTGTGACTAACACTGGGGCACTTTTTGTAGGTACTAAAATTAGTAAAAATACACGTATTGTTATTCCCATTTCACAAACCTGAAATGGATGCACAGATAGTAAATTCTGAGACTTTTAAATCATAGGAAATATTGGATCATGATATTACCTGAAGGAGATAAAGGAGAGATCAGAATGTTTTCACTTCTTTATTATCTCATCCTAGAGATTCAAACTGAGCATGTGTTAGAAAACACTCTGCAGAATGTCATGCAAAACTGAAAACTGGTCTGCACTAAGAGTTGTCACCAAGCCTAAGTACTTAACTGTAGTCTTCCTGATAACACTGAAATGTTCCCAGAACTTCCTATCAGAATCCCAAGTTTCTTTTGTAACATTCAGCCTACTGTTCATAATGATGAATGTCCATGAGAAACTAATCCAGGATGTGGATCACAGGTTGCCAAGAGAGGTTGTGGAGTCTCCTTCTCTGGAGATCTTCAAAACCCGCTTGGACGCAGTCCTGTGCCACGTGCTCTAGGTGACCCTGCGTGTGCAGGGGGGTTGGACTAGATGACCTCTGGAGGTCCCTTCCAACCTTAAGCATTCTGTGATTCTACGTGGCACTTAGGCCACATGCTACTGAAATTGGGCTGTGAGTCAAAATGTTGATGACCCACCAAGCATTGAAATGAGGTTGATGATGTATAAAATGGTGAAATATTTATTTCAATGCTTAACTGATGATGCACTATTTATTTTAAGACCACTGAACTGTGTAGTAGTGATAAGGTTTTGAAAGGCAATTATGAAATGTCCTGATCGTGTTATCTGCCACAGCTAGAGATGTTTGAAGCTGTGGGAGCAAATACTGTTGGATATCAGTATGTTCAATGTCTCAAGCCAAACCTAGGTCCAAATTGCTATAGTTGGAAACATATGTCATGCGAAGACACATACTTAATTGCATAAAATATTCCCTGATGAAGCATCCTGGTTTGGACTCCAAGTTGCGAACTTGCACGGAATTGCTGCTAACCAGAGGACTGTGCTTTCAGGTTAGTGGGCGCCCTTGAAGGGTGTGAGGAAGAGATGAAAGCAGTAAGCGTCTGCCTGAATGGAGTGTTGGCCAAAGCACGCGCGCTCTTTGCTCACTGCTCCTACGGGCTGAGACGGAAGCGTGCTCTGTGGGTGACCTCCCTTCTGCTTTGATTTTCAGCTGTCTCGAGTATGCTCGTGGTGAAGCTAGGCGCCCTGTATGTAGCTAGTGGGGATCTTTCTGGACAGGTGTAAGCTCCTGTTCACCTTTCCGTTGAGATCAATAAACCAAATTCCATTTTTATCACTGCTTAGTTACAAGATTCCCATTGCTTAGAAGTTCCAGGCAATTGAATTCACTCGGAATTGAGCTCGCTGAAGTCTCTATGCCCCTTGGTGACCTTTAGAACAATTTAGTTAAAATGGCCAAAAATACTTCAAGAAATCTGTCTCTCTAGGCTCAGCATGGACAATACTGTCCTCTGGGGTTCAATTTAGGTAGTTCTGTGCCCTTTAAAGCATTTTGAAGCATGTGAGAATGCTAGACTATCACAGAAGCCAAAAGCAAAACATAGGAATGAAAAATGTTCTGCAACCCATAATATTGCTCTAACAAAAATACCATAGTAACTGTTGAAATATGGTACATTGATTATTTTATTCACTGCATCCAGAGACAACCACCATTCATTTAAATGAGCTTGAACAAACTTTAAGTAGTGGCATTTAAGTAAATTACAGACAATGTTTTTCAATTTGCATTTTAGAATTATTTGTGCCACCTGAAAGCATTTCAGTCCCTGATCTCAGCTCTTCTGGGTATTATTCATTGCTCCTCCTCTTGTTCCTGTGTCACGTTTCATAAGCTTAGCGAGATTGCAGTGACTTTTGCTGACGTGAATACTGAAGTGCCCTGATCTGCAAAACTTGTCTGCCATTCTTGTAAGACACTCTGAGTTTTGCAAGAATACCTCCCTGGCAGGGGATCACCTAGGAACAAAAGTCATAAATTTTGTTAGATATCTGAATTTGATATACTTTAAAAAAAATGAGAAGGGTGTGTTTGTGGAAATGCTAGCTATAGATTCATCTGTAGGGCATAAATAGGAATCTCCATATCCATTCCCCAAACCCCCCAGATCATCCTATGCATTTAGTCTTGATCTTCTATCCAATTCCTAATGAAGTGTTCCTCTGAGAGAAAGGAAAATATCTGGCTGCTTTTGGGGTAAATCGCTGAAAATAGCAATGTTGGAAGCTTTGGGCACATTCTTTCATGAAGTCTCTATATTTGTTGGTGCTTGATGGCCACCTTTAGACTGACTGAGAGAAGGCTCCAACACTGGGAGTTGTGAATAGTCAAACAGCTACCTCAGTTTTGGTAGAAATGCAGCCGTTTCTCCCATTTATCTGATCACTGAGAGGGAAATTAATCCTGTGTTTCTGGATGTTTGGGTGCATTGTGTTCTTGTTGCTTCAGACATCGGGCTGCTTTGTCAACAATAGGCTATGGTAGAAACTAAACTGAAGAGCTTTGGTAAGGCAGAAGTGGAGGGTAGCAACAGAGAATGCAGCTGAGAAGCAGAAACAGAAATTACATGATGATATCCCCTAAGAAATTGTCAAAGCATAAATTGTTTCTTACAGAGTTCAGATATTTCTTCCTGTACTTGCTTGCCCTGTGAAGAGCTTAGTATTTATGGTTCCTTTTGGAATCAATAGTCATAATTAGGCCTTTAGCCAGTGATATAACCCCCTCCGATTTTACACTGATACGAATACACCGTGATCCATTAAAAAATCAATCACTGTTTCATTAATTATGATAAAAGCAGCAGGTTATGTGCAAAGAAAAACTGATCTCTGAATGTGGGAGTGTTTTGATGACTTAAGTATGGAAGTCAATGATGGTAAAACTTAATACAGCTGATACTCTGGTATGAGCCTTCATTATTAATCCTTTGTTTTCATCGTTAGTATGCAAGAACATATTATCTGTGTTATCAATGCATCCTTTAGGAACTTACAAACTTACTGGATCTGACTCTTTGCTTTAAGAAGTACTTCATTTGGGGGCTTGTTATTTATTTATTTAAATAAATTTATTTAAGACAAGGTCTTCAAAAAAAAAAAAAAAGACATTTTTTCCTGTAGAAATTTATAGAGTTCTGTGAGCTTCTGTCATGAGATACCTTCTCTTGCAGAGATCAGAGTACAAAACCACTTCTGTCGTATTTGTGGGTCGTTACAATGTATCATTGTGTGTGTTATTTGAATGTCTGATTGAAATCAATTACATTAAAGTGTAAATTACTTTTTAAATAGATCAAACTCAAAAAATGGAAGGTAAACTATTGAGAACATCTCTCCAACCTGCTGCTTGGTGCTTAGTAGCTCAAGCTCTCCTAACCCAAAGCTTTAGTACTACATGTTGTAGCATTATTAACAGTGCTGAATTGCAGCTCCTGAACTGTCAGAAATCCCATACATTAAAAAGAAACCAACAGATGGCATTTTATAAACCCCATGTTTCATTGTCCTATAAATAGAGATTTATCAAATACATAATGAGCATCCGGCAAGAATAATATTCCTTCTCTGTTAACTATGTTTATTAATCATAAGGAAGTGACTAATACCTTTTTTGCCCCGTAATGGTAATTCTGTTGTAATGTACACAGCATTATTATTGTAAGACTGTGTTCATTTGTGAGTTAGTATTTTAAATTAGATGCTGAGGAATGTGAATGGAACCCAGATTTTTTTGCCTTCTGCTAGTCATATTCCTATAATATGCATATACTGCTATTATGATTATATTGTAGCTTACAGTAAGGATGGATTTCAAACCATTGGAAATCAGATTTTCCTTTTCTAAGAGGGAGGGTGGTAACTGGCAGTTAGGTTTAACGTAAATTTTAGTTCAAATGAAGTGAAAGAAATGGCATTTAAAATAATACCAGGTAGACAGAGATTGCTTATGGATGGTGTAACCAGCTGCGCAGGAGAAATGTTAGAAGATGGTTGTGGGAGCATTTGAAACGTAGAAAAATCAATCTAAAACGGTATTACATAAAAAATCTTGCATTTTATTATGATACTGCCTTAAGACTATTACCAGGTATCCTGTCATTATGAGACACTTTCTGTTGCAAAGTTGCCCTCCCTTCACTCACATTGTTTTTTATAAAAGGAAAGTAATGGGCTGCTTTTAGTCATGTAAGAAGTAATGAGCTGAACCATCCTGCTAGAAGAAAATAGAATGGCAAATCAAAACCATCTCTGGAGCAAAGGAGATATTAAAGAGAAAAAGACCATTATTATTTGGTAAATCTCCTTCCTTTGTGCATTTGAAGTCCTGTCAGCTACCTAAGGCCTTTGTTGGGCTACATCCATGCAGAGGTTTTGGTTTTCCATCAGTAATTCCTAGTGATTCCTTGGTGAAGATTCAACACTCGTAAGGTAACAGCTCATCTGAGGCTTACTTGGATCTCAAGAAGAAAGATGGTGCCTGCTAGCATTTACTTTGGCTTTTGGCATTCTTGGGCTGTTTTGTCTAGACAGCCCAAGAACACATAGACAGCAGGTACTTATTTTGGGTGCTGCTGTATTTTTATTGCAGAAAATACCTTTTACCTTACAAGATAAATATCTTGCAAATGTTATTTGTGAATTGTTTTACACTGTTTGTCAGCAGATAATGTCTTGAAAAGAAGGAAACTACTTCTGTGTCTTGAGAGTTGGATCAGAAACCAACTAATACTTTCTTTAAATTTGTTTGTTAGTCATAATGCATGAGGAGGAATGATTATACAACTGGGATCTGGACCTGTGGCCATAAATGACTAATATTTGTAGATGGAGCCTCTACTACTATTTTATCAGCTCAGCCCCTTTGCTGCAATGGACTGGCCCTTCTTAGGTCTGTCCTTACGACCAAGGCTTCTGTGCTGAGGCTGTGGAGCAGGTCTGCATTAGTGCAATGCTTACCCAGGCAGAGAGGTGGTGGAAGGGAGGGGAAAAAAGAAAAACAGGGTTCCGATTATTCTTGGGGTGGGTGGGAAAGGCCCCCAAGCTCAGTACTGGTGCATTCAGAAGGTACCACCTGGAATAGAGATGTGTTGCTCTTGTCGTTAAATTTGTAAGCAGGAGATTGATTTGTATGATTCTGTTGTCTTTTTAGAGCAATGAGATGTAGGAACTTGGATTCTGTTCTAACCTTATTGTCCAAGTACCAGAGGCATCCACACTTGCACCAAAGTGCTCCTGATAAACTTTTCACTGGGTGAGGAAATGAAAAAACAAGCAAACAAACCCACAAAAACAAACCAAGAAGTCAGGCTGGTGAAAGCCCTCATGTGCGTTTCAAACTGGCCAGAATTTTCTGGTTATCATTTGAGCTTGAGAAACAGAAATAAGGCACTGTAAAGCCAAATTCCTATCTTCTGACAATTTGCAAGTCCTAAATTTTGTTACAGTTGACATACAGCAACCAAAATGTCTTAGGTATTATTAGAGAATAATTAAATAACACTATGCCTTAGTGTGTGCTAAGGTGGGAGGTAAAGTGAAGTTCCTGAGAACTTCAGTAATTACAGCCTTACTGGTTGGGGGATTTCATCCCTTGCATTAGGAAACTTCTTTTGGTTACAGCCTAACATCAGAACAGCTGCTGCCGCTTCCCTGCATTTCCTCACCTATATTTTACTGCCCTCTGAAGTCGAAAACCATGTACTGACCATTTGTCTGTGCTCCTAACCAGCATGAGTTACATATAGCCTAATGCTGGCTGGGACCTGACATGGAAACTCTTCCTTTAAATCCTTTCTGAAGAGCATTAATCCAAAGCAATTCATTCTTCCTCCTGTGAGTTAGAAAGCTCATTCTTTTGGTGAGCTGTTGCTGCACTGATTCAGTTACCTGATCATTTGAACCAAGCACTTTACTCAGTTTTGACTATTGCATTATTCTATCTTTAATTACTTTAGTAAAACTGTCTAGCAAATCAGCTTATTATGTATGTGTGTTCAAATATTTTTATTTGTTCAGCCTTGAAATGATATCTGTAAATACAGAAAACAGATTTATTGCACTGTACTGCAAGAAAAACCATGACCTTAAGATCACAGGTATCAGCAGGTGATAAATTTGCTTGCCTCTTGATTTTGTTTCCTCACCAATATTCAGGAGCCCTTTTTAGTCTCACACAGTATCCTCAATCTCCTTCCCTTCTACAAGCAATGCGTAGGTTGATGTGTGTTAATGGAAAATCATTTGAGCTGGTGTGTTGCCTCTTTCAGTAGCAGAAGATTCTTTGCATCCTGTGTGCAGAACATCCCATGATTCACTGCTAACCACAGGTAGCAGGAGCTTTGGCTCCTGTGTTTACAAGTCTAACAATAGGAAAAGATTCATTTTTTCCAAGGCAGTCTCTTGGGCTGTGTTGGCCAAAGCCCAGTACAATATGATGGCAACCGCTAAGAGAAGAGACCAGCCTGGCTCCTGGCACTGTAAGGAGAAGAGCTGTGGACTCGTTCCCAAGTTGCTGACGAGCAGGTGTCAGGCAGGAAGCAAAGATGCGCAGCTCCACCTCGGATTAGGGAGCTGAGCCAGTGTGTTGTGCATCCCTCTCTGACACTGTGAGGCAAACTTCCAGCATTGGTCTCCGTCTGCTGGCAGTTGGACCTGGGCTCGGCCTATAGAGCCAGGCTGTTTATCCATATAATGGAAGCTCCTGATCTTGTGGCTTTTACAAGCCATCATCTAGATACAGAAAGTGCAATTAGATGACTGGATTATTATAGTGATCTGAGACTTCGAAGGACCTGGTAGATTTTGTGACTTCTCACATGGTTTTGCTGTCAGACACATGCTTAATGATGTGTGAGGGAGGGGAAAAGGAAAGGAGCAACGTTACTGATAGAACGCCTCAACTTTAGGGACCGGAACTGCCCCCGTAGGAAGCAATAATGAGCCCAGATTATAATGTAAACTTGCTTTTTCTAGATTATTACCCCAAATCCATATACAGATCTACATTTTCACTTTGAATAAGAAAAGAAAAGTTTTATGTTTTAATATGTATCAGACATAGCCAAAACTTTGTTGAACTGCATGTCTTGGGCATGCTGGGGTATAAAAATAAAACTGGGAAAAAAAAATCTACCTGCTAAACCAAGTACTGCACTTATTAATTATATATGCTTGTCAGGTTTTAAAAAAGCAAGGATGTGAGGTTTGTTTTCATAATTGGATGAGAGGCTGTGGTTGTAAATTAATACAAAGTATCAAGAAGCATGGTTTTGGAGGGCATGCATTGTTATAATTGTTCCTTATTTGAATAGCATTTTTTTTCTTTGCTGTGGATTTAGGGGAAGGTAGAGGTTTACTAAAAGGTAGCTGTAAAATTTATTAAGATGCTTCTCTCTAGTGCAAAGGTGGCTGGTTTGGAGTATAGGAACCTTCTGAGCTTTCCAAAGCCAGCCAAGTAGGTGGTAACAGAACAGCAGGAGAAGATCAAATTGCTGAAGCGAATCAATCCAGTGAGTTCTCCAAGCCGTGACGGTGCAGAGAGCAATTGCTTTCTTCAGGGTGGGGAAACTGAATAACCATGGCAGTGAAATGAGGGACCTGTGGAGAAGTAACAATTTTACTGTCATGATCCTAGGCCAATCTGATTTTAGTCTCCTATTATTTTTAACAATCTGATTTTAGTCTCTTGTTATTTTATAGAAGCTTGGCTTTGGTCCTATGCTGAAATAAGTGCAAGTCTTGGCATGGGATTATTTCTAAATCGAATACAAAAGATCTTCAGGGTCCTGAGGACTATAATGCTTGATGCTGGTCTTTCTGTGTCCTCTTTAAGCCCTGTGTTACTTAACATAGATGAAGATGGTAGAGCAACTAAGGCTTTAATTGATTTTGTAGGATTGGTTTGCACTTAATTAAGAGGAGATCTTGGACTACAGTTTGGAAAGAGAGGCTTGGAATAGAGAGGGGTTTAAGGATTGCAAATGCTGCTCTTTCTCTTGTCTCTCCTAAATGCCTACTACCGGATGAATTTTAGGAACTATAAGGAGTGATTGAATAATGGGTGCATCTGTGCTTGGGCTAGTCTTTCTACTGGATTTCCTTAGCCCCTGGCTATAAAAACATTTGTCCCTTGAAAGGGAAACCTGCTTATGTGGTAGAGTCAGAGCTCTCCAAAAACACAAAGCCACTAAGGAAAGTAAAATATAATTGATGCATCTGGTGAATCCCAAAAGCACAAGTGATTAGTAACAGTTTAGAGGCAACACTCCAAACATGGCTCAGAAACAGAATCTTTCTTTGTTGCACATTACCATAAAGACCTCTGTGTACTGGAGGATTTCATGTTCCTAGTGTTTAAAAGTCCCGAGAGTGAACAAAGGAGCTTGTAGTAAGGAAGGTAAGGACTGCCTGTTCTTGGGTTTTCTTTCCCCTACTGTGTGTTTAGCTACTTGGGAAACAGATAGTCAGATTGTGGATCTGCACAGAGATCTGCACTGGCGAGGGAGTGACAAGGGAAAAGCATGGCCCTCGTGCAAAGTTTTGAGAAGCCCCGTCTGTGAGTTGGGATGCAGGGAGCAAAACACTTAAACTAGGAAATTTCAACCAACTTGGGAGCCATGGAAGACTGTGAGAACAAAAGCAGCTCAAGTTTCAAGGTCTTGGGAAGAGCATTAAAAACTTGTTTTTGGAATAGTATCAGCAGGATCCTGGGCAAATCGGTCAAGTAAAGTTATGGTAATGACAGATGTTAAGGACTGCTTGAAAGCATAAAAATGTGTTGTAATTATTTGATGTATATTATTTGGGTTTGGGCTTGATCTGTTCTCTCTCTCTCTCTTCCCCTCCCCCCTCATTTTTTGCTTTGCTTTTTTTCCCCGTGTATAGTTTAGTTAATGTAAATTGTTCTTCCAAGAGAGGTTTGCTTGCTTGCTTGTAGAGTCTTGCATGACTTAGTGCAGTATGTGAAGGAATCACTTGTGTTTCCAGGGAGCAGAAATCCCTGCCTAGGTATACTCTAAAAGGTCAAATTCAAATTAATAAATTTATTTCTCAGGAAAACAAGCCTCTCTGCTAGCAAGTGGGGAGGAAAAAAAAAAAAAAGGAGATTTTGCATTAATAGCAAAAGCAATCTAAAGCATAGTACAGTTGTAAGTATGAAGTGCTGAGACCATGTTTTACTGAAATCATACTAGTGCAAATCCTCAGTATGCGTGGAAGTCGGGCATTACTTGTGATTCTATTGTAGTGTGGGTAAAGAGAAGAGAGTTGCTGGAGAATGCATCTTAAATTTGGTCTTAGGGATCTAAGGGCTATATCCTGCTTGCTATTTTTCTTTAAATGAGACTCCTAATGAATGCTGTTCAAGAATCAATGTTGCATGGTGAAGCCATGTGCACTAACAGAGCAGCGCAGCAACTAACTGAACTGCAGACTTGCATTCAGCTGCATAAGATAGAGCTACAGCTCAGTGTACAGCTCTATATGCAATGCACTTTAGTTTGAGAGCAAGGTAATTTATTTAATGGTGTTATGACGATATTGGTGAACATAGGAGCTTTAAAAAAGATGGTCTGGTGAAGATTTCCAAAGGTGCTATGACACGATCTGTACCTCATGCAGAATCCTGGATAGTGCCACATGCTTTCTACCCTCCAGTCCCTCTGCAGAAACCATTTATCATGATATCTTTCACTTGTTAGAAGACCAGAGGAAAGAGGGGAAAAAAAAAAAAAAAAAAAAAAAACATTTCTGGGCCTCTTTATACTCATTCGCCAAGAAGTAGTGTGTCAGGTGTAAAATAATGCAGGTATGCAGGCTAATAATTGGGTGTGTAGGTTCAGTTTTAACTTCATTTCTAGTAGCATCCAGTAAGAAAAGGTGGCTGATTTCAGTGCTTTCAGGTGTCACGTACTAGAAATGGATGTGTTTGAGAATTCTTAAATTTGGCTTTTTTGTGTGTGTGTAATTTAAATATATGTACTGTGGGAGTAACCTGAATGATGTTACGTGAAAAGGTAGAAAACCATGTGGTCCTCTCTCACCAATTTCTACTGGCCACATCATGAAGAGCTCTGAAAACCTATCTGTGGTACGTATTTATGCTTTTTAACATGAGACCTGTATTGAGGCTGTGTAAATGGGAAAGGATAAGTGGTGAAGGAATAGAGAGAGATGAAGACATGATACACCATGGAGATGTGACTTGACCTGTTGGAGATCTTAAGAATGCCTAGGTGTATTCATAGGCAAAAGGATTCATGGAAAAAATAATTTCTGCTTGAAAGGATTTTAAATGCATTAAAATATTATCTCTATAATTTACCAAGGTGAAGTTATTTACAATTAATGGCTTGTCCAGGCAAAGATAAATCCGTGCTATCTGCCCTACACCTCTCAGGAAAGTAGGCCGGCTGAGAGGGTATGGAAACTGAGGGAAGGAACTGGATGTTCCTGTTCACCCTTAAATTGGGAACTGAATACAGTGTTCAGGCAACAGTCGACTTGATTAGTCATGATCTGCATCAGTGACAGTGGTGGGATTGGAGCCCAGGCATCAAGGCCCCTCTACTCTAAATGCTGGATAACACTACTTTAAAAAAAAAAAAAAAAAAAAACTTGAAAACTTGAGAAATACCGTGACAGTTTAATGTACTGCTTGTGTTAATTTTTTAAGATACAAAATAATAAGCACAGGCTTTCTTGAGATGAATTTTGAAGTTGGACATGGAATGAGAGTCAGCCTGTTTGTATTATAAAATCTTTATTTCATCCCTTCTTGGGAAAAAAAAAAAGGGTGTCTATTATGGAGTCCAAGATGGGCACCCTTTTCCTGAAAAGACCGCATGTCCCTGTCGAAGGACAGCTGGTTTAGACTGGTCTTTGAATCCACAGAAGGCAGCTTATTCAATAGAAACGAGGCTGGATGGTATGTGCATTTTATACTGTTAAAAATTTGTTGGACTGATATTGAGACAGTGGATGCAGTATTATTTTTACTCTTGTCTTTAATATGCAGGAGCAGGAATTATCTTGGAGACTAGTATTTCTGTTTGGTGGAGAAACTTGCATTTTTTTTTTCCTTCAGATGAGTGTCAATGAGATTAATTCAGATATTATCTTGATAGAATGGCCACTGTTAAATTATGAATAAACCCTTCTACCTTGGGAGTTCATACCCTTATGTAGAAAGGATGTATCTGTACCTTATGTACCTGTGCTGCGGCAGAGATGGCAATTGTACCTTTTCTTTCCCCCAGACTCCCAATTTTTAGAAATGAATCCCTGCTCAGGAAAACTAACTTACAAAGTTAAGACTTTTCCAGTCAGAAAAGAGGAAGTTGAACATGGGTTTGCTTAGTGTCCAGTGGATATAATGACAAGGAGTTTGCTTGGCAGTGAAGGAGAGAGTTTTCTTCCTGTGCCTGAGGTATATTTGCATCTCTGATGGTAATGGATTCTTCAGCCACCTGTGTTTTAGAGCTCTCTACAAAATACATATTGATGATAGCAAAATATTGTGAATAAGCAGGTTCATTTTGAGTTTCCTCTGAATCAAACTGTTTATTCAATACAAATGCCAAGGCAGAGATTAAATATACTAACACTGATACAGCCTGCATTAGACTAAATTAAGACTGTGCTTATGCAGCTAGGAAAATGTAGGGGGTTGGAAAAGCCTATATGGGGACTTACTTTTAGGGAAATGTCTGTTAAAGAAAAATAGGGTATCAAAAGGTACAAGTGAAAGAAAAGAGTAGGGAATTAGGTATGAATCTCCCCAAGATGCAACAGATACTGGACTGCTGAAATTAAGCAAACATAAGCATGAATTAAATCAAATGTAGGCTGTATGAACTCTGCAGAATTAAATTTGGTAAAAATCTGGAAATGAAAGTGCTTTCCATGCTTTATGGCATCTCACAGGGCATGACAATCCAAATAAAATAATTACTTACAGTCAAGTTTCAGATTGTTAGTAGTCACACAACTATTGATAAAGTCGACTGTCCCACAAGGAGCTCTGTCATTCAGCAGCCTCTTTTTGCTGAGCATCTAGGGTGTTATTCCTGGCATATTATCATACTATGAAAGGGAAAAAGAGGGTTTCACCAAATTAAAGGAAGCTTCAGTAAAGCAATTGAAACCTAGAGCCATCACCACAGGAGAATGACAAGTCATTTCTTAAATGCAAAAATCCCCAACCTTAAGGATATATAGTAGGTCTGAGTTTTTGCATTACTATTTCCAAACAGAAGAACTATTAAATTTCTTGTTCCAAAGTGTGATGAAACTCAATTTTTGTGGTAACTGTAGGCCTTCTGTTGATCATTTGGGAAGGAGGGAAATGTGAAATATAGTGTGTAGAATCTGATTTTTTTTTTGTGAAATTTTTTCTGTGACAATTTTTACAGTGAACTCCCCAGAAAGTGAGCAGCAGCTAAAAATTGGAGGTACTTGCTGCATCTTTAGACCCATACATGGTAGTAACTGATAGAATGTAACCGTAGAGGTGTTGTTCCAATTTCTTTCAAAGGGAATTGTAATAGTTTCTAGGATGCATCTGTGTATACACATAGGTCTACATGCATGTTTTAGGGACCGTCTTCAAAGCATTGGGCCATGATGTATTTGTGCTGTCAGAGGGACTGGAGATTTTTCTCTGCACTTTCCTTCACCTACTAAGTGAAAAGATTCTTGAAAAAACTCTAGGGGCAGCTTTAAAGCATGTTATTTCCCCATATCTAGATTATCCAGATTGTGAGTCTTTTTCTGTTCTTCCACTTAGTAGACTACATGCAGCGATTCCACCCAGTGCTCTTCCCTCTGTTTTATGCACTTAGCATTGTCCCAGTTTTGATGTATGGAAGCCTTAACCTAGCTACAGTAAATGGGTGGAAGTTAGGAGAGGAGAGAGAGGTGAAACTTGCAGGCACTCCATTTATTTTGAGCTTTCTGGGGCTGTGCTACTCCACTTGTCCCAGGGTGCTGTCCTTGCTCGTGCTTACTTGTGAAGCAATTTACCATGCTGTGTATATATGCCCAGTAGACATCAGGGGTCCCCGGACCCAGGCAGCTGCACTTGTGATGTTGTTTCCAAGAAGCATTTTGTACTGACGGTGGCAGCAGAGAGGGAGAGCGCCCTGGAACCAGGCTCTTGTGGGCCTTTTCTGGCCTCTCAGCTGGGGACAGCTGTACCTGCAATGTAGCTTCAGTCCAATCGTGTTGGAGCAGCTGCAGAAGCCTTTTGGTGCAGACTTCGTTCCATGTTCACTCTGACAACAGAAATAAGCTCTGCAATATCTCATGATGAGTTAGCTTAAATCACCACCGTGGTTTGCAAAGGTAGTAGAGCTGTTAGAGATGTGCATAGAATTTTCTCTGTTGCCAAGGAATTGAACTTTGAATAGTGACTGTTGCTTGAGATAACCCTTTGTTCCACTCACACTGCAAATCCCATGCTACCTTACGTGGTAATGTGTAATGGCCCCTACGCAGTGATGATAGACTATTGGGGCAAGTTGTACTGTTTTAATATGCCAAATGCTGGCAAATAGATTAGCCTTTTAGTGCTGACTGCTGCGTCTAAACAACGTCTAAACCTTCCACCAAATGCCAGTATTCTTCCAGTTGCACTTCAGGAATGGCAAATCTGAAATGAATGCCCGTATTTATTCTGTGCTTGGAAAATTCAACTTAAATGGCTTTTTTTGGAAGGAGGGAAGTATTAGGCAAAGGAGGCAGGGCAGTTGTTTTTTTTTTTCTTTTAATGAAACAGCATTGTGGAAAGCGTAATGCAAGTCAGAGCGCCCTTTTTTTTATGTGTATGCGCAAGGCAATAGTTTCAAAAGTCTGACTTAAATCGAATTTAAAACCAAAGGCATTGAAGTTTTGATGCTGCAGCACTCTCCATCTTGCAGGGTTGGAATTGAAGCTGCAGCCCTGCTCTTTGGCCATTGTTATAGATTCCTGCTTCTCTCGTTAACTGGGTGGTTTTGTGCAGGGCTGTTAAATGTTTGGAGAGTCTGGAGACCTTGATTCAGCCCTCTGATACGCAGCTGGATGACTGCATCCTCTTGGGGCTTTAACGGCACTCAAGGACATGACTGGCTGTGGCTTGGGGCTTTGTTTTCTTTCCTCTTCTGACACTTCCTTGCAGTCCGCAAAGTAGAGCAAGGAAAAGGAGACGTGCTGAAGCGTGGGCAGCTCCACACAGCTTGGTTTTTGGGGTCAAGAGGAGCCCTGCTTCTGTTGCCTTGCTGCTGTGGATCATTGTGCTTTGCAAGTTAGAAATCTGGTTTGATGGCATTTGGGATTTCTTCTGGGCATTCTCCTTGTGTCCTAATGTCCATGGGCTGTGACAAACATTCCCTCCCGCCCCCTCTCCGGCTTTGGCCTCTGTTTCCTATTTTGTGGTGCTTGGGGCTTCTGTGCTTTCTCCCTTCTTCTTTTGGCTGTGATTGGATTATTTTCTATGTGTAAATTATTTGCTTCTGAATTTCTCAGGAAATTCTGTTGCTTGCTGTATTCACTGCATTTCGGGGTTTTCATGTTTAGCATTAGTATTTTGTAATTATTACAACAGCCTGAGGTGTCTGAGCTGAGGGCAAGATCTCGCTGTGCAAACCTGCAAGGCAGCAAGGCTACTCTCAAGGGCTTGGAGATGAACTGCCTGATCTTGGGATGCTCTCTCCAACGCTGGGATAAGAGCTGTACATTTCTAGAAGTTTCTGGCTAGGATCCTGAAGTGCCTCTCAAACACAAACAAATTTCATCTTCCTTTCCCCTATGGAAGTCAGAGACTGGTTCCGTGGCACTGTAATTCCCAAACATGTGCTTGTTATTGTCATATATATGAGTGTGGTCAATATAGGTGCTTAACTTTTTAAAGAGCCTATGTAAGCCATTAAGTCCATATTGATTGGAAATGAATGTAAATTAGAATTAATTTTGACTTGCTAACGTAGTCAAATAAGGAACATTTTTATTGATCTTTGTCCCAGAAGCCAATTACCTGAATTAAGTATTTTTGTTGCATGAAATAGGGAGTATGGTATTTAATCATTCTGCATTGATCAATGTGAAACTGCATATTTAAAACGAGAACTGAAGTAAAAGTAGTTAACAAGTGATTTATTTTCAAAAGTATATCTTGTTTTATTTACTCCCTGCTTTTCCCTGTTCAAAAGCTGTGGTTTTGTACTTACCTCTGAATAGGAAGCTGTGGATGCCTGTAGATCAACAGGGATTCTTGTTGCTATCACTTCAATTCCAGCTTCCTGCTCTTTGGCTCTGCTTGGTCCATACGTGTGTTCCCTCCCCTTGCCTCCCCCTGCACTGTAGAGCTCCTCTCTATCTGCTAGTCCGTAGTATTAAGCGTTTTTGCTGTGCCGTCTTCTGCATGAAAAAAAAAAAATGCTTTCTCTATTAAATAAATGCACTGCAGCAATCTCTCTTGCAAGCGAATAATCCTAGGTATATGGAGAATTGAGCAGCGCCGGTACAAGGCGCTGCTTGTAAAAGGTTTGCTGAGCGGGGGTGCCGTTGCTTGGGTAAAGAAGGGGGCGAGGGGTCTGCGGGGGCGGGCGCAGGGGAGCAGCGGCCTCCTGCGCAGCTGTGGGACGGCTGCGGCGGGGAGGGGGCAGGACCCCCTGCTGCCCCGCAGCCCGGGGCCGGGGCTCGCAAGCGGCGACCTCGTCCTGTGCAAGCGCTGACATTATCTGCACGTATCGCCACTGCAGGCCGGGCCTCAGCCCCTCGGCGGCTTAATGATCTTGGTAACATCCTGCTCTCAACTCTTCTTCTTGGCAGTAGTTTTAATTACGGTTCGGGCTCCTGAATGAATTTGTTTTCTCTGGATCCCTGGCATATTGAGAAGCTTGTCACGTTTGGGTGCCTGCAATCACTGATGCGTTTGTTTTAGCGGATGAATTAGTCTTCTGAGGCCGAGCATGTCCAATTTATGAATTGGATTTCATTGAAAACCAAAACAAAACCAGAGCCGGTTTTGCTGGACCGCTCCCCCCGGTACCCTCTATACCCGCTCCCAAGCACGGGGGTAAAAATTCCCCCATTTCCATGCGGCTCCTCCGGGGCGGATCGTGTCCCGGGCAGAGCGCGGAGGAGGAAGGCGCTTTCCCCGCCTCGCCGCCCCGCAGCACCGTCCCCCGCGGCGCAGGTTGGCA
>NW_010588921.1:84708-140019 GCF_000705375.1 Tinamus guttatus | reverse complement strand
AAACTGTGGGAGTTTGGTGTGACACAGTAAGTATTAGGAGGATTATGATTATATCATGCTCTCCCTTTACATGTTTGTATGTCTGCTTTTTTATTTTTCTTCTTTTTTTCAAGTTTTTTAAGTCTTTCTTTGATTCTTTTTTTAGTTTAAAAAAGAAGGAATTTTGAGGGGAAGGAGAAAACAGATAATTTTAGGGTGAAGTGCAATGAATGTTTTAGAAGAAAGAAATTGAATTTAAAAAATGCAACACATCTGAAGATATTATGATGTCTTCAGATAAAATATTCTAACTTTTTGTTTTTAGAAATCATCTTGCTTAGGGCTTAACTCTCTTTGGAGAACTGGAGAATGGTGCTTACCAACCCTATAGCCTTCTCTGATGTGGAGCCTGGCATGGAGGAGCACGGGAAAGCAGTGCACAGGTTTATCCTGACTTTAGGGCTTTAGACACTTGGTACCATTTCGGTAGCCCCATGCACCAGCACAGGTTGTGGGTGACCATCTGCAGGGCAGCTGTGTGGAAAAGAACGTGCCAGTTAAGAGAGAAGAGTGGAGCTGTTTACTGAGAGGGAGGTCAAGCCTTGGCAGAGGTTGTGGAGTCCCCATCCTTAGAAATCCTGAGTACCTGGCTGGACATGGTCATGGGCAGCCTGCTCAGGTAGCTGCTATCAAGCAGTCTATCCCAATTTTGGCTCTAAAAGTTCCCCAAATTAAAAGTAAAAATTGTTGAAATGATAAGTACGCCACGTGCAACATGCGTTAAACATTAGGTTAATAGTCTTTTGTGAAAAAAATCAGTTTCAAAAACGGGTTGTGGATTACTTTTTTTTTTCTGGTGTTTTGTTTTGGTCCCATACCAGATTCTTTTTTTCCTTTTTAATCTAGCTCCAGCTATAATTCTAAAAGCTGCAACTAGTAAATGAGCACGGGTAAATGAAATATCACAGGATATTTCTGTCTATGCAAGCAGCGTGGCATTCTGCTATTCCCTTCAGGGAGGGAAGACTTTGTGAGGGAAAAAAAAAAGAAAAAGTCCGTAAATTATCTGTAGTAAAAATGCATGATTTCTGGCAAATCTACAAAAGGGGTGCCTGTGTTGATTCATGCCCACAGTGCCATTAGGCACGTTCCTTAATAACTATTAATTAGTTTCAGTGGAGCTATCGTAGTCCAGATTAATTGCAGTAGGAGGGCCGAGGCGAAGTTAAAGGCTCCTTTACTTCATTGCTGCTAAGGGTTGGCTGCACTTATTGACAGGAGGCTGCCTTGGTTGCTTCCTGCCTGTCCAAGTGATGGTGCTTTCCTGGGGTCTCTCTACCTGTCACAGCCAAAATGAGACCTACTAATGGTAATCTAAACTCTGATCGGGAAGAAGAGTTCTCTCCTCTGCCTTTTCATGGCAGAGTTCAGCTTTCAGAAGGGAATTTTCTGCAGACAGTGAGCAATTAATATAATGGGATTTTCCTTCCTTCCTTTATTATAAGGGCTTCTCCATACACTCTTTTTCTGTTTTTCATCCAGCAGGCTTTGTTACAAACCTACTAAGCCAGGACAGAAAAGCACTGTGGTGTCCCCGGTGCCCTGAGGCACCCAAAGTGGAAACAGGACTGCTACAAGCCATACTTAAGGGTGCTCCTGTTATTACTCGCTGTACTCCAGGACACCTGCTTTGGTGGAGAATTAAATCTCCTATATCTTCTAAACTGTAAAAATGAAAAGTTTGTAAGTTGTTGAAGTTCTTCATTAAATCCTGTATCAGTTCTGTTGAGCCAGCTACAAGAAATACAATGGACAGAGCAACTGTAGTTACTGCTTGCAGTAATTGTGTATGTGCAGGTTTCATTGGGGAGTTTCAGTCCTGAAGCTTTATCTGTTCCCAGTTATCACAGTTCTTGGGTGTGAGGTGATGTCCTGCATGGGTGAGAAGGTGTCTTGTTTTTTTTTCTTTTTTCCTGATACAGTAGCAGTAACTTGTCAATAACACAACAGTGATAGGTTGTTTCTTGAGAAAAGCATTTTCCATATTTAAGTGTTTGTGTTGGTTTCCTTTCTGACTTTCACATCTCCCATCAATATCTTGAAAATGCATTGTAAAGTTTGATGGCTCATGCTGCTTACACATTGTTTTGAATTGTTTTCAGTTTGGGAGGGGAAAAACAGAACTGGCTGCTCTAGTCATCTTGCAGTCATGCACTAATAGTGCAGTTGAGTTAGCAAAGTAGGTCTTAACATTGCTGTGCCTGATGGTTTTAAGAAAGAAAGACTCTACCATTTCATGTTAGCTTTTGCAGGTAAGAGAGGAGCATTATCTTATTCAAGTCACTTTTTAATGAGGAAGCAGGTTGGTTGGACGCCGGATGGTTTACAGGCTTCCAACTGCACTGAAGTGCTGAAAAGCTTTTAACCCACTGATTTCCAATTCAGGTTTTTATCCCCTGAGGAGACACTTGAAGTCTATCTACTGGAAGAATTTTTGTGCTGTTATTAAGGAGGCTAAATAGACAAAAGTTGGAAAAATCCATAGGGAACAGGAACTGCAAAATTGCAGTAGTTTGTTTTTAACTACGCCTTTTGCTGTTTGCCTTTAGAACATCTTGCTGTCTTCTGTGTTGTTTTGTTCTCTGCAGATTTTGTATATTGACCGATATCTTAGGAGGCAGCCTGCTGGGCGGAGTGGAAAACTGCCAGTATTCTGTCTGTATTGCCTGCGAGCTTTAAGGCTGGTTCCTGAAGTGAAGTAGGGATGGAGATGCGGAGTTTGTTAATAAAATTCACTACATGTGCATCCCTCTGGAATTAAAAGATACTAGCTGTGTGTGGCAAAGTGATATGCTGACTCATAAAGTCCGTGCGCTTATAATATGGAATCACAGCATGATTCCATACCCTTTATGGAAGGAATTTTGTCAGGGGTCATGTTCTGACAGCCTTACACTCACTGGGCAGCGCTGGAAACCAGAAATGGTTCGGCTGGGGTGGAGTCAGTCAAGTAGTTGGCAGCACTGTGATCCTGCCTAGTGTTCGTAGACATTCAAAACAGTATCAAGCACTTTTACCTGGTTCTGCAGTACTAGTTTTCAGACTCAAACAGATAAAATAGACAGTATCTCTGTACAGATGCATGCTGGCATATAAGCTGAATTTTTCAGCAGAAAACAAGCAGTGTATTTTCAGTCCCATTCTAAAAGGAAAGATAGAATCAATCTCATCAGATTGCAGATGGGCAAAGTAGAGACAAATAGTTTGTGTCGATATTCTGATTGTATGTTACCAAAAATTCATAATGGAAAAATATTTGAAAAAATCTTTTCTTTCTCAGCATCCTGTCTTATGTGTATATCTGCAAACAAATTGTGAACTTGCAGATATTCAAGCTAATGTTCTAAACGTAGAAAAAGAATCTGCAAGTAGCAAGAATTTCAGTAAAAACATTTATTTTTCTCTGTTTGCTATAAGAATGATGTGGTCATTCTTTTAACTCAAATTATACACGTAAAAAATGTGGGGTCATGCCTAAATTCAACCTAAAATTAGTCTGATATATGAATAATCATTGTTTGTGATCTTCAAAAATCAAGAGTTGAAAACAGTTAATTGATAAAGAAATAAAGCCATCTGCCAATTTGATTTCTTTCACATGAAACAAAATGAAATAAACAAAGTCGGTCCTCATTTTTCCATCCTTTTTATAAGGAATTCAGAGAGACATCCCATGCTCAACAGACTGAATCTACATGTCAGATTCAGAACTGTTCCACTGCACCTTTTAGCTCACATAGGATAAGACCTATTTTGTTCTCATTGGATTTATAATCTCAGAATTCCTTTCAGCACAGATTGCTTAATGGAATCAAATTATACCTAAATTAGATAATACAGTAGATTTTTTTTTAATTGAAGATGTGAATATGACCAAACTTGAATTCATTTCACTCGGAGCCTTTCAAATTATCAATTAACTCAGGGCTTCAGTAATATAAAATGGATATTAAAATGTAGTTTAGTGATTAATGCTTGAGCTTTTCTCTATTCTTAGACAAGGTTTTTTAGTAAAGTCGCAGTCCCAGTTTTGTTTGCAAAAACATTGTACATCTGTTGCTCAGCGCAGACAGGACATTGAAATTCAAAACAAAAGCATTATGATCGACATGTAAAACATTTTTGCTTATAAGATGTCATATTATATGACATTAATGCTTATCATTCTATTTTCTGAGATATTCACTGTGTTACCACTATTTAACTCCTGATTAACCCTTAGATCCTGGAGAAGTGAACCCAATCCCTAATGCAATAATCCAACTGAAATAATAGTTTTTACAGGCAGTTTTCTACATACATATTCTGGCTCTCAGTTTGTATCTGTAGTACTATATTTTAGTACTGTAGGTCATCATTAAATAGGAGTAAAATTGAAATTCTTCTCCTACTTTAAAAACGTATTTAAAATTGTCAGGCATGCCTGTGTCTGTGTAACTGTGCACAGCCAGTATGTAGGGAGATATATTGCGGTAGGCTAATGTGAAAGAGATCTCGTGTTTGCTCCAGTGGCACGTGGTAGGTCTACAATGTCCTTTATCTGAAGCTTTTCCCAGTGTGTAAATCCCTGTATCTCTGATAGGCAGAGGAAAAGCTACTTTTGACACACAGTGATCTTACTGGGCAATAAAAGTATATGGCTACTGAGAGAACAGCTTGCAAGTGTATTGTTGCAGGAAAACAGAATTGCTGGAAGCCAGAAGAAGAGGAAATAAATGTATGTCTATTTGGGTTATGCTTCAGTGTGATGCATTAAACTGTGTTACTTTGTCACTTGGAGGATGAGGCTCAGTGAGAGAACAGATGAGTTTCAATATGTGCTGGCTTCTAGCCAGATTTTAAAATACTATGGGTAGCTGTAATTTTACATTTTCTTATACTTGATGTTGAAGGAACATTTAATCTCTTTGTAGTCTTGCTAACACACTTCTGTGGCTTATGTTGCTGAGATTAACTTTTACCTTGGCAGACACCAGTAAAGTCTACACTTAACATCAAACTTAACCTGCAAGCCATGTGTAACCTAAAAGTTAAAGCTGACTTTAATGAAGTTACTGTAATTTTTTTGTTCCAATGGTTGACTTAATATAGATAGTCTTTTTCTAGAGAATGAGTTCCTTTCTAGGAAATGAGCATCCTTACTTGGTGATGCAATATGAATTTGATAATGAGATTCATTAATAACTTGCCATCTATTATTTCATTTAATGTTGCTTCTATATTATAAGACAGATGGAAAAAAAAATTAGTTGGTTGTTGGTCCAAAGACATCCTTTTGGAAAGTGTTTTTTCTACACTGAACCCAGGAGGACTGCATTACCATGCTGGTTTCAGGCTCTAAAAATTCCTTTTAGACTTGTCTCCAAAATTACATGGCATAGAATTTTTTAAAATGGGGGAAAAAACTTTGATCTTTCCCATTTCTCAGTCTTTGTGTGAAATGTGTGACACCTTCCTTGAATTACTTGCGCTGGTGCAAAGCCTGTGTCACTGAAGGAGGTAGCCAGATGAGGATCGAAGTGCGAGTTGTTGGCACTGCTCTGATTCTTGGGGATATCTGGCTGTACGTTTTTAGGCTTGTCATAGGCCAAACTGTTTTATATGGCACTATTTTTAGACTTGTCTATATCTCCTTTCTGAATGGAGTATCTTGAGAATATTTGACCTTTGTTCTTTCCTACAGTTCACAGGAGGAAGATCTCCCATAGCGGTGCTTGACAGCCTTTATTTCTGTAGCTCTGCTGCAGTTACCTTTTTAAGAGAGGAGTTACAAGCCCCTTAAGTTCTACTGAATTCCCCTGTTAATAGCCCCTGTCTAGTACAAAGCTTACAATGCCTACAGGAAAACTAATATAAATGATAGTGTATGTAAACCGCTAAAGGGAATGTGACAGTTTTATTTGTTCTGTCAGTTTCAGGTTAAAAATCTGGAGAGCAAAATATTTGATGTGCACTTGACTCCTATTAACTCCTTACGTGTCTCCCCCTCAGTTGTGTTCTTTGACGAAGCGGCGTCTGCAGTGGCCTGGCAGCGCAGCACGTGCTCCTGTATGTGCAAAGAGCACTTGGGAGGCTCCTTTCTGCTGGAGGCAGGTAGAAAGCAGGGCCACTTGCAGGATTAATGAGCCACCTTCTGAACTTCACACTGTTCTTGCAAATTTGGAACATGAAGATAGCTGGCCATTCTGAATTCCTGGAGTCACTTACTACCTTTGCCTTTGAATCCACTTTTTATATGAATACTGCTGGTTGCTTGCTTTGTACAGTATAGCATGAACGCATGTAGCCCTGTAAACACTGTTTTATTGGTTTACACTGTTTGCTGGTGATATTGGATGAAACAGAGCATTTGTCTAGTTGTGGTTCACATGGAGTCTGTGCACTTGGGATATCCTATAAGCACAGCGCTTAGCCTGTAACATCACAGGTGCCCTGCGCTGACCTGTGTTTAAGAAGGAGAGTCTTCCCCTTCCTCCTTCAGTCACCCTGGTGCTTCACCTCTTGCTTTGGGCTGGTGCTGGGCTACAAAAGGGTAACCCTGCCCCAACAGTCCTGCTGGCACCAGGGCCCAGAAGGGGCATGGGGCTGGGTACCTTGCTGAGCTTGAGTCAGAATGTTTCTTGGAAACTGTACAACACAGATCCTGAGTGGATCTAACACGTGGTTCACTTGGTAACATTAGCCAGGAGAGTTTGAATCTCAATAGTAAATGCTCTTGCTGACCCCATAGTAAAACAAGGGTAATGGGTCCTCATTCAACACCTCAGTGGCTTCTGTTCTTGAAAGTCAACTTGCTTGAATAATCTTCCAGCTGCAAATCAGTTGCTCAAATAATGATTACCGGTATGGTGATCGTGTTTTGCAAATCTCAGTGTATTGTAAAATAGATACATTAAAAACTAAAGCCATTAATTATTAGGAAACGAAGGTTACAGCTTTGGAAGAGGATATAGAATTGGAAGAGGATACATAGGAAATGTTTCTAACTTGCTTGCTTGTTGCATTGCACTTCATAGCTTAGACATGTGACTGGATTTGTTTTCTTTAATATTTGCATTTGCTGTAAGCTTGTGTATATCTGTATTTGCTGAAGTGGATCTGTGGTAGGTGCTGATTAATGAAACAGTATACTGCAGGAGCTGTACAGAAATCCCAAGCATGTTTTTAAGTCGTAAAGATATCAAGTTGCCCACTTTATGTAACTTACATAAGCTGCATGCATTTGAATTGGAAAAACAAATATTGTTGTATAGTTGGATTAAAAAAAGGAAGCAAAGAACAGAGCTTATTAAGAGTGAGGATAATTGATATTTTCTCTGTTATTTCTTGTTTAAAAATATAGCCATTGTGAAAACTAATTGTATTTATGTGTGTTTGTTTCCTATTGATTTTAATATAAACTTATAGCAAACTCTACTTGATTTTGATATTATGGGAAATTGCAAAAAGAAACAGATATTCACAAATTGCACACATCAAGGAAGCTGGTTAACTGTAATTGGAAATTGAAACCATGTTTAATTGTTTCCCGCTTGGATTCCTCTCGTCAGCAGGGACTAGACAAAATCTAAAACTATTTTCTGTCCAGTCTGTCTAGACCAAAAATGAGATGTTAACTCTCCATCCCTCACAGCAGTAGCGTGATAAATATGCATGGGATATTCTAGGACTTGTAATATTTTTTTTCAGCATAAAAGATTAAATCCTGTGTGGGGAATGGTGTACTGTATTTAAAGAGCAATTATTATAGCCTCTGCCATCTACTTTAGTCAAAAGGAACAGTTGATCTCTCTTTTTTTTTTTTTTCCTGGTGTGAATCTAGCTATTTAGAACGATACTTTCTGAATTTTCATAATACAAATTCTGAGTTACTGCCTTTCTAAACTGTGACTTAAGAGATTATAATTGCACGTCAGTGGCCTAAAACGGGTCATAGACACTTTTATCACAAACTGCTTTTCATCTTTCTTGTGCAGTCATTTTACAAACCCATATCCTACGCAAAAGGGTACTAAATGTGAAGGCTGCGTAGGCATCCTTGCAGCGGTGAAAGGCCTGGCAGTGTTTCCCCATTCAGGTTTTCAGTTGTCTTCGCTTTGAAGGGTGCCTGTATCTGGTAAATGGGGAAGTCTTGTAGACACTGTATATTGGTGACTTGTTCAGACCTTGTGGATAACCTTGTGTAGAAAATACTTGTGCAGTATTTACCCATGGATTAGATTCACCTCCTCTTAAAAATTCTGCTGCTGGTGGTGACTTCTGAATTAGAAAGAGCATGTAAATATCCGTAAAAATCATGAAGGCAGACTAAGCATGTGAAACGGATGTTCTTTCTGTGTGCTGGGAGTTGATGGATGGTTGATATTGCTTTAATGATTGGAGAAAGGAGTCTACAGTTTTGCTGGTGATGTGTTCCTGTGTGTGTGTAAATGCATTTTTGTCGTGTTTGTACTTCTGTTGTATTTTAGGTGCTTTGATGTGTCTCTGGGTGGTCACTTTAAGTACAGAGGTGTAGAGGAGTTTGTAAGAGAGCCAGATTCCTCTTTGTATGCCGCAAATACTTTCTTCCCTACCAATCTTTCATACAAGATACTTGCATTTAATTTTTGGGGTGTCCTAATGAAGAGGTAGGTAGTGTCACTGAATAAATAGACTTTCCCATCTTGCCACCACTTTCATGATTCAGAGATATTTGTGTACCTTTCTAATTCTTCAGTAGGCTCCTCTTCTAATATACCATCTATACTTTCTTATAAGGAGCAGCACTTGTTAATTCTCATATTGTACTTCTACTGTTAGCATCGCTAGCTATAAAATCTGATTGCAGCAAAAGTCTAGGATAGTTGAGTACTGCCTAGTCACTTGTCAGTTGGATGCATTATGCAGTGTAACGGTTCCATAAATGATCATTGTATACGTGCATATTGTCTACATGATATTTTTATGTTTATATTTACTGTGAAAGTTTGAGAGATTTTTCATCTCCTTTTTTCATCCTTTTCAGGAATCATCTGTAAAAATAATGATTGCAGTGCAGGTTTTTTTTTTTTTTTTAGCTTTTTCAAATACTCAAGTATTTTTCATGAATCATTATTAAAGATATTTAAATGACTGTTACACTTTTAATTCCTGCTAAACTTCTAATAGATTTCCATCATCACTATATGTTTTCCTCTGAGTTTAAGGGGAATCTGGATTACCTTAAGAGTTAAAAAGCAATGTTGCCAAAAGGGGGAAGGGCCATCTGTGACAATATTAGATGCCATAATGAGGAGCAGACAGTATTTTACCTGTGTCGTCTTTTTTCAGGTGCAGTAATAGGTTTCATATCTACTTCAATACACTTCCAAGTCTTGTAAAGATGTGCATTGAATATGTCTTTTTAATAGACTAGATAAACTTTTAGAATCCCTACTCCTTAAGTATGGATTCTAGTAAATTTAGTAGTAAATCTAGTAAAAGTAGTTCAGTTTATTTGGGACCAGCTGCTTCCTTTGTGCTCTGCAGAGTTTGAAAAAAAAGAAGAAAAACCTAGTAGGCTTGTCAGTGTTCACATGGGCATGGGGAAATCCAACTAAATGGACTCAGAGTTATTTGATTGTTGATAATCAAAACCATATAAGATTAAGCATGTAGAAGATTGGCTTTATGTAATAAAAAGATATCAAGCTACTTAGCTGGAGCTAAGAGAATTAAATTCATTAAAAGCAGGAGAACCAAGTTTACAGCAAGTACAAGCATCCACTGATCAATATAGCAAGTTACAGAGTTAACGAGAAGGATCATGTTAGCACTGCGTGGCCTGCTGGAAATAGCTACATCTCATTGGAGAGCTGCCCGTGCTTCATCTTGTACTCTGAGTATCTCCTGCCCGCTCTTACCATAGTCCAGAGCCAGTGGCCTAGCCATGTTTGCTAGCAATAAAACGGTGCAGGGAAAGTAGCACAACGGTGGCCATGAGGAACAGGTTGTTTACATTTGCAGTAAGGTCTTACACAGATTGAAAAAGGCCTTGGTCTCATGAGCTTTGAGGTCTGTACAGCCTCTTTTGGATGCCAAGGTGCAGGTGCCTTGAGTGGTCACTGCTGTCAGCCCTAGAAAGGGTGGCCGTGGCCTTGCTGCATTCTTGCCGCTTCCAGAGCTTTGAAAGAGCTACTGATCCAAGAATGTTTTGGGTAGTGGCCATGCTGGAGGGGAGGGATGTCCTCCTGCAGCAACACCACTTGCTTCTGTCCCTTGGCAGCAGCAAGCCATCCTCTTTAGATGTGGCCATGTTTGACTTGGCACTCAGAGTGCCAAGAAGTAGTGCAACTTTGTAGTGAAGTGTGAAGTACTGAGAAACCTAAGGGAATGTTTAAATTATTCTGAGAAAGAGAAATTTCATCATTTTTAGAGTAGTAAAGTTTAGTATTGGTGACAAATTAATTTTTGCCTTTGGGTTAAAAATCTGATAGTACTGGTTCATTGCCAAAACTGGATCTACAAAGGAGTAAGTCAAGGTCTTTGTTGTTACTGGAAATGCAGCTACAGCTTTCGAGGGACCGGGACTTTCCCTAGGCCTCCTTCTGTAGTTCTACATTTAATTTGTAAAATCTTTCGGGAGTAACTTAACATCAAAGATGTTTTGACTTCTTAGTGTAAGACTGTCTAATGGAAAAGAGTTTGTGTGCTGGAAAGCGCTAACCTTTCTCTGATCTCCTAATCTTACTAACACAGAATTATTTTTACTACTGACTGCCTCACATTTATCATGTTGTATCCATTGTGCAGATTGGGGTGCAGCCTTCTACATGATTGTGTTGTAATCACTAAGACTTAGATTCAGGGAGTCTCCTAAAAGCTTCACCCCATTGTATTTATGACTTGATCTGTATATGTGCACATACCTTACTTGAGGCAAGTGTTTTGCCCAAGGAAAGGATTCTTTAGCAGAGGAATGGAAGTTTAGTGCCAACCAAATGTTGATTCTAACATACCCTCAGGGTAATTAATGAAAGCTTATCCCATATTTATTTCTTAAACCTGTTTGTAAGAAAGAAATGACCAATAGATTCATGAGGCTGGTTACCTTTATCAGACTGTTCCTAGGAATGGACTCTTGAGATAAATTCTTTAATTATATATAAATCCTTTTCTTGGTTGTGCAGAAGCAGTTTTGCTGCTGTTCGTCTCCTAATCTTATTACTGCAGCCCTTAGATAGGTGTCGTTAGATTGGCTTGTTAGCTGGTGTAGGATCTATTTTGCAGAAGAACAGACAGAAATCTTAGTCAGCTGTAATGTGTCTCTTACTTATTCACTTTTGTTTACTCTCATTGTATAGTTCCCTTTGTTCTGTTGCCCAAAACAGTAGACATGTATGAAACAAGTAATTAATTTCCTTTGATTAGTTTTTATTTAATCTGTCATGGTTTATTGAATTTAATTACTTTTAATTGATTAACTTAAATGGAACAATGTGAGGGTGAGAGAACAGACCTGAGGATCCTGCACAGTGTGAATGGGACATGCCATGAGTAGATTTGTGACATGGAGCACCAAGGGAACTTCAGAGCTTTGTTCAGGGATGCTCTGTACTTGGTGAAGAGGCTTTATGGAACGGTGTCAGCTGCAGTTACACGGCATCTTTGCAGTTATTGAGCTGTAGAGTTGACTTTCACTGAGCTCTACAGAGAAAGCCCTACTGAAGAATGACACTTTGTAAGACTGAACACTTAAATATTTTTCAATGTTCGGAGTCACCCGTGATTTGGTAGTAAGTTTGCTGATAGCCTCTGCAAGATGAATTTAAGTACAGGTAGCCTACCTTCTGTGGAAGTAAAGCTAACAGGAGACTTGAGAAGTTCTAACCATCAAGAATCTGGATTTATTGCTCTGGTATCAACAAAACAGTTCAGATTTTCTGTGGAGCTTTTGCTTGTAGCATTGTTTGTATGTGCTATCTCTTCAGGGAGAATTGGTTGCTCAGTGGAAACTTCTGTTAGCATATATGGTGGGGGGCAAAGATCAGAACTGAGGCTGAATTATTTGAAGCCTTTTGTGAAACTCTTTGCAAGACCTGTTATCAGATTATATCATGATTTAAACATATTTTTTAGCTTCAGAATGAGATCTGTAGCAAGAGGAAAAAACATGCATTGTATTATATTTTAAAAATAGTTATGTTTTTTGAAGAAAGCTTGGAGAGATAATGGTGCATAGAATAAGATGCACAGAGTAATTCTTCTGAAGTTTAAGAATGTACTGGAGCTAATAGTTTGAATATTTTAGGTCTTTGATTATTGAAATTGGAGTCTTACTGCAAATCCTCACCCTCACTTTTCATGAAGGCACTCTGGTAGATCTGCTATCCTGCTGAAGACAAATAGTGTGAGCTTTGACTTTGCAGAATCATTCCATCACCCCTCAAATAATAGTCACCTCAGATTCCTCAAAACAAACAAACAAACAAACAAAACTCAGTAGTAAGTGTACCTGCACCTGCAGAATTCTTTTATCTCTGGTGATAGCTCTCTGCTTTTTTCTTTCTCCAGTGTAGCTCTTTTCCTTTTAAGTCTTAACTTCATTAAAAATTCTGAGGAGTGAGCCTGGAGATTTTCCTGTTCTTTTTCAGAATCAAAATTCTGAGTTTGCCAAAGCTTAATAGCTGTAAAGAGGATTGGTTTTGTGCTCTCTTCTGCTTCAGATGGCTGCTCGTTTGTATCTCTGGTGATAGAGTATCTCTCCCTCTCACTGCAAGGTATGATATGTGTAAGGATGATGCATTAATCGATAATACAAGTTTACAAGCTCTGTGTAAATTGTGGTGGTTTCATTGTCTAGGGTAATATCATTCTAAAGTTAGATTTGTATTGCACTGAAGTTTTTCCAGTCTGTTCTTTAATGCATTTTTTTTTGTTTAAATAACAAAACTTGTGTAAAATGTATCTTGTGATGGAGAAAAAGCGTCTTATGAAACTGGTGTCAAGCTAAACTGGTCTTCTTTAGAAAAGATAGATTCAGATGTGGAGTTGCAGTGTAAGGTTCACCGCCCAGCTGTCCTGGCTTCCAAAGCACCATCCTCTTCCAAATGCAGTTTTGCTCTCCTGTCTCTCCTGCTTGTATGTACATGACAACTCATCAGATAGACCTGTCTCTCTGAGGGAATATGGGTGGAAAGGGGTTGACACGCTTTGAACAGCACTGCACGGTCGCATTTTTTTATTCATTTTTGTATGGGGGCAATTTTATTCCATTTGGAGCTGCTGCTCTAAGCGATCTAGTGCAGCATTTGTAAATACGTACGTGCTACTGGTATATTTTTTGAATAGGGAAGGATGAGAATTCTTCAAGAAGAGTATTGGGAGTCTTTGCTGAGTTTTAAGGAGCAAAGCATGCTTGCTTGGCAGATGAGAAGTGGGTGGGCTGATTCAAGTGTGGGTGCTGGCATGAAAGAAGAAACAAAACTGAGAATAAGCAAAGGAAAAATAAAGTGCAGGCAGGAGGGACAAGGGAACCGTTTACTGAACAGCCTAATGACATTCTCAGCTCCAGAACTGCAGAACCATGAAAATCTTGCCCATTTTTGCTTAGCCAGTCAAGAGCCACAAGCTCAGTGTCCAAGCCTTTTCCACATTCACATGTGCACGGGGTTGATTCAACTTGTAGATTGATAAAAACCATGTCCGGCTACAGTGGAACAAGTCTGGGGTTTTGGGATGGATTTCTCGGGTAGAGTTCAAGTTGAACTGAATGCATTTGTATGCATTTTTGTGTGTTTAAGTAGGAGATTGTTAATTCCTATTTCTATTAAATCTAATTAAGACCAGACCTAAATACCAACTGGCTTCTAGAACCTGTGGTTAGATCCTGATCTCCTAACATTTCCATATTTCTCCAGATGAAGTCTTTTTGTCCAGGCTTTGTGCATGGGTAAAAGGAATAGTAATTCTTCCTCAGAGCAAATTCATTCGTGCTTCTTAGCCTACCAGTTTTCAAGGATCCAAATTCAGCAATATATTGTACAAAAGAGCACCTGAGGAAATGTGCTTGTACAATAAAGAGAGCTGGTAAAGCTATTTTTCTTGTGTAGTGTAATACCAACATGCTTCTTTGTTCCAGAAAGATGAAGAATCTATAGATTGTCAAAGCTGTCAGGATACACGTGGCCTTTCCATATTCTGCCTTCTATAATAATAGAAGTAGTTTGGTAGTGTAAGGTGAAAACGACTCCCATTTTTTGGTGATCAGAGCCCTGTGGATTTTCTGACTATTAGCATATGATGAGTTATACTATGGGAAATGACAAATGTTTTCCTCAAGCCCATATTAGATTTTCACCATGCATCTGCTACTTTACCAACAGCCTCCCATCTGCTGCTACAAAATCATAACTTGCACATTTTGGTCTTAGAAGCAAATGTTTTCTATGGGCCTTGACTTATACCTCAGAGTCCCGAAAGATGGTTATAAAATCTCTGCGTAAATAATTATTTTATTATGTCATATTCTTTTGTTTATTTAAATGATACTGAATGCAATAATAACCGGATGTCTTTGACTCCCTGCTTGAGCAGGGTGTTGGACTAGATGATCTCTAGAGGTCCCTTCCAACCTCAACCATTCTGTGAATCTGGGACTCACACCTGTAGTAGCAGTGGAGAATTCACTGTCAGAATGCTACAAAAAGGACTGTTACTCGCAGGAATGTAGCGAGCAGCCCCTGCTGCTACTTGAAACTACTTGCATGAAGACTGAGCAGCTGGCTGCCTGTGCTCCATGAGAACAGGTGGGTGTTCAGCATCTCTTGTAGCAACAGGCAGTAAAAAAATTCTTCAGTTCACCTTGCAAAAGTTCAATTGTTACATTAAACAGTATTTTCCTAATTAACTAAACCCACATTAAATGTGAGAGGCTAAACTTTTTAAAATTCACTTTTTAAGTTTTGAGACCTGTAGATTAGAAACAGAATACAGCCGTATGTTTAGGAATTGGAGGATATCTCAAACAAAACCGCTTCAAAATTGCTTATCCTCTCTTTGCTTGTCTAATTGAAGTGCTGAATTCTGCATCCTGTCATTATGACTGACATTGTCGGCCTTGAAAGAAGAGTCAAAACACTGTTAGGCTGTAAGGAGTCCTTAATGAACACACCCAAATCTGTTTTGTAAGCTTATGATCACAGTGGAAAAGGACTAAATGGTACAAGACTGAGGACCGTCTCCCAGTGGCCTCTAGAGCAGATCCTCATGCCTGAGCTTGACCAATTCCATCTGAATACAGTAGAGCAACTGATGCTCTCTAATTTTGTGGGAGTTTTTATTTCTATTAGCCTCAGAAACATTCTTGCCAGGGGTGGAGCAGCGTCAAGCTGCCTGGCTGCTGTGTGAAGCCAGACAAACACATGAGCATCCGAAGTTCCCCAGAACCTGAACTGTTGTAACAAAAGGTGGGAGTCTGGCTATGCCATCCATGGCATGCTGGAAAAAGAGGGGAAAATGTAGGGCTAAAATATAGAAAGGTGTTGGTTCTTCACGTATCCCTTTTAAATGTATTCTGTTGTCTGGCTATTCCTGCCTCTATCTGGGGAAGGAGCAGGAATTCATATTCTAAGTTCTTTTAGTCTTAGGTTTGATAAGTTTTCTGATCTAGTACTATTCTTGTAAATGCTTAAAAAAGCAAAATAGAAAATTAGGCCAAAGAACATTAAAATCCAAAGAGGAGTGCGAAGAGATATGTGCATTAGTGGACATCTTTTTAACTTTGTCGATGTTTTTTCTTTTGTTGAGTTTATTATGCAATGAATCTGTTTAATTTTTTGTTGTGATTTTATTTTTTTCTTAGTTGCTTTTCTCTAAATTTTATTTTACAGTGTAACATTTACATAATGAGCATAATTGCATCTAATTATATGTCATCTCCCCACTGAAACTTGTAATTACAGAATTATAATGTATAATGCCATCCATGTTAAATTTAGTGGGGGAATATATAATGGAAGACCATGGCCAATGCATTTGAAAGGTTAAAAAAAAAAAGTCTAAAAGAGAAATTGTTAAGGTCAAAGCAGCTGAATTTGTATTACTTGGACAGGTTTTTATTTTGACAGCGATCTCTCTTTTTTCTCCTCAAGATTTTTTTTTTTTTCTTCCTCAGGTTGGCTTGCAGATAGCACTTTGCTTTCTCAGATTCAGATAGGGAATTTTTACATTTTTCCAGGGGGCTGTAGTTATGCAGTGTTTTGTCTAAGCATTTCACTTCACAGTCAGGATAAACCAAAGAACTAAAACGCTGCAAATTGTGTAAGGACTACAGAAATAGACAAACGAAGAGAGAAGATTGTTTGTTTCTTAATACCTGCTTTTTAAGGAGAACTGAGGTTTTAATAGTAGTAAATACTACTATTAAATCAGTGAACCCAAATTTCTCTCTCAAAAATAAAAATAATACTGCCTTCATTACCTAACTGGTAGAACACTGTAGTCAGAGGCACAGACAGTAATTTTAGAAGTCAGTTTTGCTGTTGTGAATGCATCATTCATTTTATGATTGAGAGAGAAACAACTAAAAGATTAAAAATCTTCTATTCCTGCTGCAGATGGGAGAGCAGCTACGTAGACACAGCAGTTGTAGGTCTTGATAGAAATGTTTGGATTTGCTTCATTGTTTCCAGGGACTGTGTGATTTCCATCTTGAGAAGGTGAAGGACAGAACGAGGTGACTCGCTGAGTGAGTTACTGGTGAAGGCTGCATGTCTAACTCAAATGGACATCTCTTAGGCTAATAGACTCTCAGGCGTTGTGTGGAACACTGAAGTAATCGTGTAGAGCACAAAAAGCATGGCTATATAGTGCATATGTATATATAGCATAGTTATTTGGGAGGGCCACTACACAAAACGTGTTGCCACCCATCTGTAAAAATCCTCCTTATGAGAGTGTGGAACATATGTTGCTTCATATGATGTTACAGAGCTTTGCTTCAGGTAATTTTACTAAGGAAACTGTAGAAATTCTGGTAAATAGTCTATGGGGAGGAATGACATAGCCTTTTCCAGTTCAGTTTGGGCATTCTCTGAATACATATGGATCATCCGCTGATTATTCTGGTACCTCATATTTGTATTGTGATAATTGATTTATGCTTGGTATTTCTGAGGAGGGTCACAGGCCTTTTTGTAATGGGAAGCATTCAATGCAGGTTGTCTGGAGGTCTTAAGAACAAAGTACAATAGGTGAGCAATGGAAAAATCCCGGCCTTTGACGCATTATGTTGACAAACTGTAATACCCAGTGATGGTAGCTAATCGTGTCAGGAAGCAGTGGCTCTCAGTCTTCTAAAGGAAGCTGGTCTGGTCCAATTCCAGCTCCTCACAACACCTCTTTAATGGCCTCCTGAGAGCATATCGTGCCTCATCAGTAGGAGGGCCCAAAGTTTGCCCTCGCAGTGCGTTAACGTGGTGACTGAGGACTTCCTGCTGTGCAGTCCTGCCTTCTCCTTGGAAACGCGCTCTCCGGGATTCGTTTTACAATCACTGCCACTTTAGAAATGAGAATTTTTCAGGTAGATGATGGCTGAGCTGGCTCCTACTGTAGTCAAACCACATCACCTGTGCCACAGAGAAACTTTCCTCGATAGGCTGAATTTCTGGAGTTGTTCATTAGGATAAAAGAGCCAAGTGCTGTACTCCACTTACCCTCGCTGTCTTGCTGTTGTGCTGCGTCCTTCGCCTCTTCTCCATTTCAGTTGCTCACAGAGGCAGACTCTTACATGATCGCCAGCGGTAGATATTTTCCAACTGTATAAAAGAAATGAAAGCACAGAGCATAGATGAACAACAGGCTGGGTTAAATATATGATAAACTGCCAAGAATAGGAGGAACATACCATGAAGGCATCATCTGTCACGGTGTGTATGGGGAATAGGTATCTGTCAACTAATTCTGTGCTAATTTTGTGATAAATTGGTATGTACTTACACATGTGTATGCATATAGCTGTTCAGTCTCAATTTCTTTGTAAATAGATGGGAAAAGTGCTAAATGCCTGTGAAGACCTTTCAAGCTTTTGCTATGAAGTTGGGGAATTCTTGGCTCTGGGTAGTTTTTTTTTTTTGCAAATGAAGTCTGAAAGCAGTTTTAAGTTTGACTGAAATACCACGATGGAGAAATGAATGACACATTTAATTACATCTGTGGAATTAAATAAAACACACTGCTAGAACATATGTGCAAGTGTTGCAGCTGAGAGTTTTATTTTGTGAGAAATGAATTAGATTTTTATTCATAAACAAAAATGGTACAAAATGATATTTGATATTCTGGTTCTTTGTCTTCAGAATATTTTGACTTTTCTGAAAAAAAGATTTGTTGAAAGAACTTGTGTCCACTGATAATTTCAGGAGAGACTGTCATCTGAGCAGTCCTTAGATGTTTTATAGTGGCTCTTAGTTTTCCTCTTCATTAATTTTTGTTAAGAAAAATGTTTGTAGTAAATATAGGTGTGTATGCCATTTAACATGAAGGTGTTTCACAAGCAAAATTTTTATGCAAGGAGTGGAAGAATTGATATAGGTTTCTCTAAATAGCTAAACCTTCTACTTGAATTGTGCACAGGGTAGGTGGGGATCTGCTACTGACCGCATGTGAGCACAATTAAAACAATCTTATGCTTCTGTTTAGGAATAATCCCCCATATCTGGGGAGTCAGACTGCAGATAAAACGAGCAGAGCCACAGAGCCACAGAGGGAGAAGTAAGATATGACTATTTAAATACCAGAGACGTGTTCTGGTTAGTAAGGCTGTCAGTTGGTGGAAGCAATATGCATGGATAATCTGTTGATGATTTGATGATAGCCACCACAGAGTGTGGTCTGATTTGTCCATATTGCCTGTTTTAGGGTAATGGTGTCTCACTATGATGAAGTTTTTTTCAGATGGCAGCAAAAAACATCTGACATCTCAACATGCTGCCCGTTCTAGCTAGCAGAACCCATTCCAAAGTGCATGGACGTCAGTGGTGTGGTTTTCAACATGCTCACAGTTTTCCTTAGGCTCTGGTTAATTAGAAATGTCATTAGAAATGGTTAATTAATGTCATTAATGCAATTTGATGTTAATATGTTACATTTGAGTGAGAGCTGATCTGAAATTTGAAAGTATAAAATTTAAAGACAAGGAAGCAGTAAAAATCAAATGTCCAGTGCACAGAAATGTCTGTGTAGTTGATCAAAGGCAATTACAAAATCAACGGGCAAACATAAAGCTAAAAATGCAAGTTGAAGCAGGAGGAATTGACAGAAAGTAAGTGAGACTATAGCAGGATTCACACTTGGAAATTAGTTTCTTCATCTCTTTGAATTTAAATTGGGTATGAATGTCTTTTAGAACATCATCTTACAATTTCTCTACCACTTGAAGAAAAGTTGACAATTTAAATATTAGGACTGGAGTGAGGGCATTTGTTTTTCATACCAGTCTGCCGTATAACCACAGCTATCTGTTCCATTCGTTTGACAAATTCTCTTCAAAAAGGGTGGCTTGTTCTCTTGGGTATTTTGTCAGAGAATAATTATGTGGAAATGGACTAGGAAACATTTTCAATTCTTTAAGTAAGAGTCACTAAGTATGTATGATCCTTTTTAAAAATCAATTTTCTTTCATTCGGGGTTTCTTGTACTCTTGACAATTCCTCTTTTTGTCGTGATGGCTTGTGGTGACTTAAGGCTAACAAATCTTTCAAAATGACAGGGTGCACTTGGTGCTCTGTGAACATAAAATGGGTTCTGTCTATCAGGGTCTTTAGAGAATTATATATATGGTGGGAGTCATGTTAGAATTTGTCTTGGTCAAAGCTAATATTAAAATCACTGTCAGTTTCCAGGCACTTCTATATTGGAAACTGTTGTGAATGGGTAATACAGTCATGTTTCCTGATGTCAAATTCTGATGGATTGTGTGAGTAAACTGAGGAAGAAAAATATTAAATATCTATAATAGACTTCAGTGAACTATGAAACGGTACCTGAGGGTACAGTGTATTATCTCTTAAAGCACTGCTAGTCACATCAATGTATATGAAATCCCAATTTTCTTTTTGCTTAACAATACTTGCAGCAAATTTCCCTGGGGGAAGAAATAAGTGTATAGTCATAAACCAGAAAAATACGCTTCTTGTTTGATAGGTGCATCAAGTTGCATCAGGTAATGAAGCCGTGAGTGAATGGGAATGAAAAACTTTGACTAGAAAAGCTGTTTAAAAGCAATGCATTTGAAAGATTGGAACCTGATTCACCTGTGTTCTAGGATGAATTTGATGTGGTCAGAGACCTGAGAGATGTCATCTCATGTGTCCCTTCATTTCATGTCAGTGGAATGACTCTCCTCCACCCCTCCAAATTAAATCCTACTACTGACTTGTAAGCAGATAAGAGTGAGAGTCAAAGAAGGTGGGAAAATACAAGTGGCTTAAGTTTAGAAAAAGTGGAATGATGGGCAGAGATTTACTTCAGTGGCTGCAAGAGATCAGTTCAGACAAGAAACAGAAAACAAGTTTAGAGGACTAAACTTGCTTAGAGAACTATATTGTTTTGTTGACCTCACCTTTCCTGTATACATTAAAATGAATTTAATTCATGTAGAATTCAGAGTATGTGAGTGAATAACACTTCTCATCATCAATTATCTTCTTTGCCTCTCCTTCCTCCCCACTTTCCCGACGCCGTTTACCTTTCTTCCTGCTGGGAAAATGGTTAAAAGTGTCAAGAAGGCCCACCAAAGCTGAACTAGCCCAAACTGATGCTTGAGAGAGCCCTGTTGTAGGCGTTTGTAATCCTGCAGAGTTTTCTACAGCAATCTCATTTGCATGATAGTTTTGTTCAGTTTTGTAAGATTCAGTATCTTAATGTTCTAAGCTTTTTCCAGCTTCAGTGTTTGAAATTTGCAATGGCTACCAGCTGGCATATGGGGATAGCATTAAGGCCATAGAGTGCCCCTCTCCCTAGGTCCCTTCTCTCTGTAGTATAAAGCTGTTTTTGGTTCAACACACACAGCTTCTTGGCTTGTTCTTGTTGTGATCATGTTCATAACTGTGCTTTCACTAGGAAAGGCAAGGTAAATAATATGTTTCATAAACTATCATTGAAAGCTCTGACTGTTTTTAAAATGTGCATATGGACTTGTTTCCTGATTTGAGATCTTAGCATCTCCTTTTTTTAATTTATGGAGAGCAGAAACAGAACTCAAAATATATTAATTCTTTATTAACTTTAAACTGCTTATTTGCTTTTTACGTGACATTTTAATATAAGTTTTTGGTACTCTATCCTTAGGGTTATCTTTCTCATCTAGCATTATAACAGTTTTGCTGTAAAAGCCATCATACTGCAATTTGTATAATGTGTTAATTGCTAATAGCTAGTAATCATTAATATTAAAAGTCCAACGATTACCCTTTAGAAAGAACTGTCTGCAGTGAGCGCAGCTGCAGTTCTTGTTTAGTTCCACCATTTATTTTCTGCTTGTTTTCTGAAGCGCTCATTTGCCTAGGAAAGTTCTGCTTGTGTTTCGTAGAAGCATCCTCACTTTTTGGTGACAAGGTGTGCCAACATGATCTGCCATTGTAAGAGAAGTGTTTTAGGAGAGTGTTTACCTCCACTGGGAGTTTGTGGTTAGGTTTTTTTATAAACGTAAGTTCTCAAATGTTGAAACATACACTGTCTTAAATTAATTTGAGATTGATCTGGTTTTATGATTTGTCAGGAAGAAAAAGAAATTAGCACAGAAATATACTATCAGTGAACTCAGCGGTCTTAATTGGTAAACAATAGAGCTGTAACTATTTTATTTTGATTATATTTGCTAACAGCGTAATTATCATTTTAATTGATGTGTATGAACAGGTGCTTACACTGAAAGCAGTTTCAAACTGGGATGTGTTATGCTTGAAAAGTAGCCTGCGTGATTGTTCTCATTAGCCAAACAGATGGCTGGACGTTTGCTTGCCATTTTATGGAGAGAGAATTATAATCTGACAATATTTTACATAGTGTGAAGCATTTATAAATCAATAAAGATTAAATTTATGCTTGATATTAGTGTAGAGTAAACGCAACTCAACATGCTGGGGAATGGCATCTCCCTGATAAATATCAAACTACTTTCTAATTAATGCTTTTGGAGGGGTTTACTTTCAAGTGCTGTGAGTCTAGAGCATTGACAGAGTAGTCTGAAGCGACCCTTATGTGAAATGGGGGTTTTCAGAGCCCATTCAGAGTCCTCTGAACACCATGCATTTATCAAGTGTCTTTCCTGTCTGTTGGTTGTTTTTAAAAACCATAAGGCTTCCTAGGTGCATCTTACACTGCCTCTCTGAATGTGCCCAGGTCACTTGCTGAACATGGGCTTCATTGGTATCCTAGCCTAATCACAAATGAGCTTGTACCAGGATCCTCAAACCTTTAATCCAGATTTGCTCTTTGTTTCCAGAATCCTCTTCTGATCTCTTTCTCTGTTGTATGAGAGGTGCTCAGTAGTCTCCATCAGTCTGCTGTGCTCTAGATAGTAATGCGTTTTATGGCAGCATTGCAGTACTTCTCAATTAGTTGCTGTTCTTGGCCCTTAAGAATGTCTGGTTTTGAAAGGTTCCATTTTTTGTCAAGATGAGGTCTTTGGGAGTGCTTTGCTCGAAAGAAGAGACCAAGAGAGAAAGCATACTCTGAGCAGCTGGGGGACGGCAATTGCTTCGAATCTAGGAGTAACAGAAGAAAACCTTTGACGTTGGCTTTCCATGTTCCTAGGAGTTACACAGACACTGGGCTAGTAACTGCTTTGATGTACTCCTTCCCTGGGTTTGATTCTGGCTCCAAGAGTCCTTTTCCAATGAGAGAGTCTTTGAACCTTGTAAAATCCCATGGGAAGTCTCACTCCCAGTCAAACCGGGTCAGCTCCTGCAGTGATAAATCCCAGAAAGCTGCACCAGAGAATTCCTGCCAGCATTTGTTTGGGATTTTTTGTTTTTGCAATTAAAAAGATTTCAGTTTCAGCTGGTTTGGTGGCAGCTAAGCCCTTGTTGAGTCAGGTAGACGTTGTCTCCTGCTATGAGATTCTGCACGAGAGTGAGTCCTCCTTCCCTGGCACTGTGACGCTGCCCGGAATGGTGTCTGCAGGAGCCCAAGGAGGAACAGGCAGGCAGCTTGCAGCATCAGGAACAGCTCTTTATGAACTCAAGGGCTCTTGATGTTTGCATTGCGTTAATAAAATGCTGCCATTAATGAAACGTCAGAGAAAAAGGAACTACGATACTCTCCCATAAATAGAAAACTTTGAAAAAATAATTCACACTGCACAAAATATAAAAAAAATGGGGTCCAGACAGACTGGAGTGTGCAGTGCATCCAAAATCAGTTCTCACTGGTCCTAGGGGGCCAAGAGAGGACATTTTAATGCTAACCGCTACGGACATTTTTGGTGCTGAATAACATTGCTTCTTGTTCATTAGTGCCAGAGGCTTCAGAGCAGTAAATAACATCAACAGATTTTCTTGTGTTTTAGCCATATTGCCCTGCAATCCAAAGTTGAGGCAAAAGAAAAAGCTAAAAAAGAGTTGTTTTGGTCAAAATATGATGAACAACACACTCCTTGGAAACTTGGTTACAAATCATGCTGTCAACAAACTGAAATCACTTGGCCCTCCAGTGGGGCTGGTCACTGTGGAAACCGCATAAAACAGATACTTTCTCTTACCCAAGCCTTTATTCATGTCATAAATGGTGCAAGAGCCCATCCTTCTGGTCCTGAGGTAGCAGGAGGAATATTTTCATAAGTGCTTGTTATCTGTTGAAGGGTCTTGCCAATGTGGTGTTATGGGAGAGCCGCTGACGGAGCAGGTGTTCCTGCAGCACCGAGAACGCTGGCTCGGGGACGCCTCTGAATGCTCCGTCATGGCTCCTGAATTGCTGGGGAGGTGCAAGGAGGGCAGGAGAAGCAAGTGCTTGGCGCTTCTGTGCGCGAGCACTGGAAGATAAAAGCAAACTTTCTGCAAAGCTAGTTATCTTTATTTCCCATGGTGGGTTTATCAACTTTCAAGGGCCCCGAGCTCATAAGCGCACACCTGGCTCTTGAGTCGCAATTTGCGTATTGAAACTGCACACTGTGAGGCTGCTGCACTGCAATAGGCAAAGTTATTTCACTATTAATGTAGATGCAGTCAGTTCTTTCTTAATTCTAGAAGGATTCCCATGTATTTTGTCTGCAACTCTGATGGGCCGTCTGTAGCCCTCTTGTTTCCCTTCCCTCACCTGTATGAGTGCCACGTTACACAGGAGCCGTGCGCCCGTAATATAGTTGTGCTGGGAATGTGCAAGACTGGAATGACTCAGCTCAAACTGAAAATGGATCTTGAGCTAAATTCCCTTTCCAAGACCATCCTTGGGAAAAATATAAAATCTGTGCATTTCTGTCTAGGTTTGCTTGAAATTTTTAACTGGGTCTTTCACTGGAGTGGGGCACAAAACTGATTAAGAATATCTCTACCTTCCTCCTCCCCTTCTCTGTTAGTGCTTTGGAGAAGGGCGTCTTACACGGAAGTATTTCCAGAATCAAAGCTGGAAACAATCCCTGATGGAATTACTTTATCATAATCATGCACATATATATGTTTGGCAAATATCGTAATGCCAGGAGGCTCTGATTAAGTGAAGTCTCCTAACATGCAAACATCTGACCATATCTCTAGTTTTAAATGTGGCTCTGGCAGTTGCCTTAAAAAGACAATGTCTACTGTTTGGCCTCCAAAGTTTTTATAACACAATTTTTAAATCGCAAATTCAGAGATGTTTTTTAAAGCAACAGTGTTTCAAATTCAGTTTGAAAAGTTTATTTTCTAAAATCCATATGCAGTGTTTTGCTGATGCTAATGGATTTACCCCAAGAATAAACCTGAACTCCTCCTTTTCTGTAAGGTAGTCTCCATTATTAGCCATATCTTATGCTTCATAGTGAGCTGTGGTGTGATTTACTCTTTTTCTTCCTTCCAGTGCTCTTTTGCTATTTCATCCTTTCCCTTTCTTTTCCATTTTCTCTCTCTCTTGCTCATGCTTGCTCACATAACTCCTAAAGATCTGAACGTAGCAGACGTGGCCGTGTCCCAGCTCAAGTATCTCCTGGATTGCCTGTCATTCCTCTGCTTCTCAAAGAAGTACTGTGAGCTTTAGGAAGCTGCTCATGGGGGGTGCTGCTCAAGTCTTTCCAGAGGTTGCCAACTGTGAGCCTGATTCCTGTAGTTTGTTTTGTATAATCAACAGCAGGGCTAAATAGGTAACTGTTATTAAGCACACTTAACCATTTGGGCATGTAGGGCAGTAAGAATGAGAAGGGCTTTCTGCACTCTTTAAAATTTTCAGAGTGCACTAGGCCAATTCCTGCACATTGACTGAGGAGCATCTTTTGGGACTGTTTACTGGATTAATTTCACTTTACTGTCTGTTTCTAGATTATATCAAAACATATTACTAACTAAAATATCCTCAAATGGATTCATTATTTTAGTTGTCTAGTAAAGTTCCTGATAAATGTTGCCATTTTCTTTTTGTGTTCTGAAGCTTGTACTCTTACGATTATTTTCATTTGAATATTTTCTTTCTGTTAATGAGATAATATTTCTAGTGGAATTACTAGTTTTAACATATTAAGTTCCAAACTATTTGCTTTCTGCAATATGTCATTTTAATTAAAAGTACACTCTCTAAATGCATTTTGGAAAGCATATAAAGAAATTTGAATGCATTTGAAAAAGTTTAGAAAAGTACTATTTTGCTCTTATACTGCTAATAGGTGATTGTATTCAGTCTACATGGTGGCCAGGTTGAGATATATAATAGAGCATAGTGATGTTCCCATAACACAAAGTTGAATGTCAGGACTTCAAATTTATGGAACCACTAGTATCATTATATGTCATACAGTTTTTTTCCACTTGCATTTTAAACATGCATTAAGACTCATGCTGGGAAAAAAAGCTCATCAAATACTATCTCAGACTAAAAATGTCTGGTTAAGTACAGTAACTGTGAACTGTGCTATTCTTGAAGATTAAAAATAACGAATATGGGAACTTGCATTTCTTTGCTCTGTGATTTCCTATTTTACAGGAAATCACACACCCTTCATTGTGGTGCCCATGCTTAAATCTGTAATTTGTCAAGAAGTATTGCCTTTGGTTTCACTCATCAGCTGCTTTTTGCCTTTACTCTTTTGAGATTCCGTCTATGTTGATCTGTTGGTTATTAGAGTTCACAGCCACCAAGGAAGAAACAAATTTCTTTACAGAGGTCCCAGAAAGTCTTATGTTCTGCGTGTTCTGCTCTATTTGCTCTATAATACAGGACTAGGAAAAAAATTCTTTGACAGTCCTGAGAAATTTAATGTCTTCAGATCAGTAAAAGGCATAATAAACCCCATACATTGATGTATATATTTACACTTAAAACCTTTAAGATAGAATTTATAAAATAGAAGTTAACTTTCTTTTAGCAGTCTGAAGAAATTACTGATTTGACAGAATGAGGAGGACCACTGACTCTGAAGTAAAGGTCACTGGTTCAATTCAAGAAGTTACTAAGAGTAATACAGCAAGAAATAGAAGTCTCAAAACAGGCCTTGCAAAATCTGATGACAAATGAAAACTTGATAAGGTAAAGTACTAGCACTGATTGTTTCAGGATTTTGTGTTCTTTCTTCTTTTCATGTTGCGTGAAAATATAGAGAAATAATCTTGAGACACTTAAATATTTTTTTTTCTGTAAAATGAATTGAAAAGTATATTATACCTATTCTTCATTTATGAATGAGAAATTATACTACTGAATTTTGTGTACTTACTTAGGTTTTTCTTGGTTCAAGTGTGTATAACAACAGCATTTAATAGCGAATGTTTGTAGCTGATAATACAAGGTAAAGGAAGTGTGACACCCTATATATATCCCGCTTACATGCAATGCTGTGTATAAAAACACAACAATGAACTCTATCAAATTCTCTACCAGCTCTAATATCTCCTTATCAGCAGCCTCAGAGATTCAGAAAGAGAAAGCTTGTAAGGGAACTGAGTATGTTTTTGTCTTTCTATTTAATTCATTTTTAATGGGAGATAAACTAAGGTTATAGTCTGACTTGTGATGCTTAAAAAAGTATTAAATGAGCATAAATGATCTCAGCAGGGTAGTTGACCCGCAAGACGATGGGAAAGTCCATGTAGTCTGTGCTTTTCCTTTCCATCTTTTCTCTAGATCCCTCAGTAGCACTGAGGGAATGGGTCGCAGGGCAGAAAAAAGCTGCTCTCCTTTTGCTTCTTTTCTTAAGGTGCTGGAGTGTCTTCTGGCGCATGGAAGCAGCACATGCAATGTACAGGTGAAGGGCAGGGGCTCTCCTTTCAGACCAGAAAGGCACTATTATTTCAAGATAGGCAAATTTGCTGTCGCATGCTGAGTATTGGTGAAAACAAACAGGAGACCTAGGTGATTCTTTGTAAAAGAGGATATACTATAGGGAATACCTTCTATAAGCAGGAAAAAAACAGAAATGAATTTAGACACAGCCATCCCTAACCACAACTCAGCCTCTAGGATCTGCTGGCAGCAAGAGTATATTTCTGCTCATGCTGTACAGAATAAGTCCTGTTAAAAAAATCAAGAATTTTTTCATGAGAATTACTGCAAAATTCAGTAGTCAGAACTAAAATGTTGCCAGATTTATTTTTCAGTGATGCTCATTTAGATAGTTATGCCTGTGTATTTTGCTAACTTGTAAATTATATGATTGCATACTGACTTTTCCCTGGGATCTGTGCTCCCGTCTGTGCACAGGTGGCACACGTGGAAGGGCAGAATTCATGCAAAGGCAGTTGCACAAGTTGTGTTTCTTGACTTTTACTTCATTTCTCTCTCTCCCCCTTTTTTTTTTAAACTGTGTTAATAAGCATTTAAAGTTAAATGCTTCTATTTTAACATACTTTTAAGATCTTTACAATATCTTAATAGCTTAAAGTATTTTAAGAAAAACAAAGCACTTTTATTTTTTTAAAGATTACCTTAACTACGAGCAAATGCTACCTTTGCAGTGATGACAATACATGCAATAAAGGTGGCTATCACTGAATCGTCCAATCATAGAATCATTAGGGTTGGAAAAGCCCTTCAAGACCATTAGTAGTCTAACCATAAGTAGTAGTTTCACTGAATTTAATTACATAGTGCACAGAACCAGGTATTGGATTCAAATTCAGTGGTACAGTTATCACTTTAGAAATAAATTGACAAGGAACATATGTATTAACCATTGCATGAAAAGTAAACATAACTGTTTAAACAATGTGTTTAATATTTAATTTATAATTAATAAATTATGGTTAAAGCACTATTAAATCCTAAAGGATACCACATCCAATTAGTTGTGCTGCACTCCTTTGCTTCCCCTGTTCCTGCAGGGCTCTACCCTAGCTGGTTAGCACGTGTTATTTGCTCTGTAAACGTTGCCAGTGTCTCTGTGTTGTTTCTGGTTGCACGGCCTTGTTCTTCTCTACAGGGAAGCAGGCCTGTGCCACAGCATCCTGGCTTTGCAAATGCTTGCCATGTTCTGTGTGCGGGCAGGCTTTTACCTGCTGACTGAGTACTAAGTACATGCACTGCACGTTCACAGTTCTGTGTTGGGCTTGCCTGGCTTTTCTGTCAACTGCTTCCTATGAAGCAGTGTCCTGGAGCAGGGTGACAGTTAGGATATGTCCACTTACTGAGTGCGTTGCTGAAAGTAAGTACGGTAGGGGAGGAAAAGGAGACAGGAAGGTGGGCATGAGCCACCAGTAGGGCTGTGCTTCCTAGATCAATAGGATCTCTGAGTCTTTTTCCTCTCTCAGAGGTAGGAGACAGCTGTCAGAAGCCAATTGGCTTTATCTTATTTCAGCCAAAGGTAATGTGCCCTGTTGCTGCTGATGGAAGAGCCGGGAGCCCAGGTGGTGTTCTCAGCTGCCTGTGGGGCTGCGGCACAGCTTTGTGAGCGCCTGCGACCCCTCCGACAGGTAGACCAGAAGACAACACTGGTTGTGTTTTCTCTGATGCCTCCAGGTCAGCGTGGGGCATCAACTCTGCTGGTGCTGCTTCCCACAAATACACTGAAAGTGGAAGTGGCAGATGAGGGGGAAGGCTCTCCGCGCAGCGATGACAGTGGTCCTGAGGGCTGTGCCATATGCTTTGCTAGTGGGCTGCAGTCCCAGCTGCCCGCAGGATGTTGCATGACTGAGGAGGCTGTGAAAGTGGCTGGGTTCGTCTAGGCTAAGTGAAAATATGATTGGGTGTTCTGGCGAGGGCCTTCCCCTGAGCTGTGTGTTCTGTTTGCTCCGGAGATAGTGGCTGATTTGTAAGTCACAGTCAAGGTTAGGAAGATGTAATTGGGAAAAGGGTAGGAGAATGATGAGTGAAGCCTGAGGAAATAGCCCACTCCAGATGGCAGCTTTGGAGTTAAGCAGGAGTATGGAAAATGAAGCCTCTAATAACTGTACATCAGGAAACCAGAGAAGTGAGGAGGAGGTTATGGAAAGCTTCCTCCCAGGAAGAGCACAAGGAGTGGCTGGCTGCTGCTCGTTCCTGTGGGTGTTCTGCGTCCTGGAGCCGGATGCTGTGACAGGGCATTGCGCGTCGCTCCATCTGTGGCTCTGCTTGGGGCCAGTGCTGCAAAATACGCTGCATGCAACTTGTCCCTCCCGTGAGGGACTCCAGACTGCCTCTGCAGAGCTTTGATGAGTTTGCTTTCTTTTCCTGTTATCTACAAAAATGACAGATAATTTTGTTTCTCTACTGTCAGTGCCGCTTGATCTATTTTTTTTTATTCTCTGCCCTTCATTCTTTTATCTTCCAGCTCCAATAAGTCTCTTCCTTCCTCTCTCCCTCCATCCCTACTCCATCCCTCTCTCTTGGTTTTCTTCTCCCTCCTTCCTTCCTGTTCATTCTCGTGCCTTGTGTTTACTGCTTATTTATCCATTTCTCCTATCAATATCAGGCTTTTTATTCTGTTCTCCATTGTGACTTAAAACATTCCAGTAGCCTAAAATACCCCCAAGGTGTGTTTTTGTTTGTTTCTTTTTTGTTTTTGTTTTTAATAGGATAGTGGGAACTGTTCTTGTGCCATAGTAACATTAACTATATTGTCCTTTACAATAATGTTGACGAGAGGAGAGTTGATTCTTTTGTCAAGGCAGGCTAAATTCTAAGATTCTGCTCTATCAGATTGTCTTCATTTTTGCCCTCTGCAACAAGATCAATTTTTCATGTTTTATGGGAAACCTCAAAATGGGTGTTTTAGATGGGGAGGAAAAAGTAATAATTATTTTAATACTACAGATAAAAGGATGCAACAAGCATTTAATGCCCCATTATCCATTTGGCAGGTAAAATTTAATATTTGTTTACAGTTGGTGTTTTTTCTAATCACTTTTTTGTCTTACTGAAGGAATGGTGGTATGATTCCTATTTAAAAATAGGAAAAATCAAATGTTAATTTTTAGTATGAAACTTGAACTGTAAGATCACACCTGTGTCTGAGGTGTGAGAAGCCTAAGGAAAATCAAGGTCTTAGTTTAAATTTGTCTAACGGCAGAGAAGTCGTCTTCGTTTTTTGAACAGGAGCCATTTAACATGAAAAATTAACCTCACAAACAGGCTTTTCTTGGTTGAGCGCAGAGTTGGCTTTGCTCTTGTCCCTTTCATTTTTGAAATAGTTGGCTGACAGCTCGTCTCGTCCTAGGACATTTCTTTGATTTATACAATTGAATGTTTCTGCTGTCTCCTAGAAATTGTAACTTGTATATGCTGGGCTATCAGCACTGACAGAATGCATGGGATTCAGGCATGGGATTTACTTTTCATTTCTTTTCTGGGGAGAAAGATAGGACTTCAGTATGTCTCAGAGTACATTACAGGTTTTGTAGTAAAACAACAGTAGAACTGTAACTAAAAATGGCATATGGCATAATGAATAAATTTGACTCAAGACTGACTGGATCTCTTGTGTCTAATGAAAGGAAAAGTAGAAGCTAGCTTGAGCCTTCTGGTTGGAGAGAATGAATAGAATATTAAATGAATTAAATGGAATAAACTGTTCAGAAAATCTTAAAAAATGTGACAACAGCTAAAGCATGAGTAAAATATATCTGCAACATTGAAACTGGTGTTTTCTTATGCAAAGAATAAGCAAACAAATGACTGAAGGGAGTAAACAATTGGAATCTGTTGGTTTTGAAAGGTAAAAGAATACAAGATTATATGTAGCAAAGAATAAGTTATTTAGTCATCAGATGCTTGTCTGGGCATAGTTGTATCTGCTGTATTGGTAAAGATCAGGCCTCCATCAGTCTTGTGTAAGGCAAAAATATTTCTCAGACCATACAAAGCAAACTGTCTGTGGCTAACCTCTAGGTTCAGCTTGAGTCCAGCCGTATGGTTGTCCATGCATAAAACTGTTCTTGTTGGCGAGTTACTGGACTTTGCAGCTTTTTCCTCAGCTACTTGAGGGGAAAAAATGCAGAGATTGAACTATTCTGTCTTAATAGAAAGCTTATTCTGAATAAATGGCAGGTTACTACAGGCAAAAACTATGCCCTCTTCTCAGTATCCTGTTGGTGCTTGCAATATGATTACAGGAGGTGATGGTACCAGATTATTGAAGGCTGCTGCCTTCCTTTTTCTTCCATTTTTTTTTTTTTTTCCCTCCCAGGAGCCCATAGTTGTTTAATGACACTTGTTTGTTTGTTTTTTTCCCATATCCAGCCATCACCACTTCTTATCTCTTGTGTCAATTACATCATAGTAGTTCCTTTCTCCAATGGAGTCTTGGGAAGTTACGTTTCCCAGGGCATTTTCTGAGCTTTCAGTCTGTACCATTGTAGGTACCATCAAGTAAGCTAAGGACATAACAATGACACGAGAGCATGTGTTCTCTGCTTCTACTAAGCCTTGATCACCAACAAAATGTCTTCTTAAAGAGTGTGCCCAAAGTTGGGTGGGCACCCTGTGCTGTTACCCTGCTTTGTATTTGTCTGAGGTTAGCGGTCTTCAACTGGAGACAAGTTAGTTTATAGAAACATTCTTCTAAAGCAGGCAAGCGTAGGTGAGGTATAAAGTATTCACGTAAGTTCGTGCCAGAATCTTCCAGTCATTCCTTTTATTATACAGATGTGAATAATGTTTCCAGAGAGGAAGGCATGATACCATTTTGTAGATGCTAGAATAAACATGAGACAGGGTTATGACAGTCTTTGCCTAAAGTCAGGAAATAATTTGGTCAAACAAGTTGGGAATAAAACTGATATCTACCACTCATGTATTAAAATGTGAACAGCTTTTTCCTATTCTTTACGTTCATTATTGTTAGGCCTTTCTCATGTCACTTCAAATCTTTTTCCTGCCCTTACTCTTCTATTCCTCCAGGCTGTTTCTCTTATGACAGTTTCATGTCTACTTTATTCCATATACATCTGTCACTGTGGTATCTGAACATCAAATATAAAGATAAATACAGTTGGACACACACACACACAAAAATGCCCATCTTTGCAAAATTATATGATTTTAATTAAGTTCATTAGGATTAATTCTGAAAAGGAATTAAATTTAAAAAATACTTTAGAAGAGCAAAATTAGCTCAGTTCTTTCTGATTGCTGTTACAATTTTTTAACTTTATAAACTCTTAAGTAAAAATACTAAATTAATGCTCTCATTGACTTGTCTTTGTATTTTTTATTCATCATTTCAAGTCATCTATGTTTTGTTTCTATGCACTGAAATGTTAAAAGATTCTTTTTGTTCTAATTTTGATGGATTTTGTTCCATTTTATTCTTGTAGAAAGAAAATCTCTCACAACTTTCAGACATGCTTATTTGAAACAATTCTTTCAGGAATTAAGTCGAAATTTAACCACACACATTCGCATTTAAAAAATAGAAATTGCATTTTCATACAGTCTTTACTGTATTTTGTCACAGCTGAGGGGCTCATGACATCTTCAAAATGAAGTGATCCTTGTTCCATCTTCAGCATCTAGAAGATGGACTTACTCTGTATTATTATTATTATTTTAACTTAGTTACACTTTACTATGCCAGGTGGGGAGTGCCTTCACTTTCTGTATACCGTTCTCTAGCCTGCACTGTTGTGTTTAATTCACAGGGAATATGACAGGGTGTTCCAGGAGAACTGGCTAAGGCTCTTGCAGGGCAAACACCCTGGGCCAGCTTCAGACCATACTGGTTATCCTCTCAAAAAGGTCAAACGAGGGCTGAGGCAGTGAGGAGAGCCTCCCTAGCAATGCTTCCTTGCAAGATTTATTAGCCAAAAGCAAATTAATAAGAAGGAGTAGATGTTCGTGAAGGGGAGTGATTAGTAGTGTCTTAAGAAAATGCAGCATAATGGCTGTATGGGTCTAATTTTCCCCTTTTGTGCACACAAAACTCCCACTTATGTTAATGGGAATTATGCACAAGTGTTGGGGGAAGAACAAACCCTGTGTTTAAAATATTGGGATAAGCCTCCTTATTGAGAAGCATGTGAGGGAGAGGGTAGACAAGACTAACTCTAATTTACAAAGGATAGCTTTACTAAACTAAGAATCACCTTTGGCAATGTATAACATCACTTTATAGCAAAACGTCACAGGCTCCTAATAGTTTTACACCTCCGTCTCCCCTTCAGACTCCTTGTACGCAGCCAGTTGTTTGCTGGGCTGTGGAAAAGGGTGATACTTCCCTTTCAGAAGTGCTCTTCTTGTGTCTCCATAGCAAGGGTAGCTACATAGCAGTGTCTTGCTACCTATTGCATTGATTACAGTCTATCTCTTCTTGTGTGGGCGGTACAACTGAATGCCCTTTTGATGTAGGAGTGCCAACACACTCACCAGCTCTGTTATATCATTAGAAAAACTGTGTGACAGCGAAAAATGACATAGTTTTGTGCTATAAACCCATATAATCAAAAAACAAGTTGGGAGGCTTGACAGAAACCTATGTTATCCCTTTGTCAGCAAAATGCATCATATTCTGTATGCACTCTAGGGAGAGTTGCAGTGGTCTTGCCCTTACAAAATACCTGGTAAACTGCTAAGGGGAAGTAGGAATTTGATATGAGGTTACAGGGTTGCTGAGACTATTGGTATTGTATGACCTAGAGTAGTTCCTCACGGCTTGATAACTACAATGTGATGATAGCAGCCTGCGCTGTGATACAGAGTGGCTTGCATGTTATTTGTTTGAAAGTACATGAAGAGGGAGAAATGGAGAAATATTTTGGCTGTATTTGCCAAAAGTTTAATAATCTGATGATGTTGACCTCTTAGTTGTAGCTCCTGTGAGTAGCAACAGGGCGTAGGAGGTGAGCTCCGAGCAATAAAACCCTGTAGAAGTGCTGTGTTATTGATCAGCAGGAGAGCTTGGTAGTACTGTCCTGTTACAGCTGGGTATGCTGGATCCTGGTCTCGTTCTTCTGGTGAAGATAAGACACACATTTATGAAATAAAAAGTAGTTTATGAAAGATGGAGGGATGAAGTGGTGTGATACCCTATGGTCTTCCAATCTGTTTTCAGATTCTTGAGTTTTCTGTCAAGTTTCCTTGTAGTTCTGTATGGCTAGAAGCCGTCAAAGACATGCATGTTTAAATTTGGGCTCCAAACATTAGAAGACAAAGTGGAATCTTAGATAAACTTTGGGTCTAACTCATAATTTGAAAAGCATTTGTACTGAAACAACGAAATTCTTTCTTTTCATTCCCTTCTGTATTGAAATCTTCCTTGGCAGTAATTGTCTCCAAAGAGAATAGCTGTACTTATCTACAGAACACCTTGAAAGCTAAACAATACCTAGGCTACTGCACCTCTTCCTCCTTTCCCAGCTGCTTGCTTCTGGCCTAAATTATAGGCGTTAGTTTATACATAAAAGTGTATTTGCAGAGAAAATTGGAGTTCTGTAAGCAAAAGGAGTAAGTGATGCATTCCTTCCACTTTTGTTTCTTTATTCTTCTTGAGTGTTGAGTAACTTAAAGCTTTGAACTGTGACAGTGGAAAAATGTTGCAACAAAGACATTTTGCCCCATAATATGCTGTGTATCTTTTCAGTTAACATGAAAGCTCTCCATGGCATGACATGAAAATTTTTATTTTGGCTGATTGCTTTTTGATGTATTGTACATTTACATAACTTACATGGGGATGACAGTTGTGAAAGCTGACAAGACTACAAAAGCTCTGTCTCATAAGTTAGGGAAACATGGCTTGAAGTTAGCTTTGGCATAGTTGTGCTGGGTGATATTTTCCATGACTGCAAAATCACTAAGTCCTTCAAAAAGAAAGGAGGAAGTTAGTTCCTGCTTAATCAGTGACTGCTCATAGTACAGGTGATGTGTGTTTGACAAAACGTTTGTAGTTTGGGTATAGTTTCTCTCTCGCATTCGCTCCATCTCCTTTCTTGCTCTCATTTTCTTTCTCTCAGTCACTAAGCCCGATGAGGCTGCGCTGGGCTGCGAGACCTTTGCAGTTACCTGTGTGCCTTAAGGGACTGCGGTGATTAGGCACCATTATTTGGTGCTGGTTCACCTCTAACTCTTCCCTTGTGGTGCCCCCCTCTTTTTTTTTGGCATAGTAAAGAAAATAGATGCTGCAGCTACTTGGTGGTATTAAAAATCTCATCACACTTAGGCAGAATGCTGGTAGTTGTCAGTTTTATTTTTAGTGGAATTTGCCCATTTGCAAGACTATTTCATCATCTTTCAGCCTTTGTCATTATAAGGAATAAGTTGGAATACAATTATCTGAGTTTTGTCACTGTTCTAATGATTATGGTAGTCCTCCTCACTTCCTATCCCAAAATTGCTATAATTAAATATCTTCTCATCAGAACTGGCTGAAAATCAGAGACGACTGACACGATCCCTTTCTTTACTTGCCAGCAGTGTGACAGCACTTGGAGGTTCTGGTATCCTTGTGTTTTCACATTTAACTATAGATGCTCATTGATTCTTCACTGATGAAGGAAAATCTTACATCTGTGGAGAAAACTGAACTAGTTCAACTCTTTGTTGTGAGGATTTCCCCACTGCCCTGAGATACAAGAGTCTTGAAGGTCAGAAATCTATTTCTAATGGAAGAGGTTTCCAACATGGGCTTATGTTAAGTTGGTTGTATTTCAGTGTCGCTTTTCACTAAAAATGCCCAGAGAGAGGAGAAGAGTAAAATAATCATTCTGTCAAGGCAAATAATCTTCATTAAAATCTAGGCTGCTTGCTGGCTATTTCTCAGTGTCTTAAAAATCAATTTATCAATAGTGTGATATGCAAATGTTTCATTAATCCTATCAGTTCATCTTTTCATAGAAAACTAAATAACAGTCTGGGTTACTGGCTAATGGTTCTTCCCAGTGAGAAGGCAAATAGTTTGAAGCAGTTATAATTCATGGATTGTCTTGAAATCGTTGTTTTGAGATTGATCAGTTATATTTCATTATTTTATGTGATAAATGTGTGGTTTGATGAGAAGAATTTCAAAACACTTTGTTGTCTAATTTTGATTCATTTATTCTGAAGGAGGTAACCATGCAGTCAACCTTGAGATGATATAATGCTAGGTGAAGTCCATATTGTGTTCATCTCAAGCAGGCTAATCTTTAGAAGCGTTCATCTGATTACTTCTGTCACACTTAACCCCCCTTGATATGCTTGATATCTGAAAAGTCCCAAAGAGAAAATCTTAGTAAAGCAATACAAATAGATCAGTTTGTAGTGCGAAAGGACCAAAGCAAATGTCAGATGCTGGATGAATTTCTTTATGTCAAAGAATATTGAAGAACACAGCTCACCAGAGCTGAAAAGGTCCAAAGTTGTTCACAGTAGAGAGATCTCAATTGGATGGTGCATCAACCTTGTCTGGTCTTGTTTTTTATGTTATGTAGCAATTTTTCTTTTTGGAAAGGAAAACAGAGCTAAATGCTACTCTTCATTGCTCTTAGCACCTAAAACTTTTCAAAGGCATGAATGGAGAGGACCGGCTTGTCAGAATCTGTCCATGAATTTTCTACTGCTTTGTGTTTCTATTCAGTCTTTGTGGGTTATTCTGACGTGACCTTTGCATTCTCATGATGAGCAAAAATCTATGTGACAAAATCAGCTTAAACTAAGAAGAACCTGTGAGTGACCAGGTTCCTGGTCTATGTAGGTGGCTGGCTCTCTTCCTGCTCATCCTGGAAAATCACACAGCCAGGACTGAACTGCACCGAGTCAGCAGCTCAGCCTTGTGGCATTGCTTAAGTAATCTTGCTTCATTCTGTCTTTGGAACCATCCACCTTGCATCTGGGTTGAAAGAACAAGCTGTTATAGGAAAATATAGTGAAATTATAGTTAAACCATAGGGTTACTTTAATTGAACAGTTAGTTTGCATATGCAACTGAGTAATAAATTCTAAAAAACTTAGTGGCATTTTATGTTATCCAGCCAATGTCTATTTTCTCATTTAAATGGCAGTCAGATTTCCTGGATGGTCTTGGGTCTACCATGTCCTCATAGTGTGAAAACCAGCACCGTTCCTGTAAATTACTAACAGGCTAAATTTCATGTAACAGCAAATATATAGTATCCAGGCTGCCTCAGTCAGTGACAGAAGTAACATGCTGAGAATTTGTTGGGAGAACATACCTGATTATAAATTAAGTGCATATGTTTTAACTACCTGAGGAACTAGTAAACAACATATTAACATAGAAGCTAATTGCCTTTAGAGCTCTCTGTTGCTGTACAGTTACTGTTTTGAGAGCTACTCATCAACTCTTCTGGTTCTGCGCTCTTCTTTCTTTTTCCTTTCCCTCCCAGAGTTAAGTATGTGCTCTTTGCAGTGTCACATGTCTCATCTTTGCAGTAGAGAGATTAAGTGGTTGTAGCAAGTTCCAGAAAGGTTTAGCAGCACAACTCAGATATTCCTTTAAGTTGCATTCTTATTAGGAGTTTGCTATCCAGGCTACAACTTTTCCTAAGCTTCTTGGAAGGGCCCAGATTGTCAGGATATCGAATTTTCATTTCTAACTGTTAGTGCAGGCGCACAGATGTTCCAGTTAAAAACATCTTTGCTGCCACTTTCACTTTATTGAATCACAGGGAAGTTTTCAGTCTATGGCTTCTACAGTTGAAAGTTGTGATAAAGCTCCAAGAAAAAGGTTTTTGTTGAAGACAGCAGTATGATCAAATATATGTTTCGTGTGGGTGTGTATCCCTACTGTGTAATTTAGATAAAAGTTGGATTTCAGACTTCAAGTCATCCAGAATTTTTTTTAACTTGTTTTCCTCTTTTTTTAAATACAGGAAACAATGAGCATATTTTAAAGTAATCAAATAAATGTGCGTGCTTGGCAGAGATGCTCTACTAGAGTAATAATGCAGGCCTGTACACACGCTTGATTAACATTTAGCATTCTCTCTGCTAAGTGGCGTTTTTTTGTCGGTAATTAAGAGTTTTATCACTATGTCTGCAGCTCTCTGTTTATCAAACCCTCCTCAGATCTTGCCTCCTTTCCAAGCCTTTCCTCCCCATTCCCCTCCCAGCTCTGGGCTCACTGCTGGTGTCCTCTCTTCCCATCTTGATACACTGCCCTCCACAACGCGGAGGTGTGCGGGTTCCTTGGACCACAACCGTGTCATCTTATGTATCTCTACAGTGACATCTGTGTCAATGCACTTAATAATAATATAGCATGCTGCTTCCAGGGATACTTCCTCCACCTGAAGAATGTGCAGAAGTGCATGTCTGATCTTATCCACTAAACATGAAGTGCAGGCATCAGAAGTGCTAAGATAAAGTCAATCATTTTTTGCCCGCTCGTAAAGGATTTTTATGTTTTTTTTTTTGTCTGTCCGTAGAGGATTTTTATGAATTTTGATGGTAGTTGCAGTTTTCACCTATTAGGGCATCAGGAGCTGCAGAGCTAATTAATCAGGAAATTATCTTTGTATGAATACAGGTGCACTTATTTAAATGTCACTGACTTCATTTAATATCATGCTGTGAGCTTGGACAGGTTGCTGATTTGGCAGAGTTATTTGTTTCTTTAATTTCTTTAATTTCTATGTAATAAGGTACTTCAGATTATCTTGAAATCTTTGAGGAGTTCTGATGATGAAAAAATATCTTATTTGTGTTTTTAAGTTAGTAAAATAGTAACAAGTCTATTGGCTTTCATTTCATTAAGGAAATAAGTAATTCCCAACATGGATAGTACTGGAAAGGAGAAACTTGAAAAAATAGCTAGTAGTGCTAGGAGCATCCATGAGTGACTGGGAACAGCCACATGGTTCTCCATTTGTCAAGTGCTTGGGAATAGAAAATACCAATGTAATTTTGGACCTAATTGTCAGCTTGAACTGAGTGATTTCATTAGGCAGCTCGTGCCTGAGTTGTGAATCCTAACGTAGTATTTGGGAAGAGCTGTAGTGACGTTCTCCAGGGCAGGGTCAGGAATCTTCCTGTTTCAGCCATGCTGCGCGCAGGCCCCTCAGCGCAGTAGCAGCAAGAGGCAGAGTTGTGACTGAACCAACAGCCCCATGTTATTTTCAGATGTTTCAGATACAGATCTGGCCAAGCAAGCTGGAAGCTGATGAAATTGAGAGAATTCCTTCCAGGAAGACATGTAAAAACAGTACATTTACACTGCAAATCTGAACATACCGTATCCCAATTTGCATTTGAAATACCTTTTGAGACAGGAAAAAAAGGTGCTTTGTTGCTTGGATGGTATTGCAAAAATATTTTTGGAGAAAGCTCAGCAGTTTTCATTCAGGTAAGAAATGGCTTTTGGCAGGGTTTTCTTCCCTCCACACCCCCATTTCTCTTCCCTGATAATGGTGAGGAATGTTCCTTCATATGAGTTAAGTGTCAAAGCACTGACTGATACCTTCTTTTACGGTGTGTAAGCTTTGAAAGCTAAGGCAGCGTGTCTGTGGTGTCACAGAGATTGTGCTGATGAGCGGAGGTAATAAAATCCCTTACTAAGAGAGACAACTAGAAATTCAACTCAGTGCAATTTGATTGGAAGGAGAAGCACTTTATCCTTCTGCGCAAAGTTGTAGCTTAACTGAACTGTGCTTAGTTCAGATGTTAAGAGCATTGCATTAATCCTCTGAACAATTTAAAAACTGTAAACCCCCCACAGCAATCTAAGAAAGCCAACAGTATCAATAACGCAAGAAGGAATGTACATGAAGATGCCCGCTGTATCTTGCGCTTGAAGGTGCCCCCCTCAGCTGTTTCCCACCTGACATTGTTAGCATTGCGCACGTGGGGCAAGAAGACGCAGCTCTGTTTGCAGGGACCAGGCCTGCTCCACGGCGGGAAGGCGGCTGCCCGCGCGCCACAGCACCCTCGGGCCCTGCAGTGCAGCCAGCAGTTTGCATGCAGTCTGCACCGCACCGTATGGACCTGGCACCCGTGCTGGGACGCGGTGGGAATGGCTCTGAAAACCTCTCTCGACCAGATTCTAGGTGACTGGCCTAAATAGGCCCTTAGTAGGAGCCTGTCCTTGTGTTGTTGAAATCAGCAGAGGTTTGGGCTATGAAAACAGGGCTAAACCTTAAAAGACTTAATTTTTACCACCAAGATTTAATTACTTTTTGTTTCAGTGAGGTCCTCATGTTGCCAGGACATGATGTCCCAAGCTGCCTCCTTTGTATTGAAAGTATTTGCAGTGTTTGACAGGAGCGTGTGAGGTTGGATTGTGAATTTTGTATATGCTCTGAGGAGGTAACAAAAAGGATTGATTTGGTTCAGTGCTTCTAATGGAGTTTCTACTATCCTGTAATCTCTTGACCAATTATAGGGATTTCTTTATACAATAAAAACTGTCCTCAAGGAATCGGGAATGACTTAAGAAAGTTTTTTTGGGGAAAAAGTTGGCGGTGTACAGGCTGGAAGTTTGTTTTGTGCAAACAGTCAAAACCACAAATGCAGTTTGAAGAGAGAATCTGGCAAAGGGAAATACAAAATGATAAAAGGTGGGAGAGTTTTCCACAGTGCAGTGGCTCCCAATGGTCATAACAGCCCCATCACTTCTGTCATTTTAAAATTGGAGAGGACCATAGCTGTCAGCTTTGTCATAAGAGCTAGCTTATATTGACTTTGTAATACATTGCCCATTTGGAGGCGTGCTTTCTATCTGCTGCAGCTTTTAATGTGGTTTTATATGGGAATGTGACTCACTTAAAATGATAAGTGCTTAATAAATCTAATCCAATAAATATGTCTGTGATGGCTGGTAGTCAGACTTGATTCTTGACAGTATTATCATGTCAGACAGAGGGCAAAGCAGTACCAAAGATTTTGGCTCTCAAATAGTGACGTGAACTTCCTAAAAATTGATCTCTTCTGAATTACTTATTAATCAAATACCTGTTTACTTTTGGAATATCCTGACTAATGTAATAAATACACGTCTCTGTTGCTGAGCTCTGGAGAAGGCAGGGTTGCAGTTTTGCTCGTACCTCTCATGGATTTTTCAGAGTTTTGGAGAAGGCAGCAACTCTTCTGTTGGTCAGAAGAGTTTTCTGGGAAAGTTACCTCGTTATGAGTGAGGGTTAAGTCAAAGCTCAGAAATCATCTCTTGTTACACTTAAACATATGCTGGTCTATCTCAAATATTTTTCTTTTCTACTGAGTTTTTTGATAACTCTAAGGCAAGTCTGGTGTGATAGTACCTGGAGTCCCTGGATTCACTTCACTGTTTTCTAGCTGGTTTAGGTCTCCTTCCATGTGCCAGATGTTATTCAAATTCTCATCTTGTTGTTGACTTCTTCTGGTTAATGGCTGTGATGATTATTTAAATCTGTCAGCAATTTTCAAAATTACTGACCATTCAGGAGTATTGGAGTATTTTTAGGGCCTCATCTGTATATATAGGCTCATGCTTGTAGACCTGGAGGTTGCAGCGCTGGGAGGAAGGGACTCATGCTGCTCCTCACTGCCCTCTTGCAGGTCGTGCGACTTGGATGAGACCGTTGGGCATCCCGTGTGCGCTACAACTCTACTTCTTCTGTGTTTTGCACAGAAGAAATAAATATAATTGGTGCTGTCTATTTCAAGAACTTTTAAATCTCTTAATATTAAACCATTTTCTCTACTGTTGGTTTTAAGGCAGTGGCCTATCGCAGTTTGTGTTTTATGTGAGAAAAATCGGATAAATCAGCTGTATAAACAGTGCTTTAAGGTCAGACGTTTCATGATCAAATCATTATCTCTGAACATTATGTTGCTGATCTTAGTATTTGAAAGTAAAGGGCTGTCTTCCAAGAATTGGGCTTTAGTGACAGTCGTCCTTAACCAGTTACTGTGGAACACTATTTTCTCTTTATGTCAGGAATTTAGTACCACAGAAAAGTAATTGAGTTGCCTTTTTTTTTTAATAAAAATAAAGGAAAATGTCAAAGTTTTCTTTCTTTAATGCAACAGTGTCTAAATTCCCCACGGTTCAAACTGGGCCACTTGAGCCATTGGTGATAATAGTTACTGACAGAGAACACACAGTGTTTTTTTTTGCAGTGTTGGGGCTGCAAATGTTTTTTTCTGTGACTTCTAAAAGGCTCCGGGGTTATGGCTAGCTTTCTCCCGTGATGTAATTCATGTAATATGCTTTCATCATGATGCATCCCTAAAGGGAAGGTTATGACCCTCTTACCATTGGGTAGTCTGGTAACTCTTGCGTTTTGTCGAATATACATCAGAGAATTTGTTGCTTAGGGACTGGTGGCATGGACTAGATGGTCACTGTACGAACAGCTTGCAGCGGATACTCTCCGTGAAAGCTTCTCCTGACGTGTTGTTCCCGAATCTCAGGTTGGCTTGCAGCTCTTGTGTGTGAGCCCAGGTCTTCAGCAGGACCTGTGAGCCACGAGTGCCAACCACCTTGTGAAGTGCAGTTGGCTCCCTTGTGCCTGAGCTCGAGTTTGTTCCTCGGGAAGTGAGAAGTGCTCAGTTTCTCCCTGCACTCACAAGCTAAATTGCCATTTTCAACTCGGGCTTTGGGCATACCAGAGTTGTACAGTGAAATGCTTTCTGTTTTGGAAGAGATTTGCAGTATGTTTTTTGTTGCCTCAGCTCTGGCTAGCTGGGCCATCTTTTGTGTGGAGCATATCAAAAGCAAACAGAAATAAAGGGGTAAATGCTGGCAATGAGTCGTTTAATTCAATGGCCTCTCCTGCCAGAAAATTACAGAGTGTGATAGTGCTTTGTATGGGCAGGGTGCTCTCATTGACAGTCAGGAGCTTGTGTCCAAGGGCAAGCACTGTGAACATTTATAGAAAGGCATTTCATGCGTGCCACAACTCATTTTAATTATCTTGTTTTAAAGAAATAGTTTAGCTTGCAGTAAATGCCATGCCATATGTGAATACTAATGTTTTATAATTTGATTGTTACAAAGGAGTCCAGAATACAGATAAGATGCGATAGTCTGAGCGCTTGAGAAGATTCCCCATTTCTTCTTGTCGCCTTCCCCTACCTCAAAAAAACAAGAAAAAATATCATAGCCTTTCCTTGGGAGAGCAGAGCTGACTTCAGCAGACATGGAATGGAGAAGAGCCCTCTGAAATTCTGGCACAGAGAGCAGTCCACATGGTCATTAGCTTCCTGTTACGCTGAGACCAGTACGAATGTGGCGTTGCCATGGCCATGCACCGCCACGCAGCTCTGCTCTTGGCAGGTAGAAGGCTCTGCAGAGCTCACCACCTCCTCTGCTGCCTCTGCCTTGCTGGAGCATCTGGAAGAGGAGTGTCATTAAAGGGTATATTTTTATTTGTTTAAAAGAAATCCTAACCACTAATTTTTTAAGCCTCTAATATACACACACCATATGTTTAACCCAGTCTGTGACTCTGCCCTTGCTTTCACGTGTTATGTGCTAATGCAGTGCTATTTCTGACTCTAGTTGACATGAAGTTCTATAAATGGAGATAATTTGTTTTGCTTTCTGAGATACTAAGTTGTCTGTGCAAGGACTTTCTCCTGCTATAAACAGTACTTAAAATGAGGTGACTGCAACCTCAGCTGGTATTTCTGGGTACTGTTATATATCATGTATGCAGTATACACCAGCTGGCAAAAATATTTTTCTGTGCTTTACATCTCTTGTTGTCTTGCTTGCTTTCTTTTCCTGTTTTCTGCTTGCCTTCCCAAGCTATTTCTCATTTCACCTCATTTTTTTATGTGATTTTTAAAATTCAGACCTAATACATTCAGTAGTAAAAGGCCCAAGGCACCAGTGTCGCATAGGCAATCAAATATTCATGCTCTTTTCAAACATTTATTTGTATAGTGTTAATAAATTAGAAGACAGGAATGTGACCTTTTCTTCCGTATGAATGAGGGCAGCTCTCTGACATAGCAGCACCTTTAATAGATCTTAAAAGTGTAATTACAAGGATCTAACACTTAGGTGTCTGCTACCAATTTCTTTTGCAGTGGTCATTCTAGTGGGGAGATTTTCAAACAAGGCTCCCACATGTTAGAGCTTCTCTTTGACACATAAGAATTTTGTTAACCTTTTAGCAATCCAATACAAGATTTAAAATGCAGAAATTGCATAATCATGTCTCTGTGCATACTTTCATCTTGCATTTTGTTGAAAATTGTTTTTTCACTTCTAAGTCTGTATCATTGAGGTGCTCTTGTTGCACGCTTGATTTTTTGAGGCAGAGATTGATTTGATAATTTGAGGTTACCTATATGATTGCCAGAAGGAATCCAGCATATACTACCATGCTGTAAAGTTTGGGTGTACACTATTTATCCTGGCTTACAAAGCAATAAAAGAGTTTTCTTTTCAGATCTAAAATGTAAAATAGAGCTGGCCTGAGTTACTGAGTTCAGTGCAGCTCTCAGTGGCTCAACTGGAGATTGATTCATGAAGGGGCAGCAGGACACTGGGGTAAAATAACCCAGAGGCTGCGAGACCAAGTCCATGCCTGGAGCTGAGCATAAGGCACAGCCGAGGCAGCTCTGGCTCCCTGGCGAGCACCACTTTCCTTCGTCGTTCAAATACCGCTCTCACAGGGATTATTCCAGAGGCAATTAGGTTGATGGAAAGACACTGTATTTCAATCCGTTTTCTTTCCAAAAAACTTCAATAAATATGTCTATGAACAACATCATAATAAGCAGTGTAGTGTAATGGCAAAAGCTAAGAAATCCCTGACAAAACATGTAGTGTTTTAGCTACCCAGGGAGTTCGTAATGTAAGAGGATTCCAGGACTTGTAAGTTTAATGAAAAGTAAGCAAGGAAAATAGCTTGATTCCTGGATTTTTTTCCGTTCAACTTAGTTACTTCTTTTGTTCCTTAAGCTTATTTTTTTTTCTTTATATCCTTCTTCCAAATAAAAAGTGAGAATTTGATTTTTGACTATCACAGGAGCTGTGGTTGCACACCTGGATGACCTCCTTAGGACACAGAGGACATTCATTTGTTTCCAAATGGTGTTTATTTTTTTTAAGTTCATCAAGAAAAGAAAAGTAAACGTTTGGCTGGAAAACAAAAACATTAATTGTTTGTGCGTCTCCACATTAAGCGTGTTTAAAACCTCCCTCTGGAAATCAGTTGTCACATTCAATGCCAGCTTTTATAAATGGAAAAGAGACTTATTTGGAATGAAAGCCTTGTAGGTTCATTATGTAACAAAAGTGACAGTGAACACCTTCCTAGAGAGGAGTTGTATGGGACAACTTGACCAGCTGATTTTACATTGATTTTCAAGGTGCGGACAAGAGCTCAAGTTTAATGGCAATTTACAAGGTAGTTTTATTGCGCTTTCTGTAAATTGCAAAATTATGCAAAATGGGTTCTTTAAGTGCCTTTTCAAATCTCGTGTGTATAAAGTTACAGGTAGCAGTAAGTCTAGCAATGTGCTTTTATATAGTTCCCTTAGCCTAAAAATGTGTCTGCACCCAAAATGGTGCAATTGGGAGTTTGTCTTCTGATGGGAGGATAAAATTAGAGCTGTATATGGATTACCTTCTGGTCTGTCTTCATCTTGATTTCTTTTTCCCTGCAAAAATGGGGTACAAAATAGGGTATATGGAGGAAATACAAGCAGTATTTCTTCCCTTCTTCCTCTTTGTAATGATTTGGGGGAGAATTGATGAGGTTTCAGATTTTTGGAGTCTGTTCTCAAATTTTGGAAAGAGGGTTTGACCATGTCAGCTCCTTGGAGGGCCAGGTTGAGCCAGCAAAGATGGAGCAAGCTTTGAAAGTTGTTTCTTGTCAAAGAACGAGTTATTTCTTGTCAAAGATCCTCATGCAGTTCAGGAGCTTTTTCTTAACAAAATTTTCCGTTTTGATCTGTTCTCTCCCCTCTCTTCATTTGCCTGGCTTGGTTTCTGAGCACCAGTGTATTAGGCAAATATATTTTCAAAGTAGCTTTTTGCAATTGGCTTTATGCTTCCACTTTTCATTTTAATATTTCTTAGGATGGCTGAAACTTCAGGGCCATGTCAAGGCTCATTCAGAACTGTAGCAGTGTTGGTGAGCAAACCTTGGGGCAGCCCTGCCACATGTGATTTGCAATGCTGCAATCTCTGTATGTTTACCGAATATCATTGTTTTGGCAGTGTCATGGAAAGATTAAAGATATGAATTGTTTGTGTTGTAAATAGTATGACCAGGTAGTCCCAATTTACCTCTCGATGGCCCTCTCTGTTTTCTCTCTATTGACATCTACATTTTCCTGCATGCCTTCAGGTGGAGAATAAACAGCTGTGGTGAAAGCGCAGTCTAACTTGTCAAAGGAACTATTCGTAGAATGAGGTTGAGCTCAGACGAAGACCATCAAAAACATTTTTAAAATCATTTGAGACGTATTCAACATTTTAAATCTATCAAATATCTAACCAAGGGTTTGCCTTTCGAACATTTATGGTATGATGAAGTAAAAATCCTTAAATCTTTGGATATTGTTTTTTCAGGCACCCTTGGAAGGATCTTATTTTTGCTTAATGAAAAATTCTTTGGTATGTGTGAGGTTTTTTGTTTGTTTTTAACAATATTTCACTGTTCCGTAAGAATACTATGCCTTTTTTCCCCCCCCCTTTCCCTCAAGTGTTTCCCTCAAGTGTATTATAAAATGAAGCATTGTGGGCACACTAGAAAAAAACAAATGTATGCAGTGTTTCAAAACAAAATTAACACTAGCTTCCCTGCCCCAGAGAGAATTCGCTGGTCCCCCAGGACTGGGCAAGGGTGATGTTTCCCGTGTTCCTAGCAAGAATTGAGGTTTGCGGGGAATCCCACTGGCAAGCCAAGTTTCCCGTGGCGGTGAGGCTGTCCTGTGGGACCGTGTCGCCCTCCTGCCCTTTGAGGGGTCTGTCATCTCCCCCGTCCCTCAACGCACGCCGTGGCTCGTCTGCACGATGGCTCTGCGAGCAGCTCTCCGCTTGGAGGAGGCCCGTGCTCCATGTGCTGCTGCTTCCTGGCCCGCTCCTGCCTCCGGGGCAGAGGCTGCTCTTGTGCCCGGCCTCCAAGCAGAGGGGGCTACCAGAGGCGGAGACCTGCCGTGTTCCCCCGCGGAGAGGCCTGCTCGCGGGCGGGGAGCGCCTGCTCTCCAAGCGCAGCAGCAAATCTCTTGGCATTGTCTCTACCTCCTACCTGAAGTAGGAGCTCACCTACTTCTTGGCATTGATTTAAGCCTATTCGTTTCCTCTTCCCATTTTTTTTCTTTTATCAGTAATTACGCTTCCCTTTCTTTGAACGTCATCTATGTTGTATTGAGTCTGTTAAGGTGCACTGGTGTGTGAGCTTTGTTTTCAGATACTAGATTTTTTGCTTTCCTTACTCCTGCAGATTTGTTGACAGGGAACAAGCAAACAAACAAAAAAAGGAGCAAAATTCATAGAATGTATCTGAAAATTTAAGCTATGTTTCTCCCTGAATACTTACTAGATTCAAGTATCAAGTCTGCTGGTGCTTCAGTATCTTGAATTTTAAACTTTAGAGTTTTATGCAAGTAAATCCAATCTTGTTATATAGTTTAGTGTGCTGTAATGAAAATAATTCAGTATCTTAGCATGAGCAATCCTTCCTATGAGCAATCTGCTCATAGGAATTTCATTGTCATTTAATTCTCCTTAATGAAAATCTACCTGAAAAATAGTTAGTACTAATTAGAGTAGGGTTTTAGAACAAGCCATGGCCATTCTGTCCTTGCGTATTTAGTGTTGAAAAATGGGTTGTATAATGATGATGATAAGTAATAAATATCAGATTGATAAATTAGCCTTGCATTCCCGCTGTTATGCAGAGACTGGCTAGTTACACCAGCCCGCGCATGGGCAGGGAACGCACAGGACAAGGTGCTTTTTTATGCCCGTCTCCTTTAGGCAAAGCACATTCCCTGACTTTATGTCAGCTGCATTGGCTTGATCTTGTCTAGCACCACAAAACAAACTGTGTGCAAGGCTCAAAGGCCACATCCGTAGAGATGGAAGAGGCTACTGAAATGTTACAAGTTACTGGCATCACGAGGAGACTTTGATTTATTGGTTTGGTGTTTTGTCAGCAGTGAGACACGAACACTTCATTTGACTGAATTTAGATCATGGAAGCTGCGAGGGAGATAGGTGGCTTAGGAGCCTAGGTAGTAAAGCTTTTCATTCCCGCATAACCATTTCACGTTTCTATTAGTCTGATTGAGAAGCATGCTACCAGGCTGCTTGCTGTTGGGCTGCCTCAGTCCAGTTATCTGTTTGGCTTTTGTCCACATGACTTGCATCACTGTGATAATTAACATTGTGATTAGCAATCTGAGCAACAACAGAAGCCCGGGTAAATATGGAACTTACTTTCTCAAACATAAAGCTACTTCTTTAAGTCGGCAGCAGTGCAAAATTAGCATTGCGGGAGAAAGAAACTTGTGCTTCTGCTGTCTTCAGAGCATATATTCAGGAACAATAAAAGACGTTATTATGCAGAGTTGTTAGGCTGGAATCTTTCATTAGCTACTTGCTATAAATAATTAGAGAAATCTTGGCTAAATGAAATTGCATATATTTATGTTAAAGTCTGTTATTTTCTGTTTTCTTTAATAATTCAAAGCCATTTGTCATGACCTACTATGTTTCTCAAAGGGTTGTGCATTGCCTCATATTCTGCTCACAGCTGAAGAATTTGTGAAGTGACCTACTGGAACGTCCGTATAAAAAACCCTTTTCATGCTAAGAATGTGCCAACTCTGAACGGTTTGGCTGTCTCTGAAGTGACCATGCCTCGTTTTTTTGTGTAGAAAAGATGAGAAGAAAGATGTTTCAGATAGGGAGATGCTTTCTTGTTAAAGATGTCACTTAGAAGTTTCCGTCATGGTAATGCGAGGTGTGGAGACCCAGCAAGGGCAGCTTGTACCAGATGGGAAACTTTGCTAATTGGTTAATTCTGCTTTAGTGTCTGGCCACCACTTGGCACAGTAGCGTAGAGGATTTTACATAGATCCAGCAGGGAAGCATCTGCCTTTTATTAGCTTGAAATATGGAAACAGCTTTGAAGGAATGAACCTCTTTAGAGAGGTTTTCTTACATTTTAGCATGTTCCAAGAGCATCCTCTTTAACTCTACGTGGTCACTGCCTTTTTGAAGTTTAATTTAAAATTGGATCTTTGGTTTTTCAATGAGAAGTAATGGCCTCAAGACAGTGGCTAATGATTCTGAAAGTGAAAAATCGCATTTCAGTAAATGTGCTAATAATAGCTTTTGCTTTTGGCCTGTCATAACTACTGACTAATGCATCTGTGGACAGGATGGGTGCACTCAGTTCTACTAATTCAATAAAGCAAGCACCTTTCTGGAGAATGGGACAAATTTATCCTTGGAATCACTCCATATACTTAAATGATTTACAGCTGAGATGAATTTGCCCCCCTTGGGTCCTATTCAGGGAACACTATTCATCATTTGTTCAGTTATGCTCATAAAGTACAGAGGTGAATTTTTATTTTTATTTATTATTGTGTTTTAAAAACACTAGGAAGTCTTGAAAGAAATCAGTAATATAGCAGTTCTAAACTCTGCAAAGCCTACAGTGAGAGCTAGGACCTGGAAGGTAAGGGAGTGTTACCCTGCTTTTGCAGATGGAAGCTTGCAGCAAGCTATTTGTGGTAGAGACCTCAGATCAGGCACTTAGCTAGTCTTTTGTTTAATTTGGCCATTCCTTCCAGCCTTTGTGCATGTGTGTGTTTATTTCTTAAAAAGGACTTTTACCTTCCTAAGTATTTGACAAAAAAATACTTGAGTGAGAATCGGCAATTTTAGAAGAAAAACTTCCTCTAAGGATAGTATACTTTTGAAAAAATAGTTAGGATCATAGCCTTGTCTCGTGTGGGTTATGATTATACTTAATGCATATTGATAGCAAGTAAGAATCATTAGAGAATTTAAAAGAGAAGTCTCTAAGAACGCAGGTCAGGTTGGCTTTAGCCATTTAGTTGAAATTCAGGTTGGGTGCATCCTTTTTCATGGCATTTGCAATATTCAGCTGTACTTTTGCCTTCTGAGCCTTAGTAGTGAGCAAAGTGGTACTGCGGGGCTCCAGGGAGATCTGCTGGGAAATTTGCAGGTAAAGGAGGTGGGCTTTGAAAACATTCGGAGAACCGTTTGCATACCTGAATACGTAATGTGTTGGGGATAATTTTAAAAGCAATAGCATCAGACATCAAATATTTGTATGTTTTTTGTAGAGTTAAGTTCATGTATTGCATTTTGCATTAGTTGCTTTTTTCTCTCAGGCACACCAGTTGTCGTTCTAGTAGGTGATCCTACCTACAGTGTATTTGCATTTTCTAAAAGGCATCCCCATTCTCGCTTTTTTGCAAGTATATTCCTGCTCTGATGATGGTGGGAGGAAGCAAAGAACCTCTGGTCCTGTAGTGAATTCAGTTGAAAGATGTAAATAGCAAATTCAAATCAGAAACAAGACACTTGAAGCAACTTTTCAACAAGAATTACTTTCTGCTGGAAGATATGTGCTTGTGTAGGTACATAAGTGCACACATTTATACCCCACTTATATCAGGAAGCATTAAAAAAGCAACTCTTAAGATCTGGCTTTGGCTTGTGTGCCCAGAAATTTCCAAGAAATTCAGCATGTCATCATGGTAGCCTCGCTGAGTGCTTTCCAGACAGGTCACTGCCTGATTGCTGGTTGAGAGCTTTATTCCTTCTCCAACATTTTGGAATTCTCTTTGGGAATCTTCTTGCTGAAGTGGCCTCCTGGTAGCAGGTTTATGAAGATCACAAAGCTCGGTGCTTGTTGAATCATCAACATGTATCGGGATAAAGACATTTTGCCTAATGTGAGCTAGATTCTTGTCAGCTATGTAAGGGGTACCACGCTGTTCCTTTCCCACACCAGTCTGGTGATTTATCTCTTTTTCTAGTACCAGGCTGGTGAAACAGGATGATGTCTTGTCTTCTGTTCATGCTCTAGCTCTTTATGAAATGAATTTGAAGAAGTTTCTTCCATGTAGAAAAGAGATAGGTGCGGATAGACGTGGCAAGAGATCAATCACATACTATCTGTTCTCCTGCAAGCACTTGGGATCATCAGATGAAAGTAGAAGGTAGCAAGTTTGAAGCATTCAAACTTCACAACAGGTTGCTATGGAAATAAATGTTTACTTGAGCTTAGGGAAGAGTGGTAAAATTTCATGGAAGAGGAATCTGCTGGGGTACATTGAAAACCATAAATTTCATGGAAGAGGAATCTGCTGGGGGTACATTGAAAACCATATCGAGCTCAAGAGGCTCTGGTCTGAAGACGGTCACAACTTTACCCTGCTCTTACCCTCTTCACTAGGACTCCTTTCAGGAGCGCTGCTGGAGGGAGCATGCTGATTGGTAAGATACTAGAGATGAGGGTAGCACAAAATGCTGCCCTTCTGCTTGGAGCAATGGCAGACTAGTCTGTGCCGAAACCGGTGGTGAGAACAAGCTTAGCGATTGCGTTAGCTTGCTTCGTGGTTTGGAAGATACTTAGCCAGTCAAGATCAAACACAATTCTGAGTGCTGCATCTTTAGGTTAGACTGAATATTGGAATATGAATTAGGCGGCATGTTTGGCTCATTTTATATCTCAGTAATTGAAATCCGTAGCAAGAGCGTAGCAGAGGACATAAACTTGTTTGTTCTTTCTGTTGTTGAGATTCCAGTGTAGATCTCCAAACCCTCTGCATGTTGTCCTGATAACAGCCTTCCACAAGCACAGCTACTTCTGCATACGTTGCTTGCTCTGAAGAACTGTGTTGGCTTGTCCACATTTTAATTTGACCTTCGCTTTCTAACTTAGGGGAACTTCTGGGGGACTTTTCTGTGCTCAAGCAAAAACTGCACTGCAAGGAATTAAGTTGTTGGTGCAGAAAGTAATTAAATACCCCAACATGCTGCAGAGTGAGAATAGGTAGTACAAAACACATGCCCTGAATAGGACCCTGTCAGAGTGCTTGTCTGCTGCAAGGATGGGAAGGAATTCATACACCTGAGGGAAGGAAGCTCTAAAGAGTAGCTGTTTATCACACACGCTTCTCCTTGCTCCTCGCTTGAAGCCATACAAGATGCATAAAGGGTAGCAGATGGCTTACAGACCAGTTGCATAATGCTTCTGAGCAGAGAGAACACTGTATTAGCTCCTTTTTAATGTTGTGCATGTCAGTACCTTGCCCAGCTAATATTGCCAACATGTTTTCCCTCGAAAGCTTTAAGCCATGTGAAAAAGCACTTTGGGAAAGCTTGTAAAATTCAGTCAGTTTGTCACAGTGTTTTATAGTTTTATCACCTTAGTCAGTGGAGACTGTGCTGCATATCCAAACAAAAAATAACAAGCTGAAATCATCACTGCTTTTACAGATTTTAAATAGTCTCTGACACTCCAACACCATGTTCGTGCCGCCTGAAATCGACTGTGGTAGCAGATACATTAAAAACCACAAGACAGATAAGCCACCTGGAGACTGAAGTAAATATCGAGCATGCTCCATAGTCGTCTCTGCAGGTGGTGGTTCTTCCTCCTTGTTTTTGATAGCAAACAAGATTCTGACTTCTTAGGAATGTCTCTTTGGCCTCTCTTAAAAAGAAGCTAAACACTTCATTAAAGATGAGCTATGATTGATTCCTTCATATGTGTGTGCAAACAAAGTAAGGTGGGACAATGTAACAATAACTAAATTAATTGTGATAACTTAGAAATAAAATAGGGAATTAAATTTTTTTGTAAAATTGGCATCTTTTGTTTCACAGCTTGCTATTGACTGATGGAGCCTTGTGAATAGAAAGGATGTGTTGATAGAGATGCTTCTAGGATTTTTAAGATGAGTGTAGTTGGAATGTATTGTATGCATCCTCACTTTCAAGGAGTATTTGATTTATCTGAGTCTTCAGTGGGTTGGTCCCGTTCATGTTCCAGAGTCCCATAAGTCCCTGATGGAGACAGCTTTCACTGAAAGTGGGAAAGAAGAAAAAAAAGGAAGAAAAAGGCAGGTGTTACTTTGTGACATTGGATGAAACAGGAAGATAAAGCAAAGCCCAAGGGAAACACCAGAGTGACTAGTAGAGCAATCCAAAGATAGGCTTCAAAATTCAATGTCTTACTTTTGAAACCATCGTACCTCTTATCCATTGTAGTGGCTATTGAGAGAAAAAAAAAAGAACATTTCCTTTATTCTTTCCAAATAATGATACTTTTACAGTAATGTATCTCTTTAGATGTTCATAGTATCTTGCACTCAAATTCTGCCGCTGCCGTGAAGCAACCATCTATATTCTGACATCCCCTAGCTGTGCTGCCTGCATCCCAGCAGACCTGAGTTTTCATGTGTTTGCTTAACTTACTTGCTCACAGTGAGCTCTTCCAAGGCGTTGTGCGTAGCAGGAGCGTGCAGACTGTGCTCCACCTTGACTCCGTGACATGCCAAGCTTGGCGTTTGGACTGCACTTAGTGCGCTTGCTCTGCGACTGGTATTGCGCTTGCACTCACAACACTTGCTCCTCTCCCCTTTTCTTGACTAAGAAAGTAGCACCTCTGTGTTTTCCCCATTCTCTAATCCTTTGCTTTTTCACTTGGGAACAGAAATCCCATTGCAAGGCCGAGATGCCTGCCTGGGCTGTGATGCAGGGTATACAGCTGGTCATGGCAGCAGAGCAGCCTCTCTGTTACTCCTCAGCAGCTCCACAGGCCACATTCACTGTATGAGATGGAGTTGCCCATCACTAGTGGATTAGTGATTACTGTTTTTATAAATGATAATACATATGCTTTGGTTCGGGTTATTATGGTTTTGATAATATCCTCCGCTGGAAGACAGTAATATAGGCAGTTGCTGTGTCATTCAGCACTAACGAGAGAAATGCTGTGTGGGGTAGGATGAAGCAACCACAAAAGTTAGAACCTATCGCTGGAACACCAGGTCTGCTTCTTTTTACATGTTTCTGGTACTCTGTACCAAATCTATGGTTTCTGTAGGAATCCTCTTGGGGAGAGGAAGACAGAACAGAGGGGTAACAGTTGTCATGGTTTTTTTAGATTTTTTTTTTTGCCATCTGATTATGGACTTGGTTTACAATATAAAAATTAACAACACTAATAAGAAATAATTGATAGTCATTGTCAGTAGAATGATGTTGTTGAGAGGTTGGCGTGGGATAACTGAATTGAAAGAAATATGTAATAGGGGAAGGATGTACCAGCGGAAAAAGAAAAATTAATTCAAGTGATTTACTGAATTAAATAGTGGCATTATATTCCACATGCAGACAAAAATGCAAGGTTACCAAATCTAAACACTTGCAACATTTCAGCATATTACAACGATTGCTGTACTCAGGATAATAACTAAAATAATTGAAAAAGGACCTTATTTATAGTAACATTTGTAATTAGATGCTTGAACATTTGTTATTTCAGACAGGAATGTCCTATAGCACTGGTCCACGTGAAATAAACTCTCCCATTAGTAAATTTACATACATACTTTTTCTGTGAAAAAGCCAAAAGTATTTTGTGCAAGTGTTTTAAAGCAATTGTTACTGTTCGTTTTGCAAACGGTGTTGAATAACTCTCCTCCTGCTATGTTTAATTCTTAGGCTTAAACTGAATGACTGGCCTCAGTGAGTAAATGCTGCAATTATATTCCAGTTGGAACTCTCAAACTATTATTATTTCCTATTGATTGCTTCATATAAACATGCTCATGAGCAGACTTCTTATTCTTCTT
>NW_010588921.1:38315-84679 GCF_000705375.1 Tinamus guttatus | reverse complement strand
TCTTCCCCTCCCCTGCCAAAAGAAAACTGCACCAATAACCCTAACACAACAATCCTGGTTATGAGATACTCCTCAGAATGAATCAAGTTCATCCTTTGCAAATTAAATGTTATGAAGTCCCTCAGAAAGTTTTCTTAGTCTTGTAAAAATGTTAAATGGAATGTAAGCTAGCAAAGTGCCTGGTGTGCATGACAAAGTATAGTGTCATCTGTTCAAATGTAGCAGTCGTGAGGCTGGCAAAGTTGTTCAGAACATATGAGAACTTCACTGTGAAGCCCTGATATAAGATTAAAGAAAACTCCTTTGCCACTACAACCATTTGAGGTCCAAACATAGAGAGTAAATTAAATATTTAGGTAGCAAAGATTCTCGTAACCTCTACTGAAGTGGTTTCTACCCCAGGCTCCAGAGTTGAAGTTTTTGTATGCCACGTTCTTCCCAGTTCATGTTTCTGTCATTGGTTGTGTGCAGGACGTGACCTTGGTGGAGAGGAGACCTTTACTGAAAAGGCTGGTTCCTCTGAGTGATGCGGAGCAGACCACTGAGCTCAGGTTTCCTGCTCTGTGTGGCCTGCTGCGATCGCTGATCGAGTGAAACGGGATCGATCCTGGCCTCTGTTCTTTCTTCCCATCTGGCCTTGCTGAGCTGCTTTCCATGGATTTAGCTCGTATTTGTACTCTCAGCTCACAGCTTCTCCGATTTCCCTTTGTGGGTCCCAAAGCTCCCCCTTGCACAGCCCAAGGCATTGGGGTGCTTGCAGGGCTATGTCCTCCTCTGGACCAAGGGACATCCGTTTACAATAGATGTCCCCAGAGCAGGTATCTTCACTATAATACTGGTGCAACATACAGGCTGCTTTGAAAGCCATATACAAAGGTAATTTTTTTGCTTTTTCTTCCTCATCTTATTTCTGAATCCCTAAGTGTGTTTTGCCAGTGCTAGGGGAATTATCACATACAGACTGGGGCTGGAACATATCTTTCTGATTTAAATGTGCTTTTTTCCCCTTGAACTTGTTCAGAGGTGAGGGTGACTGCTATGAAAAAACAGCACTAATACGAGCTTTCCTTTCAAGCTCCCAAAACACCTCAAGAGAAAAAGTGAAGCTGTGAAACTTCTGTTTTCTCAGGAGCAAAAGTGAGTGTGGGTAGTGCCACTTACAGCCTCATTTCCGAATCATTTTGCCAAAAGTGAAGGGGGTGAAGAACTTGTCATGTGAGAGATGGAAGCAACTGAAGCTCTGGGATCTGAACTTTGGACCGGGTGCTCGTTAATTCAGTGAAACACTGGGAGGCTTCTGAATATATTAGTAGTAGTAACAATGCACCAGAGGACTTCAATTTTTGTGCCCTATCTAAGAGTGGGAATGGCCCAAGTCGAATTAGGAGAAAGTAGTGTTATTTATATAGGTTTGCATTTTGAATATTTACTACTGTGAAAACGGATCATTCATGCCTATTAGCACTTTGTTAGATAAGTTGCAAAGAGTAGTGTTTGGCCTTCTATTTTTTCAGGTGTCAGATATTGCTAAATACTGATATATGCTTCTGGTTCCAAAGACACTTCATTCCCCTGTAAGAAATCTTGTTGCTCTTGTTTTTCAGAAGAAAGAGAAGAGTTGGTTTCATACAACCGTTCACACCTTGCTGGAAACCAGGGAAACAAAAGCTGTTTGAGTACTGTATATCTTATACCCAGGCAGCTGAAAGTTTCTAGAGCTCCTTAAAAACACAAGCAGAAATACTTGGCTTTAGTCAAAAGATACCAGTTGGTTGATTTGGTGCCATTACAGAATCACGTAATCATTAAGGTTGGAAGGGACCTTCGGAGATCATCTAGTCCAGCCCCCCAGCATAACCGGCTGTGGGTTGTAACATGCAAGAATTAAAGCATGTTGCGCAGTTGCTGAGGTTCCCAGCAGAATTTCTTGAGGCAGGGACTGATTCTGTTGTTTTCCTGAGTGCTGGTTTGAAGTGGGGCTGCTTGTGGTGGCAGACGTAGCTGTTGCTCTGAGGCTGTTGGTCCCTTGGGAAGGGCACGTGCTGGGGTGAGAGAGACGGTGTTTGCATGGGTCAGAGTAAAGCTCATCTGTTAGGGATTCGGGTGCTGCCTTTGCCTGGCTGCCAGCCCAGCTCTGTGCATGAAAACTCTTCCAACAGATGTCTGAATTACCAAAAGTACTTGGAAGATGGGACATTGGTTGCCATCTTGTCCTGATTGTGTGTGAATGGCTGAAGGCCAGCAGATATTTGTTTCTGGCAGTCTCATCCCTCTCACATTTGCGTCTAAAGTTGTGTCACCTTGAAGGGTAATATGCCAAAACCAGTCTCTGTTTGCCCGGCCTACACCTGCCACATTTTGTTAAGTCCAAGATCTAACTGTCAATTTGAAAGAATTTAAAGCACGTAATTTTCCTCAGCTGTATTTTAAAAACACATTTTAAAGGCTGTTTTCTCAAGAAGCAATGCTATATCTGGAATGTAATGTTTTAGTAGGCATTTAAAGTGTAATGTATGAACTCTGTGAAATAATCTTTTAGTTTACATAATGAATTAAAAAGATAATATTTCAAATCCTTTCTCTTTTATTTTTCTTGATTTTTCCTGTGAGCTTTCTAATGTGTCTGAATGTTAATCCAGGATATACATTCAGGTTTCTAAGAAAATTCATTTTATTAAAAATCTTTCACATTTCTAACAAGTGTCACTCTCCTTTAAGTGTACAGCTTATCACAGCATGATGCCTTTTGAAATAGTATAACCTAACAGAAACGTGGTGCCAGGTAACATGAGTAGTTCTGCAAAGACTGATGTGTAATTAATGTAACATTTCACAATGTGAATGCTTTTTGTAAGAAATAAAAATGCAAGTACAATTTTGGAAGGTGATTAACAGTAAAATAACCTTGGGACGTCATTTACATGTTACTCAGTGGAGCCAGTAATGTCCGCTCAGTGTTTGGTAACATTCATGTCTTGTACAGCCCATGCAGTCGGGCCAAGGGATAAAGGAAGTAACAGGAATTTCTGGCAAAACTGAAAAAACAAGGATGCGAGATTCTGTAGTTTGGAGAAAACAATTGGGCATTACTTGAAGAAACCAAAAGAAAAGTATGCTGCAATTTGTTATTTATACTCGATTATCTCTAGTATGATGATACTTGGACTGTCAGGCAAACAGAATAACATTTATGCTTATTATAGGATTTTGCAAGCAATTTTGGAAACTGTCCTGTAAAGAGTAAGACAGTTTTTGAAATCAGAGTTTGGTGCAGAAAAGAAGAATTCAGAATATGGTGGTTTGTTGACTCTATGTTGTTAGTTATGCTCTGTCTTCTGTTAAAAGGGGTTATACCAGTTCTCAACAAGAGCGCTTTTGATGTCCAGGCTAGAATATGGCATAGAACCATAGACTCATTATGGCTGAAAAAGACCTTTGAGATCATTGAGTCCAACGTTAAGCCCCTGTTGATTCATGTCCCTCAGCGCCTCATCTACCCGTTTCTTGAACACTGCCAGGGATGGTGACTTCACCATTTCCCTGGGCAGCCTGTTCCCAATGCTGGACTACTCTTTCCATGTAGAAATTCTCCCTAATGTCTAACCTGAACCTTCCCTGACACAACTTGAGGCCATTTCCTCTTGTTCTATTGGTAGTTATTTCCAACCCTCGCCTCACTACACTCTCAGGTAGTTGTAGAGAGGGATAAGGTCTCCCCTGAGCCTTCTCTTCTCCACATTAAATAACCCCAGCTCCCTCAGCCTCTCCTTGTAAGCTCTGTGCTCCAGCCCCTTCACCAGCTTCATTGCCCTTCTCTGGACGCGCTCCAGCACCTCCTTGCCTTTCCGCCGGACGCCCGGTGCACATGCCTGAGCAGGCCCTCCTGCTCCTAGCTGCTCTGGTGCACCTGGCTGAGCACACAAGTGTTTCAGGAGGCCAGGGCACCTTGGCCGGACAGCCACGACATTAAATAGCAACATAAAAGAGGGGTTCATGGGCTGAGCCTGTGCGCGGCCGTGTGCCTGCATCGCCCCTGCGGCCCTGGGTGCTGCAGGCCAGGCGCCGTCCAGCCCAGCGAGGCCACCGTGTTGGTGCCTCCTCTTTGTCGTGTGAGTGCAGCAGCGTCCTTGTTGTATGAATTACATAGGCACATGCTGGCACCTTCAGCATGTGAAAAAGCAGCCTGGGGTGTGTTGTGTATTCAGAAGAAAAACAGCCCTTCAGTGAGGGAGATGCTATTTTGTTGAAATATTGGTCTTTCTCTATTAACAGGTATAATGAATAAGCAAACCTTAGAAAATCAAATTATTTTCTACTACCTTTAACTCTACATTTGCAGAGGTAGCAAAGGATGCAGCATGCTTTCTTGCTTTTTACCACTCATCCCTCCTGTGTCTCATGTAGAATTAAAGCATATCTCCTTGCTGTTGTCAGATACTTTGCAGAATGTCTTAATTTAGTTCCCAGTTGTTCTTCCTTGTGTCTTCCAAAGCACAGAAAATAGGTGGGACAGGCAACTGAGGGAGCAGGGAAATGCTCCGTGTCAGCTTCTCTGGTTGTGTCAGGTGCACTGCAGGAAGAAGTGACCTGCTTAATTATCTCCTCATTCAAGTGGAATACCAGTCAATGCCAAGGACTGAAAAAAGAGCATTGCACCAATACAGGATGCTACTGGCAATTCACTTTTTAAAGTGATCATTCGTTTTTAATTCCAGACTGGTGTTAACTGTTACTTTAAATGGTTTTTAAATGGTGAAGTTTTTAAGCACACTTATGTCAGTGCGTATGCCATTGAAAAGGAGTCAGCACTGAACTGAACTTTCACCTTCTTCTGCTACGCCCCCTCAGGATAAAAAAAAGTATGAAAATATCTTTTCGGGATCAGACAATGCAAAAAAGCCATTCCTTGCATAGTGATTTTGCTAGGTCCTGTTAGTTCTAACAGCTCTTTTCCTTTATGCTGTATTCTCCTTTCTGGCACCATCATGGTGCGTGTCCATGCTTTTGATATGTTTGTATTTGTTACCACACAATACCAGGAGAATACCGAGGTATTAAAACAAGCTACGTAGGAATGTTAAACCCAAGAATAGAAGGTAGGTGTGGGTGTTTTATAGAATATTTCCTGGATTGGGTGTTTTTTTGCTGAGGAGCATCTAATCTTACTCAGGTCTAAAGTCAATACAAATCTTCTGTTCTAGAAAAAGTAATACATGCAACCTCAGTTTGTTTTGGTATGTTGTGAGCTAAATCTGAACTCAAGAGCTGTGTTTTTCCCTTTTATTTCGCTTCTGTTTTCTTTAATAGGAGCTACCTCACTTGGATCAGTCAGGATCTGTTCTCTTCGATTTAGTGTCTTGCTCTTGGTAGGTACGTAGGGATGTGGGACTTTATTTCACCTCACCTTCTTCTTCAAGGCACATCAGTGAATAACAAAGTTTCAGAACGCTTAGTAGCCAGCACCTGATCCAGTCCCAAGCATGGCGGGGTAGTTAGTATTGAAATGCTGCTGGATGTTTTTTTTTTTTTTTCTGAAAAATAACTTTCTCTCCCCTGTTCTGGGAAATCAGATCTTAATGTAATTTTGAAATTTCCACTCACGTCGTTTCTGTAACTTGCTATTGTATGGCAGCAAAATGGTATCTGTATATTTTCAGTGGAGCACAGTGTTCGTGTTTGTGCAGCGCTGGGCTCCTGTGCCCTAGAGAGGCCAAGGGGACCGTTTGGGAGCAGCAGCTGCTTGGCCATGGATGGAAGTTAAGGCCGGACCCGGTTTTGCCTGGTGGAGGTGCCTGCTGGTTCTGAAAACCTGGTGTAGTATTTTAGTCTTTAATGTGTCCAGTGGCTCTTTTGGAAGGAAGAATTGGGGAGGGAGAAGGAGGAGAGGAAGCTCTCTTCCCATTGGATTTGTTTGGTTGTATCTGCTCTTCATCAAGAAAACGAATTATTTAAAAGCAGCCGGTGGAGCATCGAGGTGCTGCATTTACCACATATATGTCTAGAAAGAGAATATAAAAAATATTTTAAACCAGTACTTATGGGTCCACATATTATTTGAGTTATTGTATGGCATAATATCCATACGCATTCTCCAAGTTATCATTTTGGTTGTTGTCAAAACTGCTTAAAGTTTAGGTCCTTGGGTGTTTTAGGTGTCAAGTGCAAAGTGCAGTGGTGAGATGAGCCTCTTCAGGCCTCTTTCTGAGCTCCCGAGGAGCTGCCTGTATAAAATCCCTCTAAAAAACAAACATTTATTCCTTCCTCTGGAAATGTTCCTTCCTGTGTCTATGCTAGAAGAAAAGATGTCTATCTCCTCTTTCTCAAGGTATAATTTGCCCCAGTAAGAGGTGTTTACTTTCCCTATTCAAAAATATCAGCTTCACATGGCTTAATCCTTCCTAATGACATCAGTTTGGCTCTGTACCATCAATCCATCTCTGTCTGTAGACTTCAAAACACCAAACTGGAGAAGAATATTGGAACTCTAGCCAGAAAAACCCTCTTTAACTTGTTTGGCAGAATGCCTAGAATGGAAGAGAGAACACAGAATCAAAATAAATTATAGGATTCAGAAGTGCATTAAATTAGCCCTAAGAAATTGCTTTCTGCTTGTGCTAGTGACTAGTGATAATTTGAAACTCTTCAGCCCTGGTCACTGTTATTTTAAAAGAAATGGAGAGGTAAGAGCAGAAGGCTTGAGAAATAGAGCAAGTGGTTATGTATTAAAGTGGAAACTTAAATCCGAATGTTTTGGTTAAGAGGTGAGCACCCTGGTGAGGAGTTAATTTTAAAAGGCAGAAAAGGAATCATAGGATAATTTAGACTGAAAGGAATTTGCAGCGGCCCCCTTGTCATTGCCTGTGCTCAGAGCAGAACATGCCGCTCAAAAACTCGTCCAGTGAGTTCTGAGTATTTCCAAAGACACAGGCTCTACAGCTTCTCTGGGCAGTCTCTTAAAAATGCTTTTAATGCCTAATTCTTTTAACTGGTGCATAATGTCAGATTAAAAGGGTGAGAAAATTGTATGAAGGCCTAAATAAGCACAGGGTTTTTTCTAAAGAAAGCAGGAAGCTTATGGAAGAAATGGCAGAGTGAAGAGAAAGAAACTTTTAAGATTTTCTTTAAGGCAGATGAGTTTAAAAAAAAAAACACAGCAACAATGGGTAGAAAATTGTAAATATGTTTAAAATGGTTTCAGAATAATTTATATCTGCCTACATTCATCTTGTCCAAGGGGAACATCCCAGTTTTTTCAGTAAAGAGTAGTTTGACTTTGCTGCATAGTAATAATGCCTCACAATGCTTGAATATTAAATATGCAGATCTACACGTACTCAAGATAGAGAAAAAAAGAGTTATTCCATCCAACAGCATTCAACTTGCCGCATGCTGTAAAAGAGCCAGATTCAGCTGAGTTTAGAAGCTGCTGTTATTTCAGTACTCCATCTTTGCTCTGTCGGATGAACCCGCATCCTAAATGAATGCATCAGCACAAGATGATTCTGTGAAATTACTGTTTGCTCTTCTGTACAGTCAAATGCAGTGATCTCTGTGCAGAGTTTCATATGGCATTTATTTATGTGTGTATATATATAAACCAATATAAATCTCTCTATATATATCAATATAAACTATATGTGAGTTATGCCATATATATGCTTGTGTGTGTGTATATATTCTTATATTTATTGGCAACTCTTTTCCCCTGTAGTAGCTTTGGAGTGTTGCACAATCACTGAATGGGTGATGTTGGCAGGGACCTCTGTTGATCAGCACGTCGAGCCCCCTGCTCAAGCAGGTCACCTTGAGCACATTGCCCAGCGCTGTGTCCGGGAGGGTTTTGAACATATATCCAGGGAAGGAGTATCTGCATCCTGTCCTTGTTTAGACATCTCAACCAGAGCTGGTGGAGAGTTTTCACCTTGATCCTTTTTTATCAGATAATAGAGACTCACAGAAATCTGTATTTTGTCTATGCAACATAGAATAGACATCACACATGTGAGTTTTAGAGGGTGAAGTACACATTTTTTTCAGCACAGGACAGAGAATAATTTTGAACTGTTGGTCATTCACACTCCTCACAGGTGCCTTTGTCACAGGTTTTTATGGCAGGAGGGCATCTTGGCTTTGTGTATTCTCTGGTTTAAAATAATACAGATTCCTCTATATCAAAAAAAAAAAACTTTTTTTTTCCCCCTGAGAATTTCAAATTGCAGATGGTCTCTGTTTAGGTCAGTGTTCTCTGACTGTTTTTCAGAAGGTCCAACCATGCTAGTTGTGTTTTTCCTGAGGATTAGGAATCCCCACAGAGAACGTTACATGAGTTCATTATAAAATGAACACCCACGGTCAGTGTATCTGAACTGTACTCAGCCATGCAAATCTGAGCAGGTTATTTAGCTGCTGTGCTCATCAACTTCAAAAATAATTATAGCGAGAGAGGTTGAAGCTTCCCTAGTACAAAATGCAAAGTTGTCGCTGGGCTTTTCTGGATGCAAAAACTTCCCACTGGATTAGACTGCAACTTCACTTTTCTTTCAAAAGATTGACCATATCATAAAGTGGGAAAAATAATTTATGAAGGAGAATAATTGCTGTAATTTTCTTCATGATCGAGTTGGTGGCAAACAAGATAGTATTAAGAATAACAAACCATTTATGGCGTAGGCAGCTAAAAAGAGATCTTCTCATTTTCAGTAAGTGAAGATAATCCTGTACTTATTGTGCAAATGTATAGTCCCGAGGGTCAGGATTTGTTACAGAAAGTAAAATATTCACCTTGAAACCGTAAATGAAAAAATCCTCACTCTACAGTTTCGGAACAATCTGTAATCTTCATTTATACCTGCCAGAATCCACTTGTTCCTCTCTGTGCTTTGCTTGCATGCAAGTGCTGAAATGAAGAGAAACTCTAAGATATACTAAGCACTCCCTGGCATCTATCTTTGCCCTCCTCGATGGCTTTATTGCAACGAGAGCAAGGTGCAGCCTCTCCTCCAGGAGCTGTGTGGATGAGCAAGTTGGCACGGTGCTGAGCAGGGAGCGCGACTGCCCCGGTGAGGGAGAGGGCCGCGAGCAGAGGTTCGTTAGCCGCGTTCTGGCACAGGCGGGAGCTGTGCCGGGGAAAGCAGGCGCTCCCCAGAGGGGCAGCTGGGGGTGGCTGCCGAGTGCTTGGTGGCATTTGCTACCAGCATGCGCTGAAGGGGGACAGAGGCAACGGCAGCTGTGTCCCACCGGAGAGGAACGGGGAGACCACTCTCCAAGGGGCTCCTAGTGCTTTCCAAGGATGTTGCTTTGGTAGCACCATGAGATTTAGTGCAAGTTATTTTCGTTGTTTTAGGACCGTTCTTCTACCCTATGGGTCTTTCCTATAATAGATGTTACACTTTGTTTGCTTTGCCTCATTTCACATACAAGGCTGCTGGCAGTTTCTGCAGCTTGCTACCTTTGTAACTGTGCTGATCCAGCATATGTGGGAGTGTCATCTCCAAATAAGTAACTTGAGGGAAGAAATAATTTTAGGTTTGTTTGTAGGAAAAAATAAATGAGAGAAATTATTTGCAAAAAGAGATCTAACACAAGCTTAGAGGGATGAATATTATTCCAAATGGGATGCAGCAGATTAACAACTAAATTTAAGAGTTTGGTATAAAGTGGCAGACTCTGTTTCAACAAGAATAGGGGGTTGGAGAGATTTTCAGAGAAAGGTACGTCTGCAAATATGTCTTGTAGTTATTCCTGCACAAAGACTGCACCTCTTCCTGAGCTTTATATGATCTTTCTTCTGCACTTTGTCTCTGAACAAACCTCCCAAGGCAGAAAAATATCGTTATCCTAATTTTAAACCTAGAGAACTGGAGAAGAGATGGACTGTAGCTCTCCTAAGTTGAGAGAAGATGTAGGCAGAGCGGGAAAACAGTAATTTGGGTTCTCATGTCCTGGGCTAGAATCCTAACTCCCAAATATATCTGCATTCAGATTCAGAGCTCTTTGGTTTAAGTAAGCTAGCTTGGATGCTGCTGACAGCCTAGCTGTGGCATTTCCTGGCAGTTCAGCTTTCTCCACTTCTCATGTCTATAAATTACATCAAGGCTCTTGAGCTTTATGAAAACCTGGTGTATGATTTCCTATGATCTAGGTAATCTAAAAAAAGTTTAAGGGCCTATTCACTGCAGTAAAGTAAATGAAAGTATAAATGTGCCCTGTTCTGTGGAGAGAGACAGCATGTTTTGATAGTTTAAGTCTCGTAAGACTTGGTAGTTCAACCAGCATCTCCTAATTCTGTCTCAGAGGCACCAATGTGTAATTTTGGTCAGGACATTGATCCACTGTGCCCTGCAGTTCTGCTTCTGTGAACTGGAGGCAGTGCTTTCTTGCCTCTGGATTGTGCCACAAGAATAAATTCTCATCTGTAAAATGCCAGGAACTGAGGGCAAGAAACCATGAGAATACAAATCTAGGTATTTTAAAACCCTTGCCATTTTGCAGCTTTGTAACAGCTCAAACTATTGCTTTAAAATAGAAAATGAAGGGCCTCCAATGTCTGCATCCCGTCAGTGCCTAGAAATGCAGTTCCAGCAGAGAGTTGAGAAGGATGCACGTTCGATGTTACTCTTCTTTATTGTTGTCTCAAATTCTGTTATTTCTGTTTAAATATAAGTTGTCAGAAGAGATTTAAGTGAGTAAAATGCTGTCTTAACAAATACATCCCTTCGTGCAGGTTTGCAGATGTGCCTGCTCTGTAGTGGCACGCTCACATGCTCAGGCAGCTACACTGGGGGCTTAATCGCGGAATACTCTGCAGCCAGGATTTGAGATTATGTGATGTTTAGGGCCTCTCTGATTTCATATAGCTTAAAATTGAAGCAAGTTTTTGAAGCTCCTCCTCCCTACACCAGATAGCTGTCGGATAGAGGCACTGGGATTTGCAGGCTGCCTAGTTCTAGAACAGGTTTAACAACCATTTCCAAGGAGTAAAAAATGGACAGGTTTTCTTCCCTTTAAGTGTTCTTATAGATGACCTCTTGGGAGTCCAGAGACCTTATAGAAGAGATGGAAAAATGATCTGTGCCTGGATGGCTGAAGTTATTGATGAAAATGTAGGATATTTCATGTTTCTGTCATTTTTTAATCCAGAACAGATAGAAAGGTTACACAGATAGTTGTCAAGCAGTCTGTATAAAATGAACCAGTGTTCTTCATGTTTTAGAGTAACTTAGTACTATAAATATAGGCTATAACACCAGTGAGTGAAGAGCATTCTCAAGGAAGGCATTTCAGAACTGAGCAATATTAGCTGGGAAAGGAATCACTAGGATACTGTGTGGGGGGTGGATGTCTTACACAGTTTCTAATAACTAAAACTTAGTAAGATAGGAAGTTGGGGATGAGTCAAAACTAAGGTGAATCTTCTGATGTTGTATAAAGAATTAGTTTCTTGCCCTCTTAAGAGATTTAGTTCATTCAGGAAGCATTTTCATGCTTCATCAACAGATCCATGACACTCCTTTTGTTAGCAACTTTATGTTTTTCTGAGCTCCACCGAGGAGCAGAATGTTTCATTTGAAAGCTCATCATCTTTCAGTACAATATTTGTGTGTTATCCTATGCAAGACATTCATTCACACATAATGCAAGATGCAGGTTAAAATAATGTAATAAAATAGCCTATCACCAAGTGTAAAGATAACTGCACTCTGTCTTATAAACCTAATGGCTGTAAATAGTCTACCAGCATAGGCAGTGTGATGAGATTTCTGTGCCGAGAGTTGTCATGAATTTGCAAGTAGGCATGCAGTCAAGCTGAGTCAGCAGTAAAGCTCTGCTCATGGCATGTTTACTTTGTTATTCCTCCTTGGTTTCTAAGGTCAGAGTCAGAAAATGGTGACACTGGAAGTATGTTTTGCCCTAGCAAGCGCCTCTGTGAAATTCTCAGTTGTTTGCCTTTGCCATGGTTCTGACTGGAGGGATGATGGAGATCGAGGCTGCTTCCTCTGAAACTCACTGTGCTGTGATTTGGCTTTTTTTTTCCCCTCTTGAATTGTATAGGAAAACTCAAAATCTTGTACTCTAAAGATTGATGGATGTGTATTTTTCATTTCCACACCTCTCGCCTCAATGTCAATCTTTGAAAGAAAGAAAAAAATCTATTAGCTTAATAAGTTTGAGAATGAAAAATACCCCAAAACAGATATCTGAACTGGAACTGAAAGCCTTCTAATTATCTGGACAAGAGCAGAAATTATGCTTCATGAATCATTCAGAACAAGTATGTTTGAAATCTGCTTCTTGATTATACTTTTCAGTGGATGTGCTGCAGACGCCCTCCTTCCTCGGTTCACTTTGCGACTGCTGAGTTTTCTGTGGGATAGAAGCAAGAGCTGAGCACATGCATCCTTTCTGGCACTGAAAGATCCATCTTTGTGGCTTTGACCTTCTTTAATCATGGAAAAACTGAAATTTTTTAACGGGAGGGGAATATGTCATGTGAGATGCTAAGATGATTCACAGATACCTCTCTATTGATCTTCCAGGAGCAAAAACTTTAATTCACTATATTTCTATAAAGTGAATTTGAACTTTTACTCTGCTTAATTTAGTGATGCCTAATTACACAGTTCAATACAGTCTAATAATCAAAGTTAACAACAGGACAGTAGATTTTTCCTTGTGATTTAGCTGGCAGCAAACACTAATCTTTGTGGTTGTTATCCAAAAAAGACATCCGAGTCTATAGCAGTATTTGTCTTTTCCTGGCACTCGATTCCTGCTTTTTCTGTGTGTCAGAGTTTTGTTTATCGTTCCTAGTTGTTCTGCACTCCTAACATTCATCTTCATTTCTGTGTTTTTCCCTTCCTTCTGTGACTCACAGCAATAACTTACTTTCCTCCTAGATTGGTAAACAACATCCTGATGTGTATTCTGAATCTGATGCAGGACATTTTGGTTAAATTAGGAGCCGTGACTCAGCTTTCTTTAGCCAGCAAGTGGCCAGCTGCTGAGTCATTTTGGAAAATGCCTCTTCCTCCCTGAATAGTGATGAATGTGACAGTCTTTACGGAACTCCCAGCATCAAGTTGCTGCTCATTTTGTATGCTTTAAAGGCTGGTAAAGGTACCATTAAAAAAAAAAAAAAAAACTAAAGGGTGACCTTAATCAATTAAAACATCATTTAATACATTCTATAGTTAATGAAAACCCGGTGGATATTCTGTTATGAGACAGCATTTAATAAACTAAATTCATCCTTTGCCTAGCTTTGGAATAGGTAAATCAGGAGTAAAGTTTGCTTGTATTGCTTTATTGTTGTACTTCAGATATCTGTGTGAAAATGGACAGAGAAAATCCTTGCTTGTTTTGCATGTCTGTAAATTCTGTCTGTATATTTACAATGCAATTTTAGACTCCTAGGAAATGTCTTTGACTAGTATACCTGGGCTGCTAATTACTGCAATACGACCTCCCCCTCTTTCCTCCTTCCTTTTTCTAGTGACTAAAACATGATGCATCAGAGTCATCAGTCATCGCTGGTATTAACGTGTTGTGGTATTGTTTTAAATTCCTTTTGTGCTCCTCTGCTGCTTTAGTTGAAGGCCGTAAAAACAACAGAAATTGAAATACGGGGAACTACAGTGACTTCTAGAGACAGATTATGTTAATTGATTTCTTTTTTTTTTCCTTTAATTGCTTTCTTAAACAAGAATACAATAATCCTTCCTTATAAGAACAGAATTTTGCTTGTCACAGATATTTAAAGGGGTTAGTCTTAACACCCTGTACATTTAAAGATTGTAAATAGGATAATGCTAATGCTGTTAATGTACAATCTTAATACATGAAGATTGGCAGGACTAATCAGATAAGTAAGACTGCTCTCTTTATGCATTTAAAATTTCCACTTGGTTATCAGCAACTTTTGGTAATTTTTGATGCTACAAGGTTCTATGCTGTTATAAAATTAAGCTAATTTGGTTGTAGTTAGTCCTATTTTGTGGTAAAGATAACCTGCAAGGGATAACAAAGAAATTTAAGCAGAACAGCTGTTCTTTCATAGAAATGTATTTATTTTTAAAACCGGTGTTGTCGTCCTGAATTTCAGGATACTGGAACTAATCGCGTCTTGACTTCCACCATCTTGACTTCTTCCTATTTTTTTTTTTATATCTTTTTTGTTTTGAAACAGGATAGGCATTCCATCAGGGAAAATGTTAAGATGTATGTGGGTATGTTTCTAAATGTATACCTACATTGCCTACATTATTTGGTTGAATGCACCAGATATTTGGACTTCCTTTGCAAACTGGTATTGAGGAGTAAGTATCATCTAGTAAACATAATCTTGGGCATGGAGCAGACCGTCTTCACAGATGTTTGTACCTCTGGGAAGACTTTTTGGTGTGAAGGGAGAAAGATCATTGATGTTGTCTTTTTGTGGATGTACTGGGAAGCACATTTGAAACACTTTGGTATATCACACCTTTTACCTTTTCTGAAATACTGCGTATTCCTGACAGATTTGCTTAAAGGTAAAACTTCACACTGTTTTGCCACTCATACTCCGTACTCGCTTTCACCGTTCCAGGTAATGCAGTGACATTCTTCTTCACCTTCATGCCTTTACCTTCATACATGATACCTCTATTGGACAAAATGTAAAAATGAAAAAAGTGAAGAAAAAAAAAAGTGAAAAAGTGAAGCAGTGAAGCATATCTGCTTGAGTAGGTCAGTGTTGCGAGGATCACCTAGCAAACTCTACAAAACAGAGTCTTTTGAGTGAAGGAGCATCTTACGATGATGCCTTTCTGTTTGCTTGTCTCAAACAGCTATTTTAGCTCGTCTTTCTTGTCTTTTATTAGCTGTAACACTTTATACATTTGTTTCACCGGGAATTGCTATTTATTTTATGCCTGTACAGAGCCCAGCACAAAGTCTCGTCAAAGTGTCTCGTTGCAAACGGTAATACTAATAATTAAAAATGGCACAGGAAAATTGGATTGAGACTGGCGTTGGTATGAAAAGTAATACTGAATGTAATAAAAGAGAGTCTTTAACATACAAATGGGTTTGAGAGGATACAGAGTAATCAAACTCAAATGCATTTTTTTAGCACTTTTCATGTCATGTCTCCCAAGGTGCTTTCCACCACAATAACCATGATTAACTCTGGATTTAATCAGTGAGCTACTGCAGTAATCCACAAAGTGGGACAATTAGTTAGAAGAGCTTGGTGCTGGTGAGGACCCTGGTGGCGATGTTACTGCTCCTGAAGAAATGTCAGTGAAACCCATGAAGTTTGGGTACGACAGGGTGCATAGGTAAGGGATGGAGTATTTCCGAAAAGCAATTGAAACAGAGGGCTGCACACATTTCTTGGAAGACATAATAATCTGAGGATAGGACAACTGGGAGGTTTGCTTTGGTTTAGGGTGATGTCGACAAGTCCTAAGAGGAATTTATGCCACATTTGGAGGTTTACTTCAGTTTTGCTTTCACGAATGTTCGTAAGTGCAAATATCTCTCAGAAGTGAACTCAGAGAATTGCAAGTGCTGGTTTCTTGGCAACCACATCAGGAGTTTGCTATTTGCAGCCAGATGGAGGATACATTTTCAAATATACTGGAAATTTGGGGGGTTTGGTGGCAGTGATAGTAACGGAAGTTTACATGTTTACAATTTGTGCTTAGTGTTGTTATTATTATTATTACACTGTCAGTCCTCAGCCCCCTAATTGTGAAATAAACCATCAAAATGAGGAGTACAGAAGCAGCCTTCAATCACTAAAGCGGTGAAAACCCAGGTAAGTTTTCCTGGTTCTTGGAAGAGAATTTTTGACACATGAAATTTCTTTTCAAGGGTGTTTCATCCCTAGGGGAATTAAATAATGTAGATATTAGAGTTGAGTAGGGGACTCACTGCCCATGTTATTGAGAGAGCATGGTGATAGGAGCAGGGTAAGAGTGCTCCTGCGCGCACTCCTTCACGCGTGGAGGAAAGAGCGTGGGTGGAGAGAGAGTATTTGATGCAGTGGCATGTCCAAACAAGTTTCAATTCACGTTTTTCTCTTCTTTAGACCTCCTCCTTCACCTCTCTCCCTGGAAGGGAGAGTGTTCACCATTGGGGATCTCTGTGGGGCGTGGAGAAACCAGTGGACAGCAGATGGGGGATAGTCAGGAATGACGCTACCAGAGCCCAGCTTGTCTGTATGCAGGAAATTCAAGTCTGTTATATAGCTTTCCTTGCCATTTTATGTGGTTTACATAAATTGGTATTAAAAAATAATTGTATGTGTGGATGAAGAATTCTGTATGAAGTCTGTTATTATGGTAAACAATTAGGATGATTTATGTGAAGATTTTATTACTTTCCAAACAAACAAAATTTTTGCTTATAAGAATGAGTTACAATTGATAAGATGCTGGTTCTACAGCAGTTTGGGCAAAGGAAAGAGAAAGGTCACAGAAAGAAGAAAAATGAGATATTTTCCTTGTCTTTTGTGGCTGTTGGCTAAGACTCTAGAATACACGTTCTGAATGTGTGTTGAATCAGGGTTTTATGCTGTGGACTCTGAAGATTAGAGAAAGTTTTAATATTATATTGTGAAGGATTTCTACCCTGCTTTGGATAAATGCACTACTTCTCATAAAAATGGTGTAGTAATCGTGACTACAGACTACATCAAAGTGTATTGTAATATTTCTCATTTTGTTACGGTACAATTAAATTTTCTTTCACATTAAAAAAAGAAATTAAATGAATAGACCTCCTCATAGTTTCAGATGACAAATACCTATTTTATGATTAAGAAATGGGAGATAGGAGATGCTAAATAACTGCTAGGTCTGTTGCGGAGTCCCAGATGGGAGGACTTCTGGCTTCCTTGCCCTGACCAACCTTCCCTCCTTGCTGTAGCCCCTTCCTTGGAGTTAGGCCTCTTCAAAACATGTCCCTCGTGATTGCTGGTAGTAGTCTGTTATTTTGTCATGGGCAATTTTTTAAATCTTAATGCGTTTTTTTATTCGGCGAAATGGAAATCTTCACAGCATATAATTGTCTTGCCTGGTGCAAAGATGCAGTACTTTGCAACATAGAGAACCATGACTTTCCACTCCAGGAAGAAGAAACTCAAATTAATACTCTCTTCATCCCTGGAAATTCTAGTGTCTCCCTGGACTTCTGATGGATGCAGCCAATGCATCAGATTTTTCTCAAGCTTATTCCACATGAAGTCACGATCTACTCATGTATTTATTATTTATTAAATAAATTTTTTATTATTTTACTTGCTATTATTTTCAGAATCTCTTGACACAATTACTGCATTATGTATACTTCAGGGCATGTTAAGTTGCACAGAGGTGAAGATAGTACACTGTGAGTTTTCATCTTAAGAGTTAAGTAAAATTCAGCTACATATAAAGAACAACTTATTCAGATGAAGCATATATTAGGCTAAAGCACATGGTGTTACTTTTTACTACTTCCCCCTGGAAATGGGCCATAGTTTTGATATGAAATCCTGCATCCCAAATGAATTTTTTATATTACTTTCATGCAGCAGGATTCATTTTCTCCATCATCTAATGGATCACGTTTATTAAATCTGACAAACTGAATAAATGGAGTTTACAGATGTGGAGGGCAAACAACTGTCTTTATGTGTTTGGCATCCTAGATCTATCAAGACTTTCCCCTTGTGCAGATGATTAGAGGTTGAGTTATCATCTCTTCTTGAAAAATTTCATTATCTTTCTTGCTTCTTTTATCAAGGATAAAACAAATGCTTGGAAAGACTGCAAGACGTTTTTTATGAAAACTTTGGCAAGGTTGCTATAGAGCAAATGAGAGGTTATGCCTTTCTGGCTTTTTTTCTGATAGAGCACAGAAGAGAAGCAGAGTATGACCCTGTGGCAGGGGAAGATCCTGCATTTTGCCAGGTCAGCAGCCACGCTCCAACATTTCTGTAGTTTTGCCTTCTCGACCGTGGGGGTACTTAGGTGTTTGCGCTCAGGAAAGGGTATTTTGTCGTTTGACTTTCTGCACCTGCAGCTGTTCTTCTGATTGAACTGTCTCTCTGCTGGTGAAAGACTGACTGAGCCTGTCACAGGGGGACAGAAATACTGTGTCTTTTCCCTGGAAACCTCTCTGAGCACTGTGGAATATCTTAGCTGTCTTGCAAGAAAGTAGAATCAGTGGGGAAAGCTATCCTGAGCCTTCAGAGAAGCAGGGTCAAGCCAAGGCTTCTAGCCTATCTTTGCATCCCCCACTGCTTTGTTCAACCTCGTGTATAACGAGGGCTGCAGAAATGCAGGGCAGGTGGAATAGGGAGGGCGGCTGAGCTGTGCATGGGCCAAATGAGCCGTGGTTAAGGGTCCTCAGCAGGGAGTTGGCAGCACCTGGACTTGGTGCCCTTGCGGGGTGTGTGTGGAGGCAAAACGCTCTTGGAGGCTGCTGCCCTGTTGCCTTCCTCTCTCTGAAGTGGCCTTTGGGGCAGCATTTCTGCATTTCATCAGGAGACAACGTACCTGCTGCCTCTACAGGTAACAGGTAAGGCTTATTTGTTTGCTTCTTTGGTCACTTTTGCTAATTGTGGTTATTACTTTTGTGTGTGTTTGGAAGTCTGTTTTGTATTTGTGAGCATGGCAAGACATAGCCTTTTTCCAGGATAGCTCTAGAGTGGAAAGATTAACATGCAGGAAGTGTGTGGGACACAAGGAGTCAACCATAAACAAGAAAACGGGAGCTTTTTATTTATATATGCATACGTAACAGACTTAGCAAGCCCTTTGAGTAGGTAACTATTGGATTCCTGCTTACTTGCCTTTGAGCGTGTTGGGTCCCAGCGGTTGCAGACAGGTAGGTTTGTACCTGCGAGAGGTGCCTCTGCTGCGCGTTCAGGGGTTATAGCGTGCGTAGCGTGGGGCTGTGAGGTATGCTGTTTTGGGAGACTGGCAAAGTGTTTCCCTGGGGTTTGGTGTTTGTATTAGATCTTCATGGCCAGAAAATTAGAAATGAGTTGGTGATAGTTGTTGTATGTTACGTTATAGAATTGCAACGGCAGCCTGGATCGTGAAGGGTATGTACTAGGAAGCTACCTTGGATTTGCTTATATGATTGTTCACCAAACTGGTGATCTCATACCCTGTACGCTATGGTTTGGTTTAACTCTGCTGTTTGTTCTGTGGAAAATGATTGTAGAAGACAAGCAGTAAAGTTTTAATGTTAATGATCCTAAGAATGTTGGAAACTACACAAACTACAAGGCAATGCATTAGTAGACATGACTTTTTCTTAATAATTCTCCCTTTAACAAAATGGGGAAAATATAGGTAGAAGGGTTATTTGGAGGAGAGAAAAAAAAAAAAAAAAAAACAAACTTGATAATTCAATTGCTAAGCTCTGGTATGGGGGAACTAAGACCAAATTTCCTTATGCAACAGTTGCATCCTATTGCAATTTATCATTAAGTACCTCTCTTCCTTCTATTTTAATGGACACTTTTTCTTCTTCTTCTACTGGATGGATATCTTATTTGTAAATGTTATGGGAATAAGGAATTAAACAAGACGAATGCTGTGGGGTTTTAATTGTTAACCTATAGTAAACAGAAGTGGATGGTATCAATTTATTGCTGATGTGGGTGAGTAGCCAAACTGTATTGCAGAACAGCTAGGCTGTTTCGCCTTTTGTGAATTGTAGTGGCCCATGGTGAATGATCAGAATTTACTTCAAAGGCTGCAAAAACTGCGCGCAGTCTCTGGGCAGGGGAGGAGCTCTGTGCTCCTCCACTGTGAGTGTGTAAGTGGGCGCAGAGGCTGCCCTCTGTGAGCTCCGTGCACACCGTGGTGCGCAGTCTTCCTGCTGGGATGGGATCCAGGGCATCCCTTAGCGCCTCTAGGGAGAGCTTTGTGTTCCGGCTCGTTCTGTGAGTGACCGCCGCCTTTCTGGGCAGTGCGCGCGGCCCTGTAATCCACTGCTTGTGCTACATCCTACTGTAGCTCGGCGCTGTTTTGGCACCTGTAAGCTATGTGTGGCGCTGCGTGCTGCTAGCGAGAACCTTTGTTAACAGTCCCGGGTGTGCAAATATATGTGTTTGTGAGGGATGTCTTTTTTTGTTTTTATCCTCTTCCTGCTAGGCAGAAGATGTTCTTGTGTGCAGTTGTCAAGGATGGCTACCATCCCCTAGTTACTTGCTACTAAGTACTGTAGTTTCGTTAGCTAAATTTGGTGACAATGAAACACCATCTCAGTAGCTCTAGGAGAAGAAGAGGGAGATAAGGGCTCAAAATGGTGGTGTCTGCAGGCTGCCCTTGTGTTCTCTAGTCCAGCAGCTGTAGGACTTCAGTTATCAGCTCCCAATAAACTGAATCCTTGATTGATTCTGATACAGAGCAAAAAAAGGTGTTGACTACTCTTGTCTGAAATAAGGAGAAAATAATATTTTGGCCTAAAACCATTACGTGCAAGGGATTTGTTCCTACTGCCTCAAGTAAGAATGTGAAGAGGATGTGTAATCGCATTTAAATGTTGTGAGGCATGTTAGAGACTTTTACGTTCTCTTTTTCCCATTAAATTCTCTGGCTGACAGCGTCACTAGCAGATATATGTAAAAAAAATTCCCGGGACTACACATTTGCCCTAGTTATATGTCTCAGTGATAGCTATATATCAATGTTGAATTACTGGATGTAGTCCAGCTACCAGAGCTACCAGAAAGTGTGTACAGTCTGGTAGTGGTGACATGACAAGCTTGGGTGCTTGTGTAAAAAGTGTTTTCCCTTTCCTAGAGCTTCATGCTATGTCAAAATGATTTTGAAATTAATTCTATTTCTTAAAGTCAAAAATTGAAGCTAAATCATAATTTTTAATTAAATCCATTGAAGACTTTCTCCTGACGCTTAAGAAATAAATCCAGTCAAAAATTGAATTCAGTAATGAAGTGTATTCTGAACTGACACATACTTAAAGTGATTGATTTTTAGCTGTAGAGCTGTGGTTTCTCAAAGTTTTCTTGTAACTCTATTATGCGTGAGGGAGAACTAATAGAGCTCCCTTTGGCTTCCTGGGAAAAGAAAATCAGCCTCTTCTAATAGGCACATTCCATGCGAATATAGCTCTTCTATATTGTATGTATGGTGCTGTATATATGGTTTTTAGACTGGTGTGTGTGTGCATATATATGTGTAAACTTTTACTATCTGTGCATAATAGTCCCAGTACATTTTAATTCACAGTGTATTTAGTAATTTTAGTCTTAGTACATACAAATCTCAACTTTTTAGCTGTTTTAGCTCAAAAGCTTTAAAAAAAAATCAATTTCCAAATCAGATTGGTTAATGTCTTTAGAAAATTCACATGTGGAAGCCCGTGTGTGGGAGCTGACTCTTACCAGGCAAAGGCTGATAGCAATGTACTCTGCTAGAAGTTTAAGTGCTTGACAAATAGCTGTTTTGCAAGTAACTCTTGAATTGATTTTATTTATTTATTTATTTATTCATCCAATGCTTTGGAAGGTGAGAAGTGGATACTACACCTAGAAGCCAGGTATAACATAGGCTGGTGCTTATGTCAGGCCACCTGTGACCGCAGCTGGGACTGAGTCTCTCCTTTGGTTGTCCTGTGCAGAATCAAGAGCTCCCCCTGTTTTTGTGCTGTGCTTTTAAGTTTTGAGCAATGTGATTTTGAATAACAAAGACTAACGATCTCACTGACAGTTTTAGGACTGAGTTATAAGTCATAACCGTTTCAAAAACCATATAACCATTTAAAAATGGCTGAAATTTCACAAGAATTGAGCAGATGCATATTAGGAGGAAAAAAAACAAATTCAATAATTAAATTTGTATGAATGTATTACTTCTATCACTTCTTACATAGTTCCAACTTTCTTCTTCACATCTTCTGATTTTTTTTCTTCTTAATTTGCCTGCTGGGTGGTATTTTATTCCAAGGCCTGTGGTGGTGTTGTCAAGTTCAAATGCAGTTTGACAGATTTGGTGTCCTTTCACTAGGAGGTTGGACTATCTCTTCTGCAATGCCAAGAAATCCTTCTCCTAGGGGAAAAGAGAATCCAGCGTATTGGAAAAATTGCAGAATTCCAGGCTATTACTTTGTTTTATAACTCTTACAGAAGAGCTTTTGTATCTTATATTAACATGAAAGCTGGGAGGAAACAGCTTCATGAGCCTGCTGTCAGCCAAAATGTAAAGCCCTGTGTCTCCTCACTAGAAGTTACAGTAGGATGCGTTCATGAATGATGCATCTTGGTTATAGATCTAACTTCCTCGGTCTTATCAGGTAGGATGGTGCCGAATAGGAAGGAAGTAAAACACAGAGTAGCAGCTCCTGGGCAAAGCAATATAATCTCAGTTCTGTAGAACGGCTTATTTGGAAACTTCCTTCTGATTACTGCTGCTTCCTGCATGAGACCTATCTGCAGGCAGGGACAACTTGAAATGTTTTCAGGTTTATTGGTTCTCCCCAGGTGAAATACTTCTGAATAGCCACTGGGGAAAGAAACATATGCCTCCTCTTCTCTTTTGTAAGTGCATATACTTGAAGGCATTTAAACCTATGTATAGTACATAAAAGACAAGACCATGTCGATGACAGCTTTTGGCATATTCAGCATAGCATAGCTGCTGTGTAGTTTGGGATTATACTAACATTTTCTGCTGAACACTGACTAGAGAAACCTTTCATATTAAAATTAACTAGTTAGTGTTTTCCACAGGAAAACACATCTGCTTGTGTGTCTGCAGTTTCCTTTGCCCTGTAATTTGCAATTTCACGTAACTTCAGCCAAATTTGTCAAAAGGGTAAAATGAAAGACAAGGTGTCTGGATTGAGAAGATCCCAGGATCTAAATTGCTGTGCAGGGAGCCACTGCTGCAGAAGGATGTGCTCCCTTAGCTTTTATACACCACAGAATCTAGACAGGCAGGTACTGTTGCACGCTCTGCCACTGGAATAGTTTCATTTGTTCAGTTTGTACTTTAGATCGAAAATCAGTTAATATAGGGACGTAAATTGAAATGAAATGACACTTGGATAGTTCTGCTGCCTACAGAACTATTTGTGATATTGTTTTTGTGACCACCCTTGGAGAAGTGCAGGAGTGATTCACAACTCCTTTTAGAAAAGGAAGTTTTGGAAAGCTTGTTCTGTTAAGGCAATAAATGAGTTGCGACATCTGATCTTCATTTCTGTATTGGAAGCATATCATTAGTTAATTAAGCTTTAGGGATAATTTTAATTTTGGAACAACTAGATAATGTCACTGGAATTAAATAATAAAAGCAGATGTGCTAAATGCTACCCTAATTCAGAAAATTTTTGAAGACGCTTCAGCGTCTTCTAGTATTGAAATCTAGTATGTTTTACGGGTACTCGGCCTCGAGCTGCGTGGCACTCTGTCAGACCTTGATGGAGAAGGTAGGCCGTTTTGTGGTATTAGGCACTGAGCGGCATTAGTGAAATGAAACAATGTTAACTGTTTAATTAGGTACGTTAGTTATTTTTATCTTTGCAGGGGAAATATAACTGGAGAAATAGCCACTAGGAGTAATGATGCATTACGGCTTGGTGGAAGAGAATGAAGTTTTTAGTTTTTTGGAAATCACTTAAGGAGTGATGTATTATTCAAGTCTGAGAGGGGCAAACCTCCTCGTAATGTCGCGGAGGAGACGCTGAGCTTTTTCTTGTTCCTTGGTAGCATGTGTGAGGCATGCTGCAAATGTTTCAGACTTTTGGACCACCTTGGACGCAGAGCTGTTTGATGAAGTACTCGTGAGTTGAACAGAGCCTTGAATGTAAACCCTCTTTCTGGGAGGTGCTGGGAGTTGGCAAGTACCAAGTGCCAAAAACAGGCAAGCTGCAGTTAGAGTTAGTATTTCATGGGCAACGCATTAAGTTTCAGTTATAATATTGGAAGCTAGGTTATAATGTGCTGCACAGCTCTTCTGTTCTTGGGGAGTGAATATTGAGATGTAGATAATTACAATTTTTCAGCTCTAGGTCTCTGACAGGAATTGTGGGGAAAAAAAACAAGCTAAATATTAACTTTTGCTCTAAGATTCAGTCCAGAGAAGCAGCGGAGTTGTGGGAACAGCTGCAGGTTCCTGTTCATGTGGTCACTTGGCAGGTTCTGTATCTTGACTTCGCAGAGCTGTGTAAGTATTTAACACTCTGCAAAGTGTTCATCGTACCTGTGACTGAATTGAGTGATAATTTGTTTGATATGAGTCTATATTAGTGTGTTTTCATAAGGCAATAATAACCCACACCACGTGATGGCCGTCTTTGTTCAGGCGGCGTGACACCAGTTTTGCTGGTAATGATGATGCAGTTATATGCACTTAAAACCACGTGTTTTAAGCCTGCCAGGATTGGGATTGTTCCAGGGGGACCTGCCCGTTGCCCGAGTTGTGGTTTTGTGTGAAGTTAACTGTTTAATTAGGCTGTCAAGTGGAAATTTTCCTGAGGAAAGGAGCCACAGATGGAAACATGATAAGGTGGGGAGGGCGGGGAAACGGGTACTGTTGGGGCTTTGCATCATCAAATGTACATCTGAACTCTGCTGCAAGGTCTTGCTGGGGGAGGAAAGAAGAAAAAAAAAAAGGGGGGGGGTCCAGCTTCCTAAACTTGCAGCTCCTGAGCTCCATTGGTATCTGTTACTCATCTGTTTGGCATAAAAATGCACTTGTAATTGCATATATTGTAGTTCTTCTCGGGTGTTGAGTCTGTGCTTTCTTTTGTTGGAAAGTCTGCCTTTCAGAAATACTGTGTGGGTTAGAAATGTATAGTATTGGTTAAGCTATTTGCTCTAAGCTAAATATAGCTTGTGAGAATGGGCTGCAAGGTCGTGGGGAAAAAAAATCTGAAAATCTTTCTCTCAAAGGTAAATAGAATGGTAACTTTTCAGGTTGCTTTTAGGTAATGGTTAGGTGCTGAAAGTGCTTTTTTCCCCATATCTCTTAAAAATATTTTAATCCTTCTGATTTTTTCCCTGAAAAAATGGTGAAATCAGGACAGATGACATAAATACAATAATTGGTTTCAAACTCTTAATCTTTGTACCTGAATATTCATATTCAAGGTAGCTTAATATTTCAAGATGATTAGCATTTTTACCTGGTCTAGAGACAACAATAAAATGCTCTCAAAAAGTGCAAAATCCTCTGTTTTTTTTAAAAATAAAATAAAATAAATAAGTCTAAGATGTTAATCTGTCAGCATGCTTTAGAGCTGGCTTAAACAATGCAGAATCTCAGTAACTGTTAGGCAGAAAAAATCTCATGTTACTTGATAAAAGTCATGTGAATTTCATGGCATTGAAAAGCTTAAAATTTACTTGTAACTTCAGGAGCTTTTCTTAAATTGCAACTTTATTATTTTAATCCTTCAAAAATTGTTACTTACTAATTTAATGTTATTCATAGAACAAAATGTTTGTTCTGGAGTAGTTTCCAAGTTGATTTATATGCTTAGAGTGAATGTTAATGTTAATGATGTCACAGGAGATGACATAGGCTGCCCGTGGATTCATTGCACGGACGTGCGTGAGGACGTGGGAGTGCCCGGCACTAAGAGCCGTGCGGTACTGCAGCAGTGGATGCCGCACAGGGCGCCAGCTTTATAGAAGAAAGCTGTGTGTGCGTGGAGCACCATCGTCCTCTTCCTCCTCCTTCCCCACCACCCCACAGCCTCTCTTCCCTAATATCTGGACTCTGAGGGTGAGGAAAATGAAAACTTAAAATTTTGAAGTGCCTCCTAAAGCAATCTAGAGCAGCTTTGTGATGTACAACCATAAAGATGTAAGTCGTGCAGCTGGGGACCTTTCAGCCTTAGAGACAAGTGTTGCTCCTTCTTGGGCAGTTTCTCCTTCAGTGCTGTGGGGTTTTATGGTGCTGAAGCTCCACACTGGCACGCAGGGCTGAGGGTGATACTTCTGAAGCCAAAAAGGGGGCAGCTTTTGAAGCTCCTGCCGAAATTTGGGGCTGGAGGAAGGAATGAGGATGAGACACTTGGGTAAATGGCAGTTACTCAAGAAAAAACAAAAACAAAAAAAACTTCTTGGGGATTGTGAGCATTAGAGATGTGAAAGGAGTTCTAGGTTGATGTGAAGTGGTGTAATGTATGTCTTGAGTCAAGGGAATTTTGCTTCTGTGGGCTGAGGTATAGGCAGAAATAAGGGACGTTAACAGTTTAAATGTTTTGACCCTCTCAAATCTAGGATCCTCCTCTTTACTATTCCCTTTTGGCTTAATAGAGAGTCCTCATTTTGCAACCCTACAATCTTTCTGATATTTTCTCTGTAATTATGTCCCTTAGCCCTACTCCCTGTCACTTAGGAGGTGCTGCTTGTTTTATTTTTGCATTAGTAGTTTTTACAACACTAATGCGTCTTCTGTAGAAAGCACTTGATTAACTGGTGAGAAACCTGCAAGCTGCTGGGTGGATATGGGGATAACTTAAAAGTTTTGTCCAGGAGCTGAATCCCTTCTTGAGGCAGGGTGACTGTTGCAGTAGAGATGAGATCACTTATTTTCCAGAGCAACTCAATTTTGGGGGTAATCTTCGGAGAACTTAGCAAGAGGATGACTTCTAATGAAGGATGCTTTTCTATGGACTTGTGCCTGAACACTTAAACGTGTTCATGGCTCCATTTTGGATGTGCTGCAAAGCAGCCTTTAGGGATGGAGCTCGGTGAGACCCAGCTGTCCCTCAGAGCTTGTGGTCATTTAACGCCTTGCGGGGTCACTCACTGGATGGTAATGACCTTTGCACGCTGTTGATTTGGACTAAATTCAAACTAATGACCTACAGCCCAAAACAGCTAGCAGTTTGTGTGGAATTTGCGCTGCCAAGGTTCTCCCCTTAAGGCTTGGCAGCACTGCTGTCGCTATTTGTTTTTGCGCTGCAGGCACAGCATCAATCTTCCCCTCATGTGCGAGGAAGGAAGGGAACAAGGCGTGCGAGATGAGCGGCTGTGCTCTCCAAGACAACACGGCTGTCTCTTTTGGACTGGAAAGCTGAAGCTTGAGGTGGCTGGAGAATATATGCAATAGAGAAGCAGCTGAGTCTTTGTTAGCTTGAAAAGAACTTGTTTTTTCAAAGTCTGTGACTGTGTAAACTGGTAGGGATTCCTGTCTGTTAATCAATGGATATAGGATGATGATGGAGCAGAAATGTATGCTCTCACAAGCTTCCATGTGAGAAATTGCACAAAATGGTCACCCAGGGGTAAGGAAAGAAGTATTGATATATCTGAAATCTTAAAGGAATCGCCACTAGATGCAATCCAAGGGTCCTTGTTATCCAAGGAGAAAGGATGCTGAAGGAAACAAACAAACAAAAAAACCCCTCATTTTCATTAATTGTTGCCTGGGAAAATGTCCATAGGAGCTTTTACTTCCCCCTCAGGACAACAGGGACAAGATTTAAGGTAACTTGTACAAGGGAGTTTCAGTTCATCTGATGGAAGGTTTTTTTTAATTATTTTTGTTTGTTTGTTTCTTTGTTTTGTGCTTGCTTGTTGGGAGCCTGGAGGGCTACAGAGATTTCTAAGGTCTCTTGTAGACTGGCTCTTGCGCAAATAAAACTGCTTGTGTGCCAGCAGGTTTCTGGCCTTAAGTTCTTACCACTAATTCTTCCCAGCAGCTCCACTGCCCTGTTGCTTTGGCTGGGCTTCAGGGATGACTGGAGGAGGCAGCAGCCCTGAGCATCTGGCTCGGAGAAGTTCTTTGGCTGCTAGTTGTGGTGGTCCTTCCACGTGGGCCTGCGGTTGCGGTGAGCTGTGTTCCCTGCACATCAATGTGACCCAATACAAGCTTCTTGCCTTTTTTTTTTTTTTAATTAGAGCAAGATTTAGCCATATATCAGAAAAATAGTTCCTATTGAAAGGAGACTCCCGCTTCAGAAGAGGAGGAGAAAATATTACACTCAGAAGAATATAGAATCTCTTTTTTTCTGTAAATCATAGCAGTGATCTTATTTTCAGTTTTCATTGTAAGCCTATTCTTGAATGATAATTTTTACTGTATTTACTCACCCTTCCTGCACTGGACCAGGTAGCTGTAACAGATACATTTAAAAAAATTCCAGGGAACCAACTAGAAAAGTCGAGCTCCCCAATTCCAAGCATGTGATTATGTTGCATCCAGAAAGCTGGTTCCAAAATGCCTAATGTAGCACCTAATTCACTGATAGGCATTTCTACCAGTTGTAGAATTGGGGCATAGAAGCACTTTGTGTAATAAAGGATTCATTTTTTTTGATGGATTTTGCCTTTTGGAAATAGGCTCTCTGTTCTCACATTCATGCTGGTGGTGTTTCAGAACAGGAATCTGCTTTACTTCCATCTCGGAGAACACAGGGGAACACTGAGCTGATGAAAGTTATGTTTGCATTGATGTGACAAAGCTGCATGCTCAGTTGCAGGCTCAGAGAGATGGGTGAGCCAAAAAGGTTAATTACTTCACATTTTCTTATCCTTATATTTATTTCAAATGCTCTTCCCTTTCAGGGCCTGAAGGTGGCCAATTAATCTTATGTACTTTTGTTTCTACTGAAAGAATGATTGCAGTATGTCTCGCTGTTCTATATAAAGCTGTGAAAATTTCTGTTCTGGAAAGAATACCCCAAAGGAATAGGAAACCATTTTGCTTTGAGAAGCCCTTTCCAGGGGCTGCTTCTGTTTTGCCCCCTCCCTGCTTAGAGCTGAAACTTGCGCTGAGGTTGGTGTGGAAGATATTTTGCCGAGAAGGCTGTAGTGTGTGCCCTCCTTCAAAGCAGTCCTGTGCTTCCCTGCAAGGTGTGCTTGGAGGCAGGGCTCTCGGGCCGGAGCCCTTGTCCCCATGGAGCCGAGTGCCTCCCCGCGCGGTGTCGGCACTGCCGGCGCCCGCTGTAGAGCGACCCGCGTAGCGCGGGTGTCCCGGCGCGCTCGGCCGCCAGCAGAGCGCCCTGCTCGCTCGTTGTGGCTGATCCTGCGCTCCTCCGTAACTGGGGTAAACCCCTGTTGAGGTTTCTCCTGTGCTGTTCTTAACATAAGGCAAGCCACTTTTTTCCTTAATCCTTATTGTAGTCTGTTGTATTTTCTGCCATTTTAAGGTATTTTCATGCAAATGGAAAATTTGGAACAAAGTACCTCTCCCTGAATTCTGTTCTCACCACTGTTACTTTATGCTTACTCTATGATAAATGAAAATGTTTTAGAGAAAAGTTTTCTACTTTAATAAGCTATTTTGTCACTCTTCAACTTTGTCCCTCCTCAAACTTTCCTGCACATAATAGTGCTCTGTATTCACTTCTACAGTCTCCAAGTTGCCTCTTGCCTGGCAAAGACTATGTAATACTTTCGGAGGTTTTTGTTCAAGCTAAGTCAGCATGAAGTCCTTGTGCAGAATGTAGAACCAGAAGTCCAGTGACTTTAATCATTAGAAACACTGTCTGATAGATAAAGGCACATGATTTTAGAAGGGGACCTAATGATTCACGCAGGGGGATCTCTGACCTTGATCGTGAAACAATCAATATCTAAAATATTTTAAAAATTCTTCTTATGTTTTAATAGGACCCTGTGTCTTCCTCTTTGAACTCTCTTCTTTTGCACTGCAATAGTAATATTGGGGGCACCAGTGATCTTGCCGTTCATCCCAAGTTCACTGAAGGAAACTCCACAATTACTGAATACTCCTCAAGATCTTCTTGGCTAACTACTATGAGTAAATCTGAAGGGAGAGTGCAACTGGTCAGTTAGTGAGTATTTTACAAATGCAGCTATCCTGTAATGTTCGTTAACTAGGTCTTTAAAGTAGATCAAAAAATATGCCTGTGGGCCTGATTTTCCCTGCCGGACTGATGCAGCCGGACTGATCTGTTAGAGCTTGCTGCGTTTCTTCTCTGACCTTGTGAAAAACGGGAGCTGTGAAGTGTCTAAGGTTACCCCAAAGTGGAAGCAGCTCAGATATGTGTTTGGCCTTGGGAGCTGGAAGTGCTCCTGGGCCGTGCGCAGATGACAAAGTTATTTCCGGTTATGATTTTTACATCATAGGAATAGGGGCCATCTTAAGCGCATTTGGAATGGTAGTCTCATGTTGAGCTGCTGAAGGTGCTTGGAGTGTCGTGTGTGACTGCTTCACCTCTTGACTCTAAGTCTTGTATTTCAGTCTGCTGATGAGATGCAGCAATATAGCAGAACGGATGAAGATGTGTGTGTTGCTCCACATGTTGCCTTCGCGTACAGCATTGCCACTGGCTTTCACATAGATATGAGGGAGAGCAATGGGGCTGCACTCAGTGATTAAAGCGTCCTAAGATGAAGGAACCAAATGCTTATGTGAGGAAAAGTCCTGCAGTTATTTCAGCAGATTTGCAGTATAAAAGGCACATGCCGCAGAACTAGTTTTTGCAAACGGCAGCAAGCGCAGAACATAGAGCTGCTGCAGCCAGTGCAGTAACTGTAGTAACCTCAGAAGCTTGTACCATGCCACGCAAATCAGCCTCACTTATGGCCCATGAAGTCTCCGATTTCCGTATCGGGGACTAAATTTCCATGGATTATTCCGCAGTATTTTTGTGTAATGTAAAGACATTTTGCGCAATTCTCAGCGATTCTAGTAGATTGGTAGACTTGTTGCTAAATCTGTCCCCTGACATACCCTCTTTGCTAGGAAGGAGCAGTTTCCTCCTTGAGGAGGATGAGGAAAGGGAAGGCTGAGGGGCAAGAATACAAGTATCCAGAAAATGTGGTCAACTCTTCTCATGTGAGAATCAGATTGAAAGCCCTCTGGATTTAGGGCAAGTGCTGTATGACTACCCAGCTTACACCCTGGAGAATATGCTTTGGGCTTTTGCATTTTCGTTTAGCTTGGAGGAAGTGTGTGCTGCCAACTTGGCTGTATTGGGCACAAGTGGGTTTTGTAGTTCTAAAATAAGCAGTGTGCTGCCAGGTGAAGCTCTGGAGAGGCTTTTGTGAAATATGTGATATAGAAAAGCTATTTATTTTAAAGCCTAATATGACCTGGAAAAGAGGTTGGGTATTTTCAAATACAGTTTTGCTAGGCTTTGCTTGCTTTGTCTTTGAAGAGTGCTTCATCTTCGTCTTGAGAGAGTTGCAGAAGATTTCGGTTGCCCTCGTTCTGCCAAGAAACTTGGTTTGTAAATTTTTCCTCTTATAGCTGTGCATTCATAAAATGAACTCTGCTGAACAGTTTTTACAGCAGGCAAAAGTGATTAAGGTGGTTTAGCAACTCCAATATTAGATGTGGAATTGGGACATCTCTTCTGCTTTTTTCCTGCTTTTCCTGCTCTGCAGGACATGCCCAATTTGCTGTGGCTTTCCTCAGCTCCTTGCTCTTTGGAGGAGGGATGCTAATGCTGTTCAAAACCACTCTGGGATGTTTGCAGAAAGCGCTGCATGAAAGTTAGGTAAAGCTAAAGGTAAAGCTGCATTAAAATGCTGCCTTTTAAACTGGATCCATTGGAGAGTATCAGTGTCATTTTCTTCAAACTACCTTTTTCCATTTTTTCACTGCTTTCCTGCTCTTGCATTTAGTTCTTGAGCAGGTGAATGACAGATGCTAAATATCACCTCTAGTATTATTTTGCATAGAGTGAGGGTTTTTGTATTTTTGTTTTCTTTTTGTCCCCTTCCCCTCCCTCTCCAAATTTGTTAGCTGCTCCTATGGGCATATTAAAAAATGTGGAGTTATTCCAGCTGCTTGGATTGCCTTCGTTCTGCAGCCAGGCCACTTCTCTGAATTTAGTCCAGAAGGAATGGACATAAGCAGTGTAAAGAATTAATAGTTCCTCTCCTTATCGAGTAGTGATGAGTGCTTGTCTCCTAAAAGAAAGCTCAACAACGTTTTTTAATGGGTAGTTCTGCTCATTCTGCAATAGAGATACAGATTTGAAAAGGAGAACTTTGTCCTCCAGGATTCAGGTCCGTAGCGTATGGAGCTGTCCTTTCCTGGACAGGAGTTTGGCTGCATGCAATGAAGCTGTTGGGGAGCAGCTGTGTATTCCTGAACAGCACAGCAAAAGCAGTGAGGAGAGCCCTTGCCTCCGTAGGATGTAATTGCCTTCAGTGGGAAAGGAGATGACTAGCCAAAGGAATGGAGAGACCTGCATCAAATTGTGCAGGTAAAATTTTGTTAAAAAGGAATGATAGTTTAAGACCTTCTGAAATTGAAAACACACCGGTTTCCACTGCAAACCTATTAGAGCTGAGACCAACGTGCAGAGGAGTCTGTGCTTATTTATGTAGCCATTCAGCACCAGTACACTTTAAACTGCTGTTTAATGCACAATAATTATCTTATTCAGTTTTAATTAACTGTGGAGTCATGCATATTAGTAATGCAGTTTATGCATTTTTCCGAGTGTAATAATGGCAGAACGATTTTTCTGGTCTTTTCGAATCTTAGCTTTGAGGGCAGGATTTGGTGAAATGGCTCTGCTTTCTGTAAGAACCGGTTCTCATCTAGCTCTCTTGACCTAGCACTTTTCTGTGTCCACCCCACAGTGGAGTAGGATTTTTTAAGTCTTGAGGAAGCAGGACTGAACTGTCATGCTCCACTACATTGAAACCTTGCCAAGCTGTGCTTGATAATCCCAGAAGAATTAAGGAAAAGGAGATGGACGGCGCCACATTCATTCACATCATCCTAGCTCATCGTTGGGTCACAAGCTAAAGGGAACTATTACATAAAGATTCTGGGTGTCCTCATGGAGGAGCTGTGAATGGAGCAGGCTGTTCAGGTCTGCCTGAGTGTCCCGCGGGCGGGTCCCCTTGGGACTGTGCTGCATCACAGGCCTCTCATGCTGCGTCATGGTCATTCTTTCCTCTCCCTCCATGCTTTCCTCTTTTAATCGAGCCAGAAGGGAAGTGCTTAAATACAGGCGCTCTGATGTGAAACTCCTCAAAAACATGGTATAGTTTGGGATTCTTACCATGTTCTCCTTGTCTTCTAAAACATGCCTGTGGCCTGGCTGCCACCGGCGAGCTCAGCGCGAGGTGCCTGGTTTGCTGCTGAGGAGCTGGGAAGGCTGCGGGGCGGGAGGGCAGAGGGCCCTCGTGGGCTGTGAGGTTCTCGGTCAGCTGAGCAGAGCGATGACTGCGCAGTGCAAGGCCCGGCCGAGCTGGGAATGCTGGTGGCCCGGCCGCGCCTGGGGCTGCCGGCGCCTCCGATGGCCCTGCTCCTTGCATTCCCACGTGAACTCCTCATGTGTCTTGCTGAATTAGCTGGAAGAAACAGAACTTTGAGCTCCCCTGGGAGGGAAAGGGGGGTCCCATGGCAGCTCTGGGCTCTAATTATTTGCAGCAGTGGAGCCGTGAGCTTCCAGATGGCGTTTTGCTCTGTTCTTTCCAGTGCCACGTGCCCTCTGGGGAACTTTCCTGGGGAAGAATGAAACATACTTGAATCTGCATGCCGTCCTAGCGCCCTGTGGATGCACTGTAATGAAGACTTTCCGGGGCAAAAAAAAGAGGTCATGAATTAGGTCCACACGCCAAATTAACTTAGTTTCATTCAGTGGCCTCCATGGATGGCGTTTAGCAAGCAGGCTGCTTGTCATTTGGGACATCAGCTGCCATCGCGTGCTTCTTTCCCCTAGCGCATCCAGCATGGAAACTGGGCCTCGCTCATGCGTGGAGTGCGCGCACGTCCGCTTAGCCTCCCTGATGTGCTGATGCAGCCTCTTTCAGCTGAGCCAACACTCAGCATAGACATACAAGTGCTCATCACAAATACTGCCTTTGAAGAGTCCCAGACACGCAGCATATACCAGCATTCATGTTTATGCTCGTGTTTATGAACCCTCAGGCACTTCCTGCAAATCTTAGACATTCCCAGTGTTGGGTAGGGAACGAGCCTGCTACTTAAATACCTGAAAATATTTTCAGGTATTTTCAACTGATTTCCTTCTTCAAGCTTCCCCCCATCCCACCTTTTTTCTTCATTTTTGTTCTTTTTAATTTTTTTTCCTCATGTAAGTTTTGCAAATACTTTTGAGTGCTTAATTTCCCCTGCAAAAGTATAATCTGCCCTGCATGAGATCACAACTGTGATGAAGTCGAAGCTAACTCTAGTCTTAGGAATTTTTTATTTTGTATGGAAAAGGGACAAATAGAGCACTAATTTCTTAGTAATGAATGGCCTGTTCTCTGCTGTCATGCTAAAAGAAAATGGAAAGAAATGGTGGCTCTTCCTCAGGCTCATGTTTATCTTAAGATGCGAAAGCATCAGGCCTTGTGAGGTCGGTATTCCCCAAAAAAATACAGGCATGCTACATCTACACTCTGCAGGTACAACCCTTACTCTCCAGTTACACCTGGGTTTTATCACCCTGTAGTAGAGCTGGTTCTCTAACCATGAAGTGCTCCCCTTCAAATAGAGGCAGGCAAGATCATTATAGCTGCACTCACTTGAACTTTCTCTGGCTGCTCTCCTACCTCCTTAAAGTAGCTACAATGGTCCTTTTACCGAATATTTAATAATTTAGGTCATGTCCATATAGCTTTTAGTTTTCTTTTCTGGAGCTGGTCTCCTGCTTTTGAAGGGCTCAGTTGGAGACCAGTATGTTCCTCTCTTAACAATGCTTGAGGAAGAGGATTTGCTTCTTGTGACACTAGATTTCCAACCAGCGTATTGCTTGGGCAATGACATTACAAAATTGGAATTATTCCCTGACGAGCAAGGGGATAAGTCTAATTTAAAATAGAGGATTTGTGTTGCTCCAGCTGTGCAGCTGGCTTAGGACTACCAGTTATTCTCTCAAGTAGTAGTCTGCTTAGTGGCTTGAAAGAGTTTTGTTATTTGGGAGTTAGAGTCTGATAAATGACCTGTTTTCCAATACATACAAGCTGCTTTGTAGGTGTATCTTTATTTCTATAATGCTTCTATAAAAACATTTTTATTGTGTTGCCTTAAAGGCAAAAGTCTTGGTGTGGAGTTACTGGGTTTTGGTATTAAAATGCTCTTGTAAAACGCAAGACTTCCTGCTTTTACTTCATCCCCATGAATTTTGTGTACTTACAGCCTCTCTTGAAAATGGGCCCAAGTCTAGTAGAGCAACTCTTGGGCAAGCTAATTTAGTGGAACAAAATCTTAATGGTCACGTATGGCCCAAACCATATGTGCCATAATATGGGAACTGTCAGTTAGAGGTTGAAGTTATGTTCCATTTCCACTTAAAGTCAAGGAAGAGCTGTAGCGAGCTTCTCCTTTCCTCCCTTAGGAAGGAGGAGTGTGAGCACTGTACGAGCTGTGGTGAGAAAAATGCCCTCGTTACTGCAGGGATGTGTAACACGTTTCCGCAGCTCGACCTCCCATTTGCTGGGCCACCCTGTGGTGCAGGGGAGTTGGGTGGTCTGTGTTAGTGGCACCCGTGTGTCCTCTGGTTGTGGTCTCCCTTAGGGGAAGAGCTAGCAACGCTTTCCTAGCTCAAGGATTTTACACTCTTTTGTGGCTGTTCCTTGCCATGTGGGAGTGTGGAGGCAGAGTAGAGAGGAAGGATTAAATATTTTTCTCTCCATTTGTTCTCCATCTTCCACTTCTCCTCCTGTCATGGGAGCAGTTAAGCTGGGGCCTAATGCCAGCGGGAACCGAATGGCATGAAGACCCACAAACCTGTTTGCAAATAGGTTAGTGAGGCTTGGCTGGCATGTGCTTTGCTAAGTGTGATTTATATCGGGTCCATGATCTCTGCACATTTGGTTAGGTGTCTTGTTCTAGTTAATGTACTTTGTCTATAGCTTTTGTGACCAACAGATGAACATAGAACTAAGGGAAACCCTAGAACCAGCAATGTAAACTAGGTATGTTTCTCAAAGTTCTAATTTGAGTGAAGTGGAGAATGAATGACTAAAAGTCGTATCTGCTGCCAAATAGTATTGCTTACTATTTCCTTTATGCAGGTGTTTACAGTGTGTAGTGTAGAGATGTATAGTAACCAGCAGGAAGATGGAGCTGCCCAGCCTCATGGGATGAACAGTAGCAGGGCTCTTTGCCTCCCTCCCTGCTGGACGGCAGCTTGTAGCCTTGCTAGTGGAGCTCCTGGTTGGCAGTGGCAATAGCAGTGTGCCCTGAGAAGGGCTTTTGCTTGCACGTGGCCAACTCCTGCCTGATGAGCCTCAGTGCGCTTTCTCCCATGTAACATCTGCCTGGGAATAAATCTGTCTTCTCGATAGATGCGTGAGCTCAAGAGGTGGGTGTGTGTCCAGCCCTCGGGATTGAGCCAGCAGGTAAACCGCAGTGCTTGGGCTGCCCCCACTGCTTTCCTGCAACTCCGGGAAGCCTCGGCAGCGCCTGCGGCGTCGCGTGCGGAATAGACTTGGGGTAAAAGCATGTTACAAATGGGATGATAGCCCTCTTCTAGTCACTTGTACTGAGGAACAGTTGGTGGGGTAGCTAACTAGAACATATTTTTTTCCATGTCAGATTTGTATGCCACCATGAGCAGAGTTCTCTATGTAAACAAGCTTTAGAGCACATTACAAGATAAAATGCATAAGAATATTGAAAATGCATAATGCTCTTCTGTATTGGATCAAAGTACTAGCAAGTATTTTCCTAATAGGCATGTTAATTTTGCCATCATTCATGTAGAGCAGTTCAATTAATTTTTATTAAGTCTTACACAAAATAGTCCATGGAAGAAACGTGCTTAAACACTGCCTGCAGTTATGAATACTCATCCCTTTTATTTTGGGCATGCCAACTAATGGCTTTGCTTACGTGTCTATGCAGTGCTTAAAAAGGACACAGATTCTAAGTCTTTTCTCATAATTCTGTAATTATTAAAATGGTTTCCTTCCTGCCTCATCTGTTGTGTTATTGTAATTCCAACTTCATTTGAGAGGTTGAGAGCTCTTGGCAGATAGTCTGTGTTTACATGTGTTAATTTGCTGGTCTGTCATTGTTGTTCCATGTGCTGCTGTAGTGTGGGTTCTGCCCCTTCCATTATAGGCTTATAATCCAAGTATAAAAAGAAATGCTTAGTTAGTGGCTGCTATAATTAAGGTTCTCAAAAAAACAGTGAGATTATGCCAGCCAGCAGCATAACTGATGCTAAGTGCTAAGGTACCAACCATCAAGCTGAATCCTCCCCTCCGAGTTAGTGGGGAAGAGGTTTTCTTCCTTGCTTCTGAAGGATACAGGCACTGCTCAAATAACCGTGTGCTGAACGTGTGCATCCTAAAATACAAGCCAACTATGTCTCTTAAGAGCAGCCTCCTGTGTCCTCTCTGCCCTTTTAGCTCAGATAGTGACTTGAGCTGCAGTTGCTCTCCTCAGCTATGCCTCTGGGAGGGAAGACAGGACAGACGGGGGAAGACTAATGTGAATGCCTTGCCCATGTGGATTTAAAAAAAAGGCTCCTTTGTGAAATAAACCAAAAGCAAACCCTGCTTCCCACCTGCTCTCTGTGCGCACTAAGCCAATGTCCCTTGGGTTTGACTAGGAAGTAATTGAACTCCATGTAACTCCAGAGGTCCATCGCCCTCAGTGTTGGAAAAGGTTGAATCCTTTGGTTTTGAAATTGCTGCTTAGAAAATATTTGAAAAGAAAATGAAATTTAAGTGCTGCATCCTGGTTGTTTCACTGTGTTGCAATTGGCTTGATAAACCTTTGTGAAAATTGCTGCAGATCCCACCCAACAGTGGCAATTACAGAAATTATTTTGAAGTCTTTTTAAAATGTTGCAAGGTCAGCAGTTAGAAATTAGAAATCCTCAGGTGCTGCTTGCAGAACCCTGGCTCTTTTGTTATAGTGCAGCTCTAAGTCAGGCTATAACTGACAGGAAAGGGTTATGTCGTACTTAACAAGTGGTGTGAGGAGCTAAGTCTTTCAAAATGTTTAGATCAGATTAATTTGAAACAAAAACATAGATATTGTAGGTACAAGCCCTCTGTCCTCCTTACTGCCATTTGTGTGGGGTCTCTCTTTTTTTTTTTTTTTTTTTTTCCCCAAGATCAGCTCCTGCTCAAATGAAATAGTTCTGGCATGGTATGTTGCAGAAATAAGTTCATTCAACCCCTTCAAAAATACATGGGTTTGAGATTTGAACAAGGATTATAATGGAAATGTTTGTGGCTTAGCTTAACTAAGCATCTGCTTGTTTTCCCATAGCAACAAGCAATAAGGGCCATGTAGCTGCTGAATAATTTGGTGAGAAGCTGCATAAGGAATTTGGGGCCTTCCTTGGGGTTGCTTCCACTACAAGAGAGCGGTGGGCTCTGTTGTCGTGTATAAGTGGAGAAAATATAAGTAAGAATTGAAACTCTGGGATTCAGGTGAATCCAAAATAAGTGGGAGTGGAGCTGACTCTTTTGCTCCGTGCTGTGCAAATCTTCTCTGTTCCTGAGAAGTGTTGATAGGTTGATGACATATTGCAGGGTAGCACTTAGATCAGTGTTCACTTAGAAAGACTTGAACAGTTTTCCTACCCTTGCTTGGAAGACTCCTGGGCTGCCAGTGGTGCTGGGCAGCCAAAGGGTGCAGCGCTTTGTTACCTGTGTCTTGGGTAATAGTGGCCGAGAATGCCTAGGATTACATAGCTAAAGGTTAGGGAGCAGAAACTAACTTTTGTCCTGTTAACTAGCAGCATGAGAATAAAAGACGATAATTCTTGGAGGTCTCACCCTCAGGATTGCTTATAAAGCGGCACAATGAGGTGAAATCCTGGCGGATATCCTTCCCGTATCCCAGTCCTTTAGGACCCTCTTACAAAATCCGACGTAAGGTTAGGTGCACAGATTGTCAGGGCTTCTGGGCACTTGATTGCAAGGGTGTTTCTTAGGGGCTGTGCAGGGATCTGGTGATGCTTACACTACGGAGCTCTTGTTTTAATAATATAAAGTAAAGCTTTTTAAAATTTCTGTCCACATTGCCAAAAGAAGCCTGCAGAACTGCTTTTTCAGCATCTGTATTTTAAAATGAGTCTTTCTTGTTGGTAAAAAAGAATAAAGCAGCTTTGGGTTGCCATAGAGATCCCATCCATCGTGCTCAGTTTGTTGTGTACCCGGAGGCATGTGGAGCGTTATGACTGGGCTTCTCTTGCAAAGCAACAGGTTTTGGTTTTCTTCCTGCTTGTAGCCCTCCGAGTGCCACAGTGATCCAATTCATTTCAGATGGAGCTTTTATTTTACCTTTTCTTTAACCAAAATGTTTTTGCGCTATGCCCAGGGACTGTTGCTTCCCCTGAGAAAACTCCTAGCTCAGGTTAGAGAAGCAAGGCAAAGTGTGACTGTGACACTGTGCAAAGAAATTAGACCGTGCAAAAGGAACTAATGAATTAGAACTGAAATGCGAGCAACTGCAGCACGGAGCTTACTTGGCTCTTAAACAAAACACCAGAAGGGGAGAGCTCACGCAGTGCAAGCAGAAGTCACGGCATCATCTTGTGTTTTCTCCCTCTGTCGTGCTGTTTAATGCCCAGGAGCGGGTTTGTGCCTCAGCTAACTCAAGTTCTAAGTGTGGGTCGGGGCAGTGTGATTGCTTGCCTGGGGAGAGGCCACCCGCATTCATGGTTTGGTGTAAAGAACCTGTGTTTGGCTGCAGATACAGAGCTGCTTTAGGACTGTGGCTGAGTGAGAGTGTATTTGGGTGCTTTGGGAGCCCAGGAGGAGAGGCTTTTTTTCCATGAAATGCATCATGAGCCTCGCCTCCAAATTAATCCAAATGCTTGTACAGTACTGGAGAGGCCTCTCGAGGTTTTGTAAGAAGCTGCTGAGCTGAGGAACCAGACTGCTTTTCCCTGGACAGCAGGCTCCCCCCTGGGAAAGGGCCTGAACACTTGGTTCTGTGCTTGCCCTCTGCATTGCTCAAGGGAACTCGAGCAAACCCAAGCCCAGGGAGAACGTGTTCTCTGGTTGCCTCCACTTTTATGCCGGCACCTGAAGCGTGGTAAGGCAAGAGCAGCACGATTTCATCCAGTTTTAGTGATGATGAGTGCTGGGGACTACATCTAAAAAGCAAAAAATAGCAACAAAATAATTCAGTGCCAAATTGGGTATGTAAGGTAGATGTTTCCCTGGGAAGCTTCCAAAATGACCAGGAATGGTATGGTCTGGCCAACGCCTGTCTTGAATAGACCTGTGGCAAGTTGCTGTATTTTCCAAAGAGTATTTATGAAAGACCAACCAAAAAGACTTTCTTCTTATACTAGTTTGCTTTAATCGCCTTTCTGTCGTTGATTCTAGTTTCAGGTTAATTGTGTGCAACTTGACAATGTGCTGTGTCTACCAAATGCAAATTCTCAAGTCTTCAAGCAGGATTTCAACTTAATGAAAATGGGATTTGGAAGGGAAAACATAGTTTAAAAGCAGAGGTCAATTTTGGCAAGTCAGGAGTTTATGCAGATGAGAAGAAATGCCTTCCTGGATGACTTTTTGAGAATAGCCAAGTGCATTGGTTCTCAGCTCTTTCAGCTGCTGCGGAAGGTAAGCTGCTGTTGTGGCAGTGCCTGAAAGAGGGCTCTTTGGCAAGGCTTCCGGAATCTGGAATGGGAGGTGGCAAGTATCTCTCTTTTTAGAGTCGGGCAGCTTGCTGGCCTGAGATCTGGGGTGGGGAGAAGCAATAGGGTTAAGCAGAATGGAAGCACACGTGAGTGCTGGAATAATCCATGGCTGTTGCATCTAATTTTTTTTTTTTTTTTCCCCCTGAAGCAAGAAGAAAACTGAAGTTCAGCAAGCTAAGAAAGTGCAATGTGAAACCATACTGGAGTGCTAACTTTGTTAAAAACATGTAGTGCCAAGTTGACAACACTTAAGACTGGGGCTTGTGTTTGTGTGTCAGAAAAGTGGTGTAGGCTGAAAGTGTTGATTGCAACTCATCTATGGGCAGTGACCTTGCTGGCAACTTCCCCCTTTAAAGGGAGAACCCCCTTATTGCACCTGCCGCTTTACTGCTCCCTTGCACTGGCCAGGAAGCAGAGAGTGTTTGAATGTGGATGGATCAACTCGGTTGTAATTCCCTAGAGGAGAGAAGTTTGTATCCCATTAACCATCCTCAAAGGCTAAAGTACCATGACGTGTAATCATTTAATATTGTCTTTGTGGTGATTAAGCATATCTGAATAATGCCTGCAAGTGACTTATAAAAAGTAAGCAATCACAAAATTCTTCAGACTTATCTAAATAATTGTTTTAAATTTCAGGAGCAGCATCAAGTAAAAAACAATGAAAATTGAATTATATTGTCAATCCCTTCTCCTCTTGACTAGAAAGTGCTGTTTTTGAAGGAAGTCTCGTAAGCCACGTACTTGGGAATGTCAATGATTTCTAGTTTATAATCTGTGCAGGAAGTCTTAGAAAACCCTTTTCTAAGAACATTGCTGGAAGGCCCCTTTTTTTTTTTTTTTCTTTCTAGTTGAAAACATGGATTCTCTGAAGGGAAATGCCAGCAGCAGAATACAGATTTTTCTCAGAGTCCCTGGCAGATGATTGAGCTGTGATGGGGAGACTCTCCAAATGCCAGATGGGAATTAGGTGCCCAGTTCTCACCTACTTGCAGCATCTAAGTGGCATTTGTGCTTCTGTTAATCTCCTTTTTGATCCGAAGTAATTGGCTTCTGCCTTTGTATCTTTATCTCCTTCTGTGAGGGATGCGTGAGGAGGAATGTGTTGTGGGGAGATTGGGGCTGCTCATCAGAAGAGCATCGTCCATGTGCCGGGAGCCGGCTGAGCAGGGCGGCAGCTGAGGGCGCCAAGGAGGGGAGCAGGAGCCACTTTCTGGTGGTCATACTGTGACACCAAATGAATTGGGTTACTCAGATATCTAGTGGCTGGACTCAGTGTATTCATGGCAAGCTGCATATTGCATGGTTGCTCTGTGATATGCCCCATTACCCTGGATATCGGCAAGCTTCTTGACCAAAACCTGAGACTGAGGTGTGCTTTTTTTGTTGCTCTTCTGAGAAGTGCTCAGTCCTGCTGGGACTGAAGGAGATCTAGTGGCAGCTGTAGAGCCAGGACACAAACTTTCTCCTGCATGATCTGAAGAGTTTCCTGCTGTCACACACTCCAAAGGGAGGAGGCTGAAGCTTGGAGGGCTGGGCTGGCACAGTCCGGGGCACGAGAGCTGTGGCTTTGCTTCCAGGGTAAATTGCAATGGAGTTGTGTATTATGCCCAGGTGAGGCAAGCAGATGGTTTATTATGGCCAGAGCTGATTTGCTGGTTGTAAGAGCACAGCTGAGTTTTGTCATATTAAATATGAGGGTTGAGTTGAGACTTTGGCTGCAAAGCTGGGGAGAGGAACAGGGAGCAGAGTTTGCCACCCTCTGCTGCTCATCTGTTGAACAGGATGGAGCTTTGGGGACTGCCTCATGAAGTTCCATAATATCTCTGCCTGTTTCTAAATTCTTTTGTTTCAAAAGTTTGATTATCAAGAAGCAGAGCAAGCATAATGCTGTTCTGGTATTTCTCCTACTGTTTCAGTGTGTTGCTAACCAAATTGCCCACCAAACTTTCTGTAGCTCACGGACTCATCTACATGATCATGATGTCTTAAGGTTTGGTTTGTAAAACTTCTTGGCTTCAGCAGGTGTCAAGAATACTGTAGGGAGCGGAGCTAGATTATGTAACAGCTAATGCTGAGAACACATGGTAGGACTAATTTTATTAATAGTTGAGCTGAGTAATCAATATTTTTGTTCTAGATGCTTCACCTTGCATAGAATGGGTGCTTAATGATCTTAGTAGTACTTGGGTGCTTAAATGTTCATTTCTTACTGGCCTCTTTTGAGGTTCATGTTCCAAGTTAAAATGATGTGGGAAAATAAGGGGTAGATACAGATACTATGTTTCTTTATTATTTAATCCCCTCATTAAGCAAGTTCTGCTTTTCTGCATGCATGGATTGCATAGGGAGGCTAATGGAGAAAGAAGTGTGATCATATAATTAAAGATCGTGTAATAATGCAAACACAAAGAGGTTGAATCAGTCCTGCTTAGGCAACCTGTGCTGGGTAACTTTAACTTTTTATTGTAGGGGTTTTTGTGGAGGTGTGCGCAATTCAATTGCAAAGCAAAGAACAGGGAATAGTATATAAACATGAATTAATCCATGTGGTGTGTTTGTAAGTGAATATTGTGTGATAGCTGGGAAACTGAGCTGTACTTTTTTCTTCCAAGGTCATTCAGTGATAGAAGGTAAGGCAGCATATGGAAAACCTCTTGTAGTTCTTCAGCCATAGTTATAAATACTAGATGATACTGAGTGATGCTTCTAAGTCACAAACTTTATGGGTCCTGCTTTCTGTTATTGTAGGTGAGGAATGTTGTATTAGGTTTCCCTGTAGGAAGTAGGTTTGAACACTGTACTACATAGTTCCAAACGTTTGTTTTGTAGGTTGAAACTGTGCAGTTAACTTCTTGAAATCTTTATGATAATAAAGAGGACGGTGTACTCATTGCCGTGTACAAATACTGATACGGTGCAAGTGAATCCATCTACCATCTGGCTGCTTGTGTCCTGTGGGATTCATGCTTGTGCTAGGGATCCACCATGCACAAAGGCATGCAAAGGGGACAGCATCATGTCCTCTGCTGTGTGTTGAGGGAGTGCAGTGAAGCCTGTAGACTGCCAGCTCGTCAGTGCAGGTGAATGGATGAGAGACTGTGCAGCTGGGTGCCCCAGAACGTGCTTTTGCAGCGTGTGCTGTTGGCTACATCCCACTCCTGCAGGCAGGGCAGAAACTGCAGAAGAGGGTTTGATGGAACCACAATCATCCCCTGCTTTGCAAATGGCTCCTACGGAAGCATGACTTAGAGGAGCTTAGGAGATGTGTGGGTCTGGGTTGAAATAAAATCAGAAAATATGTTTTCTGAACAGCATTCTTAATCATCCGGTGGGTGAGCCCATTTAAGATGTATGAAGTGATTTTTGCTAGGTGTGAATCTAGGCAGTTAGACAGGTCTGTGGTTACATACTTCTTTCCACGGTATTATATTTTCTTGTGCAGAAATGTAAGGCCCCTTTTAATAAAGAAGCACAAAGAGAACCTGTAAATAAAGCAAGCAGAGTTGAAAGCATTAGTTGCAAAGCAAGGTAATGATGAGCCATGGCTGGGAGATGAACTTGAAGATCTGAGTTGGTTTCCTTGTTGCAGTTTGAGTCCTCTGCTCTCTTCTTACAGATTTCTGGGGAAGAGAACTGTGTTTTCATTGGTTTTATGTTTACTTTTATCCAGTGGAGTGTATGTGATTGTTAGGTTGTTTCAGGGTTTTATTATTGTTAGCTAAGTTGAGGAATTCTGAAAACAAATCACTTTGGGTCAAACTGAAACACTCAAAAAAATATTTGGGATTGAATGAAGCATTTTGTTTGACCTAAACAATACTTTGATATATTGACATATAAAATATGTCAACAGCTATAATACATTTTGTTTTAAAAATCACTGTGAGGCAGTTTCACATAAAGAAATAAAATTGCCACGTTAGAAAACATCAGTGGAGTCTTTTGTCTCTAAAAACATGCCAATAACTTGATGAAACAAAGTGATATGTGAAAGCTTTCTCTGCCACCATGTTAACAAATCTAGGTGTTATTTCTATGTTCTTCTGGCTTTCTGGGCTGAAGGGGAAGCCTTGACTGAAGCATGTCCCCAACCTGGCCTTGTACGTCCTTGGCGCAAGGAGCTACTGTACGATGAGCAGCTGCTCCGAGCTGAGTCCTCACAGGAGTCCCAAGGAGCTGTCTCTGGCCTTTATTCGAGTGGTGTAAGGGCAGGCCTGGAAGTGTGCCCACCTTCTTACCTCTTCAGGTGCCTGGCTGGGGCGCTCAGGAATGGACACTCTTTTCAGATCACTCCTCATTCTGCATCACAGAACTGTGTTTGCTGCTGGGCTCTTTCAGCTGCCTCATCTTTAGAAGGGCTGAGAGTGAGATAGCAAAAGGGCGAGTGGATCGACGCGTCATCGTGCGGAGGCCTCTGTGGGGAGGCCTGTGCTGAGGCGCTCTGGGAGCCTGGCACGGAGCACCCTGCCGCTTGCTTTGGAGCTGTCATTCCCCTCGTCAGTGGAAAAGCACAAACTGTTGCTGAGACAGATCTCTGAAGGTACTTCCCAGTGTGACAAGGTGATATACTATGCCCCAGAAGCAGCCAGAATGGAAAGTATGCCTGTGTAGCTGGAAGTGATGGGAAAGTCAGTCCAGTATTGCCAGGAGTGTAGCTGCAATAAAAATGAAGTACAGCACACACTAGGCATGTCGGGGCTTACTTCAGTGCACAAAGGAGACTTTCAAGTCTTTTTAAGTTCCTTGTGGAAGGGGTCTGTTTGGTATCTCAGGCACTGTAATGGCTGAATGTCAACTCCTACAAAAGTGGTATAAATATTGTCAGAATAAAGCTCGCTTTGCTGAGATCTAGGACAGGAAGCTCTTGCTGTGCAAAAGCTTCGGCAAGTGAAGTGTGTTGCCAGTGATGAGAAAGCTGAGTAGGAACCCACTTGACTTGCGCTGAGGGCTTGCTGCCTGCACTGTAATGCATCCAGGCAAAAATCCTGGTACCTGTGAGTGACTTGAATCTTTGGTTAGATTCAGTGACTTTTACTTCCCCACTCCCTGCTTTGGTGTTGGGGACAGAGGGAATAGGATGTGCCTTTTTAGGACTTTCAGGCTACTTACCTTAGTGTCAGGCCAACTCTTCTGCTAATTTTTTGTTGTGATTTAATTCCTTTTATCTGCTGTGCTCTTTTGGGTACTGCACCCTTGAGGCAAGTGCAGCATATGGCATTTGCACTGCAGAGGGTTTTAGCCGTGGGAGAGTTTGGCTGGAGAATCATAAGGAGAACAAACTGCTCCAAGATCTAAGAAGCAGTCACCAAAGCTCTATGCAAACTTTCCCTCTGTTGTTTCCAAAGCTATTGGGCCATGGGACAACCAGGTGAAACCACCTGGTGTTTCCCACCTGTTTGGGCTTCTGCAAGTGGACCTGACCATTTCCTGTGCAGTGCTTGGAGACCCGTGCAGGCCTGTTCCCAGCCTCTCTGCTCCCCATATCCTGGGTTATTGGCTTATGGCTGACAGGGACTCTGTGACCACTGTGCCAAGGGCCTGACCTAATCTGAGCCTTATAATATCGTATTAACAGAAAAATATAACTCCCGACCTATTTATTTTCAGAACGATTTGGGGAGTGCCGTGGGTTGCATGATGTACAAATCTAAGACTTAAGGGATTAGCGGAGAACGTTAAATTGTTGTGGCTGGATCACAGTCAGTCTAAGAATAAAGGCTTCTTTTTTTCCTTCTGGAAGTTGATACATAATGTAATTTTGTTCTTAGTCATCACAGGGTTTCTCTTTCTTATGTTGGGATACTCTGCAGCAGCTGATAAAGCATGAGTAATTTTTGACAGCT
>NW_010588921.1:0-38251 GCF_000705375.1 Tinamus guttatus | reverse complement strand
AGTGAGTGTTGCCAGGCCTGGTACCGCTCGGATGCCGAGAGGCGCCTGGCAGACGCTCCCCGACGCTTGTGCTGCGCTCGGGGCCGGCAGCCGCCCGAGCGTGGGTGTACCCTGCGTGCGCACAGGGAGCAGCTGGAGGCCTTGTCACGCCGCGGCTCTAGCTCTGAGTAACTACCCAGCTTAATCATGTTAGCAATGTAAACATTTCCCCAGCATAGGCAGCATCTGTGTCTTTAAAGTGAGTAAGGTCTAATGCTGAGTGGATAACAAAGCTATCCAAATAATGCCTCCTTTCTAGGTCACCGCTCCGCTCTGAAGCACGCTGCCGCTCACAAGGCAATCAGCCCAAATGGCCGCGCGCTGTGGTAGCCTCGTGCTCGCACTTACATGTACCCATTATGGTCTTGTATATAGTATTGTATCTGTTAAAGCCATATTGCAAAAGTTGTCAGGCTTCAGATAACAGAGTATGGTCTTTCCCTCAGGAGAGTATGGTCTTTCCCCTCTAATTTTAGCCCTTAGGAAATGGGATACAGCAGAAATAAAGATGGGAAGAAAGATGAGAACTGGGTATATTACATCAGTAAACATTGTGAATTTGCCCAATAAAGTGGAGCAGGCAGGAAGAGAAGGACATAAAAGAAGTAATGACCTCTGCTAGCTCATCCAGACAGTTGTCGTGTGGAAGGGGCTCTCCGAGAGGTGAATCGGGAGCACAGAGCAGGCGGATACGCGTCAGGCGGAGGCCCGGGTGGAGCAGGCAGGGTTTGTCACTGGAGAAACGGGTGTTCAGGCTGTGAAGGCTAATCCTCCTGCAGAGAGGAGGAGAAGAGCAAAGTAGCAGGTGCCAGATCCAATATCCCCAAATATTTTATTGATGGTGTTGAACTGTGTAAGTTAGAAAATATACTTTAAAATTCATAGAGAGGCTAAGAAGGTCAAGGCTAAAAATGTGAGCTTTGTTATAAGAAGAAAGGGGAATTACTGGAGGGATTTAGATTTGTGAAAGGATCATCTCCAGGAAATAGTCTTTAGCAGCTGGCTACTGCGGGGGCATGTCCTTGTGTCTCAGGTGCCCGAGAGGAGAAGCTTTTGCTGGCGGAATTGGTGTGACGAGGGCCTGGGTGGGAGTTTCGACTGTCAGAGCTGAAGGAAAAGGTCGCTTCATAGACACTGTGGTCTTTGTCCTTTTAGTTTTGCTCTTAGGAAAAGCTCTAAATGAGGTAGTGGAAGATGAATATGTGGCCCATGAAGGTTTACAGTGGAGAACGCACTGCATTAAATTGAAATATGCATAAAAACTAAATTAGACTAGCTTATAAAGTGAAGTTGAAGGCAATTATGGAAATTAAGCATGATGTAATAGTTAATGAAACCAGTGTAGCAAGCACAGTGGAGCTACACTGATTGCCAAGAACATCTTGCTTTTACAGCACTTACGTAACGGTCAGGAAAGGCCCCAGTATTTTTAATAACAATAAGCCACTTCAATAACACTCCAGTTCTTTTTTTGCATATTTTTATTTTTCCCATGCAGCATATTACGCCACAGGTACAAAGTATGGAAAAAAGTCTTTTTGTTTGCAATTTTTTCCACGTGGTGTCATGCTACGTGTTTTTTATCACCACAGAGTGTTTCTGTGACTTGCCTGCTCTGCCTGTACCTCATTAACAAAGTTGAGGCTTCTGAGGGCTTTTATTGCCCAAACAAACTGAATGGTAGATGTGTACATTTGTTTGTCTTGGGTTGTTTCTGTTTTCAAAAGCCTGAATCTAATGTAATTAGGGGAAAGATGTACCCAACAGAACAGGAAGCGTTGTGGTACTGTGCCGGTTCTGTGTTAAATAGCTGGTATGTAGCTAGCCTTTATTTTTACACACAGAAGTCAACTGACTGTTTTGAAAAATCTGTAGGAAAGCCTGACTGATTAGCTTCCTTACTTACCAAGTTACCTCGTAACACAAGAGGGGGATTGACCGCCTTTTAAATGGCTGAAATGTTGAGGGAGTGACAGCAGGAAGATGTGGCTCTTTGAGCTGACTGTCTTGACATGCCCTCTGCCTGGGTGACTCTGCTTGCACTGTCCCTGTATTACCTAAGTTGAAGAGGACACTGCTTAAGGAAGTTCTTCAGTATTTTTGGATCATCAGAAATGGCAACAGTCCAAACCTCATATTCAGCAATAAAGAAAATTTCTAATGAAATAGTGATCCTTTGAAAGTTATGCATGTGGCAGTAACGTGGCCAGCTAACTAGTGTTTTTATACTTCATTTTGTTATGGTTTTTGTTTTAGTATCTCCCCACTCGCCCATGTTTGCATTACTAATGTTAGGGTGAAGCAGTGGAGGTACAAAATCATCAGTAACAAAAGTTTATGGGTAAAGGTACACTTCAAAGAAATTGAAATTACTATGAACAGAAGTTGCATTTAAGGCTTCTGCCCAGTGCTACCTCTTCTTGGAGTTAGGTCTTTAATTTTTTTTATTCTGGTATTCCCATATTTTTAGTCTCAGTCTCTTTTAACATATTTAGAGGTGAACTGTATGTTTTTCTTCCACCCCGGGCTCAGAGTTTCCAAGGCAAGTTTGAGATATCCTGAAAATAACTTCTGAGCCTGAGAGCATGAACTTTATCTAAGCTAGACATGAAATACTGCAAACATTGCGACAAGTATTGTTGCATTATGAATGTACTCTTGCCGTTTTCTGTACCTCATCCCTCAAAAGTCTAAACAACAGGAAAAGAACAAATAAAATCAGAGTAAGACAGGAAAGGGGGGCGGGGGGGAAGGTATTTGGTTCTTTTTCAGAAAAAAAATACTGTAACTGAGGAGAACTAGGTTTCTAAAATACTAAATATAACTTTTTTCTGCATTAATACAATAGTATTTTGTATCTACATAGAACCCTGGTATACCAAGAATTTGATGCTACTTGTTTCTATAGCTACAGTAGAAGTGATTTCTGAGTACCTTTTGCAGATGCCATTGTAACTTCAGAGAGCTTGTGGCACTTTTTAAATCTAGGACAAAATGCTCATTTTGAATTTAACTAAGATGGAAAATGGTTCTACCTGTGTTAAGTACTTTGTCGTAAGACTTATTTCCCCAGAGCCTGGTGATCTGTCTGTAAACATATTACAGATATTATTACCCTTATTTAATGACCGAAGGCTGAAGTAGCGTGCATGGCCGGAGAAGCAGCGCGCTCTTCCCTCTTTGCTGTTTGCTACAGAACGCTGCAAATTCAGCATGAAATCACTGCAGCGATAATTCATACTGTTCTCCAATCTCTTGCATTACACCGGAGGCACCTTGGAGAGCATAACATTATCTCTGGGAATACAAAGCAAGTAAATATAGATGTGTGGCATAGGTTATGTTAAGACTGTGTAATTTTGTTAACAATAAAAGGGGAAAAAAGGTAAGGAAGGCTGTTTTTTTTTTCTTCTTTTTTCCTTCCCTTTGTCCATGAGAACCTGTTTTCCATGTAACAGTATGAACTGTTTTGTGAGAAGTAAAATTTTCATGAGGCTTTTGAAAAATTACACCTTTAGTGGAGCACAAGTTGAGCTGAACAAGCTATTGTAAACTGTGAAATTTGAGGATATGCATATGAGGGCAGTTTGTGCTTTGAGCCTATGAAGGACATGAGGGACTGACTTGATAAGCAGCAAAATGCATGTATTTGAGTTCCTTTATCTTGGAAGCCCAAGCCAGCAGTGTTTATACTTGTCAAATATTTTCCGTTTTGCTATATCCGTCAGTTGACATGCCTGGAAGCGTCACCTACGTGGAGCTGAGGCCAGCTAGCCCAGCACGGTCTAGGCTGTGTAAAACAAGGGAAGTGACAGTGGTAGAGAGCTGTGCGGGTTGACCCCAGCGAGGTTTCCTAGCCCCGTGCTCCTCGGCGTTGCGGACGCGAGGCGCGCGCTGCGTCCCGTGGAAGCAGAGAGCGGCGCAGGAGGCTTCGCGGGCAGCGGCTGACAGTTAGGCCTCCAGGTTACAGCATGGATCTGATCTTGGGTGAAGGCTGCTCAGCAGCTCCCTGCCAGTTTGCTTTTTGCCACAGCTGACAGCTGGCGAACCTGAAGGCCTCTGTGCCTGTGAAGTCCTGATGCTGCTTTTGTGAGTTCCTCCAGCTTGAATTAAGAGATGCCCGAGAGGAGGCTCTTGTGCGGTGCTTTGGGAAGGGCAAGGAAACTATGGGGTCAAGGCATTCAGCAGGCAAGGGTGTTGCTTCCATTTTTGTGTGCAGATTTTGGGCACTAAAAGGCACAGCACGAGGATGACAGATTGTTAATCCTTTTTCTTAAGCATAGCACCCATCATAAAAATAGAAATGAAAGGGGGAGGTTTGGGCTTATTCTAGGCAGGATCCCAGTTGCCTCCATTTGGTAGAGGGGTGGTGTTTCCTCTTCTGGCACTTGGGCATTTGATTGTTTACACAGGTTTGCTTAGCAAGTGCACAATTTAAAAAATGATTTGACGAGAAAACAGACTTGCCTGCACATGTGCACATGCACTAGGAGATTTTACAATCTGTATAAATGTCTGGTGGGGACAAGAAAGGGTATGTCCCTCTGTGATGGCGCGGCAGCTAGGCAGGGTGGAAGCACTTCAGCCTCTTGCTCCATGCGCAGCCTTCGCTGCTGTCCCCACGCTGCAGGGCAGCACCGAGCCCGTGGCCAGGCACCCTTGGGCCACACGGGAAGTGTGAGGTTGTTCTTGAGGCCTGGCACTTGCCATCCCTTCTGCAGGCACTTGATACTTGAGGGGCACACGGCCAAGCTGGGCAAGCAGAAGACGAGGGAGGCTGGCCCGGGGGGTGTCTGCCCCGGGTCCCAGCCTCTCCTTGTGACTTGTCAAGCTGTGTGTGTGTAACTGCTGTGGGCCAATGGATGGATCCGGTACCAGTGACTTGTAAATGGTTGCTGTGTGTATCACGTATGATGCAGCTTCTCTACGCTAGCTGCAGTTTCATTGCTGTTTGTGGTGTAAAAAAATAAAAAATTAAAAATTAAATACCACACAAGGTGCTAAAAACACCTAGATATTAACTGTATGCAATGGAACTTCCTTACAAGCTGTTTGCTTCACTCCAGGCTGTTCTCCAGTGTTCACTTTTGTGTTGCCCTTACCTGTTGATGTGCTTCAGGTGTCCCTGAATCCTTAGCCTGTTTAACCTTGATGCTTTGTTTTCATGTTATTTCTCTTACATGAAATAAAATGTGAAAAGAGGTGAGCTGAATTTCCTCTACGCAGTTGGTTCATCTTATGGTTGCCTAGTTGGTAATTATTTTTTGACAACAAATCATGACAGAAACAAATCCCTAGTTCAGATTTATGGATGAATGTTAAGATGTAATGCAGAAAAGAAAAATAAATGAGTGTATGGTATTAGGGTTGTAGTTGGAAAAAGGCTCTTTAAGACCTTGAAGAATGTTATTGGTCTTGCATATAGCAAGGTGTAGAAGTTCTGGGCTGTCAGAAACTGTAAGTGGTTGTGCTGCACAGCCAGCCTGGTGTTCTGTGGGCCTCGCGCGGAGCGAGCAGAGCAGGAGTTGTGCTCGTGCCCGGCAGCTTCCGTGCTCATTGGAAATGAATCAGATGAGCAGCTTCCCAGTCATCTTCCTCGCAGCCTGCAGTGTCTTGGCAACACTGGTAGAGGAGTGTAAAGGGTGAACTGAGGGCTGAAATAACAATTGTGCACAAACTTGGAACAACTTTCCTCCCATCCCAGTCCGTGAGACCTGATGTTGCTGTCCTACAATTCTGTGTTACGTGGGATGTAGTAATCGGGTTAAGTAAAAGTCCTAAAGCTTCAGTAGCAGCAGCAGGGAAGCAGCAATCGCTGTCTTAAGTCTTCCTGTCTCCTATTTCTGGGGATGATCAAGTCATCTTTTGTAGCTTGGCTTCTCTCTCACCAAATCTAGAGCAGATGTCCTTGATCAGTCTTGTCTCCTCCATGTTTTTCTTCCCGCTTTTGCTTTGCTGCTAGCCATGCTTTTCCTGCTCCTGTTTCCATGTTTCTCTGTATTCTCCCAATTTCATTCTGTAGCTCTGCCTTCCTCTCTGCTGCTTCGTGCCACTCGTTAGTGCTCAGATGGAAGTGACGTGGATGGAGATCTCCTGACCTCCCCTGAGCCACGTGCTGTGTGGAGTTGGCAGAGGAAGGGCTGTTAGCGGGTCCTGCTCTCAGCGCTGCTTGCACCACTGTACAGTGCGAGCTACTTGGTGGCAGTGGAATGTTCTTTTTCCTCCCTTTTTTGATAAGTGAAAAATGTATCTGTGCAACCCTGAAGAGGTTGTTTTTGTGTGTGTGTGTGTGTGTGTTAAGCTGAGTCAATAGAACTTCCTTCAAGGCTGATTGGACTGGTGTTGTTTAGTTAGATTGCAATTACAGGATTTGATTTTTAACTTCTGGATAATAACCTTTCAGCTGACAAACAACCTTTACAATAGTGCTGTTTGACTCCATCAAATAAAAGGATAAATCTTGGGCAAACCCATCACGGTAAAGTTCTTTGAGATTTCCGAGACAAGCAAAAGACTATTTTATGCGGTGTGTCAGTTTGGTGTTGCAGGAATGACGAATGACAACCGGTGATTAGGAAACGCTTTTGTAGAGTTATTAGAGAGGCATTTAATAAGCAAAAAAAAAGTAGCTTAGAAAATGCCAGTGTGCAGTGAGGGTAGAATTTCAGAAGGCATGACAGCATTTTCTGTGACCAATAACCTGTCTGTTGTCAAGAACTCATTTGCAATGCAAAGCATAGAAAGGTCAAGCGAGCCGGCCGCAGCGTATCTGTGAAAATCAAGTGTGCCTTGTTGCAAAATAGCTATGTAAAAGAATAAAGAAAGATAACATCTTGCTATCAAAGTAGCTCATGTGTCTCTTTGGGCAGCGAGCCGGGCTGCGCTGGAGGCGCTTGGCCGGCGGAGCAGACGTGGCCGTGCGCGTGGCGCTTCCGGAGCTGGCCGCTCAGCGCTGCTGCCCGCGCTGCGCTCGCTCCCTTGTTCTCTGCTCGTGTCCGGAAGGGCCCGACTCCCTGCTCGCTAGCCCAGCCCTCTGGGCTCCCTGCTAGTCTGGCTGAAACACCATCAATGGGAGGATTTAATGTCCTGTGCAATATGACTGGTTTGAGGAAAGAGAAAGCTCTCTATTACTCTGGATGTCTTCATAGTGCTAATGTATTTTTTTTTCTTTTGTTGAGCTGAATTATGTCAATGTGGAAAAAGATATCATAGTTTCTAATGGGGAAATGAGTCCTGGCAAGTGTAATCCTCCATGTACCAGGGAGACAGAAATGATACAAATGTTGCAGTACCAGTGACATTAAGGCTGTCTGGAAAAGCCAGCTCTAATAGGAGCTAAGCTGCTGCGGCTGAATTCTTGGCTTCTCTATAACGGTGAGATATGGGCAATAATTGTGGAATCGCACAATAGCTGAGGCTGGCAGGGACCGCTGGAGATCGAGTCCAACCCCCTTGCTAAGGCAGACTGCCCAGGACCATGGCCTTTTCACCAGCCTGGCTAAAGGCTGGGCATAGAAGTCATAAGGATGTGACATTAAATGGATCAGCCCTGTCTGCCTTGCAGCGCATGCTGGGTGGGAGAGCAGGAGAGAAAGCACCGGGTGCCTCTGAGATGGCTGCTGCCTTTCTGTAAAATAAGGCTGTTGGGTCTGCTCGAAGTGCTCGCTTGTCACTGGGATGAAGCTGGAGGCTCACCAGTATTTAAATGCTGAAGTGGGGGGTGGTGACGTATAGGAGGTGGAAGTTGCCTGAAGTGAACCTGGCTCTGCTGGTTTTCCTGTTGCTCTGCGTGATCCCAAGCGCTTGTGGTGCCGCAGCAGCCCTCTTCCCTGCCGGGGCCACAGGGGCCGCCCGGGACTGCCCTCTGCCTGCCCTCCACTGCCCCCTTGCCCAAGAACCCCCCAAACAGCCAGGCATCTTAACTATCCTCTAGGTGTAGAGCAGTCTTTCACCTTTATAACAGACTAATATCCAAGCAAAGGAGTAATAAGATGTGTGCTCATTAACAGTTACTAATGCCAGGTCGATAAGTAATCATTTTGTTTTAGAAATACATCTGTGTGAGGACCGCTTTCCTTTCCCAGGAGGATGGATGAATAGTTAACTGAAAGCAATGGGAACAGGACCATGTCTTTTTACATACTGCTTTGGAATTCAGCAAAGTTTGGGGGGAAGGTGGGAGAGGATAAATTTCATTTGTTTCAGTATTGAAACCTCTAACTCAAGCATTGTTTCAGATTCAGACCCAAAGTTATGTTGTTCAGGTGCCAGAGAGCAGGTGAATCATGAAAAATTGTTTAGCTCAGGTGCCAAGCTCTCAGATCATCACAAAATACCATATGGCAGTTTGTTGGGGCGGTACTCGCATGCTTGAGCTCGTATGTAGCTTTTCATGCCAAGTGTCTTTCAATGAGATGAGTAAAAGCAGAGCGTAGATGCAGCCAGTTTAATCCATTCTAATATTAGACTGCAGTCAGATCCTGTGAGCTGGTGTGTCCTGAATTTTCATCCATCATGACTGCAGCGGAGGATGTTCAGTACCTCCATGATCTGTGTGAGCAGCATTCAGCACTCCTAGTCTTTTCCTTTGTTTTCATGGCTGTGAGAAGTGTAAGTAAAGGATAACTAGTCCCCACAGAAAATGCCCACAGTGGAAATGGGAAAGCACTGTGCTGTTGTACTTGCCTCAGTGAAGGTGGTTCCAGTTTGCTGGGCTGCCCTGGCCATTGGTGGCTCGTGGCAGCAGTACTGCGGTAACAACGTGAAGGCCCAGGACTTGGGAGAGCGAGAGTGTGTGTGTGTGTGTGTGTGTGTGCGTAGTAGGGCCTGGCAGTGGGATAGTTGGGTAGGTAACAATGTGATCTTCAAGACCTCAGTCTCTTTTGTTAGTTGGATGGGAGATATTTGTGCGCACAAATGGCAAAGGGTCTCTGTATCCCCCTGAATCTCTTGAGAAAACACACCCGGCCTCAGGGCTGCTGTGTCTGGAAGGATGAACTGGGCAGTGCTGGTGGGAAGTGACTGCTCAGAGCCGACTGCTGCCACCTCTAGGCAGCTGGAACTGCTCTGCACCCAGCAGTGCCTGTGTCCCCCAGGCCGAGCGTGCCAGAGTTCAGATCCCCCACCCTTGAGCCTTACACAGTTCAGCGAGTCCTGTAGCTCCCTCCAGCAGGCCCAGGTATTAAACTGTAGCTTATGGGGGTACTCTTCAAAGCAATGCTGTACTAAAATGCATGTCACAAGGAGTATTTGTAATAAAACTTTGAGGCTACTTAGTGCATGCCCATTTAGTCACTGACTCTTGGGTGCAGTTTAGTTTTAATTAATATAGACTTCATCAAATAAATACATCTGTGTTGATGTTTCTTTCAATAGCAAATTTGTTTAATAGTCATACGGTGAAGTGTAAGAATAATCACAGTGACTCTTTGCAGCTACTTTCTACTTTGCACTTCCCACCTGTCAAGTCTATTTGAATCCTTTTAGTCTTTTAGTCTGTTTTAAAAGCATTAGAGGAATATAAAGATAGTTCTGCAGTTCATTAGAATAGGACAGGTCTGAACATAATTGAAAAACAGAAGTATGTTGTTAAAATGTGTGTTGCTATATTCCTGACTATTGTACTTATAGGAAACCCATCACCATAGTAACTAAGTCTCTGCTAAATAATTACCAAGAGATTTGTTCTTCTATTCTGAATTGTATGAAACCTTTAGCTTTACCATAAGGGGATGTGTGTAGATATGCATGAGTGTGTGTGTGTGTATATGTGTGTATATATTTGATTAAAAACTATTATTTTTTAATAAACATTTGCATGTTGTCCTTGGAAGGCAAGACAGAGCATTTGCTATTTATGTTCCTAATCATTTTAGAAGTGAAGTCTGGATTCTAGTGTCCAACAGTTATAGCTCTTGTGTGCAGAACAGTTTCACTAGAGGCAGTTCTAGTGTTATGGTGAGATGTAGTTACCCTGGAAAACTACACATCGGGAAAACAAAACATTTTCCACAGAGCCAATGAAATTTCTTGAAACCGTGAAGTAGATCAGTGTTTAGTAAGAAGCTCCTTAAGGTAGTAGAGCCTCAGATGTTCTTCCTGCTCTGACATTGTCTCTCAGGATATGTGCTGCTCAGTAGCAGGTGAGTGGGGTCACATGTGGCTTGCCCCATGCTGTTCACTGAATTTCGTAAAACAAGCATGAAAACTTAGTTCAGAGCATTTCCTGTCCTTCTGGCTTGCTTGGAAATTTCCAGTCTTTTTAAACAAGGGATGAAGATGCCAGCTGTAAACCAATGGGTTTAATCATCTTCCTTCTTTCAGTTGCTTATGACCATGCTCTGAACTGTTTTTGCACAGAATCACTTCTGAATATGCTAAGCGTTTTGGCGAATGCAGCAGTGTTTTGCAAAACTCTGGGTTCGTACAAGGAAAAATGACCACCTACTCCTTTGCCTTAGTCTCTGGAAGCCTTGTTTTGTGGGCATCATCTCCCTTTGTCTGAAAGGTTCTCTACTCTTTTTTTTTACACTTCAGCAGTGAGGTAAGAGGTTTCCCAGGGTGCTTCTGCATAATTGATTCCTAGTACTTAAAATGATGCTGGTGCTCACAGATCAGTCTGAAGAGGTCTAGTTAAGTTGCTGTATGTCCAACATGGTCTTTGCCAACTGTTGCATTGATGTTAAACAGTTGGTTTCATCTTCTTTTTAGAAAATGAAATGGACTAGTTTGCTGTAGCAGCTAGTGTAGATTGGCGCTTTGGAAAGATGGCACTTGAGCAATCTCTGACTCAGGGGTTTTCTTGTAAGAGTTGTGGCTCATACTGAGCGATCTACTGACATATGTAGGAGCAGGATCTTGGAGCTAATGCATTAATTCTTCTGTGTACTATTGCTCACAAGCATGAACTGAGGTGAGGCGCGTCTAACCTAGGTGTTCATTCATTGCTCCCCTTGAATGACTTGCATTACAACTTGCCTTTCTCTCCTGGTGAAGAATAGCCTCCGGGCACCTGAGCAGCCAAAAGCATTCAGCCCTTTTTTTCCAAGGGGACACAGAGGGGAGGAAAATTAAAATTAAGTGCCGAAGTTTTATTGACTTTTTCTTGTTAAGTTCTAACACAACACATAATTGGCTGTGAGAGCAGAGTATGTTGTTGCCCTAGAGATTTTTGTCAGTGTTACTCCAGGAGTCGGAGCAGGTCTGCAGTGCATTAACTATTCAACTGTTTGAGCTGCAGGCATGAGGTCTCCAAAGACAGTAGCGGCGTTGTTTGGTCTCGAGCAGAACGCGGGTTACCCTAGAAACAGCGCTAGTGTGATAGTAGCAAGACCTGCAGCACAGAAGACCTTGTCGTACTGCATTTTGTGGTCACAAGAAACAGTGGTAACTACACTTTTACCACTTCTAAAGCCATTTGTTGCTGAAAAGGATGCATGTAATTTTTTTTCTGAATATGATCTTCATATTTGTGTAAGGCTTCTTACTGTTAAAATATGAAGAGTGAGAAGAGAATTGAGTCAAGAGCAATTTCTGTTTCCATTAATGTCGTTAGGAACCACTTACAGATGTGCGGTTTAATTTTTAGACTGAATCAATGAGATGGACCTAATTAAACTCAAACTGTTTTTCAAGGAATCAAACTTGCAATTTTCAGCACTGCTGCTCTTTTTAAACGTGTAAACTTAAATATGTTTCTGAAGTGGAAATGGAACATCATTGCAAATTAGAAGGTATATACATTGAATGTGAATGAAATTAATTACACTGGTTCACCAGGGCATAAAATTTACATGTATAGGTTTCATTAGCTTAGCCTATGTAACTTAAAGCTTTGATGAGTACTATTTCAGTTTAGTTACCTACTAGTAATCTATGGAACTGAAGTATGTTCAAATTTCTAATATTTTCATTGGTACAATAAGGGAAAAGAATCTAAAGATGAATCATTTTGGGACATGTCCTTGAAAAATGTGCTTGTACTCTAGATAAGGACATGCATATTAACTCTGATCTACTATTTTAAGTTCTGCCAGAGATGAAGATTTATGATCAAGGTTAGACTAGACCGTGGCAATATTGTCTTGGTTAGTATAATAGCAAAGTGTCTAAGCTAATTTTAAGCTGCAGAAAGTACAATTTTGTGTTCACAGTATCTATCCTATTTAATCTGTATCAAGGAAGTCATGGATATAATGTCTGAATCATTATTGCTCTTAACAGACAATTACTCTTCTACTGATTCATGTCCTTTGACATACGGTTTGTTGCTTTTTAAGCCACTTCTAGACTGTTAAATAGCCACATGTCCCATTCAAAATAACTGTCTGAACTTTTGAGTTGCAACTTGTATTTAAGTGGGATATATTTTTGGCAATATTGCCATGGAGTTTATTTTGGTGTGCGTCTGCCAGTTTCTGTACTTCCAGTATATATAAATGACTCATGAAAAACATGAATGGTTTCGTAAAGATTGTCAGTGATCCCAAGTGGTTTGGGGATGTGGCTGTTGTAGTAAACCAACTTGCTGTTGCATACATAAAAATACTGAGCTTGTTTCAAGAATTCAATCTTCTTTATCAGTAGTCTTGGCCTTGTAATCTGCACTGCCTCTGCCTAAATACAGAGACCATGCTTCTGAAAGAGGAGGTGTGAGAGTGTCCAGTAACTGCAGACAGTTGAGGCAGTTGTCTACAGGTGCTATTCTCCTGGACGAGCTTTGTGAGGCACCTTCCAGCATGGTCAAGTAAAGATAAAGGTGTTATAAATAAAATGAAGGTAAACCCAACATTTCAGCTACTGTAGTTGGAGGAAGGCGTCTGTGACCATCGGTGCCCCAAGCGTAGGCTTGAGTCTCTCTCTTGAACTCTCTTTGCCCAGTTTATACCTCCCTTGGTCAGTATGCAAGCCCGTCTTCTCGTAGCTGGTTAGCTTGTCGCGTTGCGGGGTAAGGGATGTTGATTTTTATCCTGGCTTGAAGGGCTAGCCTGTAGCTCTTGCAGCTGAAGTTCATTAGGCCGCTTCCGGTAATGCAAGAATGAAGTAAGCAGCTTGCTTGGGTCTTTCCGTTGTACTTTTTCATGCTACCTTTCAGTAAGAACCATCATTCAGGCTGCTCCTCTGTACTCCAGTGTTACGCCTTCACTGCGGGGACAGAGGCAGTTTGAACACGGTCTCGGTCTGGCATGACGCTTTTGCTGTAGTGAGAGTGTCATCAACTCAACTCCAGTCAAGTTTAACCCATTAAGACTTATTTGTGTGAAGGGTGAGATTAAGTGCTTGCCTGAAAGTTTTCCTGAAGTTGGACAGTCTCTTCGATGCTCTGTATAGCCTGTGAAATCTCATGGAGTCCCGTTTGTCCCTTTGCCACAGGGACACGAGCTGAATGCGGGAAGGCTGCTTGCGCCTCTGCTTTGGGGTAGAGCTTGTGTGGGAGTGCCCCTGGGAGCCTGGGAAAGGGCAACATCACCTTCTTTCTAGTGCTGATTTTCATTATTCTTGCAAGGGGAAACTGCACAGATGCAGCTGAGAACATCCGTTTTGGTTCATTTGGTAACCTCTACTCATGCTTTAAGGTTTCCAGAAAACACTTGCTGTGGCAATTTAAATCGAAGTTAGTGAAGACTGTTATCAACCAAGACATGTAAATCGAAGACATAAGGGTTTGTAGCAGAACTAGAAGAGAGGTTGCAGCAACACAGCTAGCTGTATTTGTAGAATGTTATTTTTTAATTATACAATATAATAATTATATTGCTTTTTAAAATTGTAATGTTTTTTGCCATTGAACATTGAGTGCCATAAGGGACTTTTGGTTGGTAGTTGGCGTTTTCAGGCTTTTTAATGGACCAACTGTTATCATTAAAAAATAATTAGTGGGGGCTTTGCTAATGTATAGCAAGCTTTAAAATTTTCCTTATGTTCTCATGGAAGTCGCAGGATTCATCATCTCTTGTTTATCTGTCACGTGACCAAAAAAGAGGTGTGTTCTTTTTATTACTGTTGTTATTAAGGGAGATCTGTTAGCCTGTGCCTGTTTTCTAATAGCTACTCACCCCTAGACCCTCTAAAATTTCTCTTTGGTTAACTGTAGTAGCAGTAAGCATCATGCCCAGCGCAGCATGCTGCATTTGTTACCTTTATAAAATGAATTGAAAGGTCTAGACTTCCTCTGTGTACTTATTTGAAGTCTGTAGTTGAGTGAGGTTGCCCCTCGGAACAGCTCGTTTCGGGGGTTAATGTTCCCTCTCTGCTTTCGTGTTCTGTATTCATCTTTTTTGTGCCCCACAAAACTTCCTGGGTCCGTGCTGTTCTTTTCAAGAGCTGTAGGAAAAACGTTGTTTTCTCTTGTTGAGATAGATGTCATGAAAAAGATTTGAAAACTAGCGCCATGGGTATTTTCAAGGGCATAACAGTACTGATGTAACAAAGAACAAATAATAAAATCCAACACAGAGGGATTTTGAGTCTATATAAAAACTTGTATGAATGTGATAGACTGAGTACAAAAGCGATTTACATGGATATAGCTACAGATCTCTCTTGAAAAATGTAGTTGAATATCGATTTTGATATTTTCATGATGTGAAGACATTGCTTTCAAGTTACCTGTGTACCAAAATTCCTGTCCAGCATTTGCAGGAGTTGTGTTCCAGGATCAGAACTAAAGACAGTGTAGGAGAGGCCTCAAAGCTGAATATGAGCAGCTTTAAGGTGAAAAGTAAATTACTTCAAAAATTAAAATTAAAAATATTTTAAGTTTTTAGCAGTAGAGTTCAAGCTCAACTTCAATATGCCATATGATGATACTCACATGATATGTGATTATATCACATGGTTCATTAAATATTTGAGTTTTGAGTCTTGCGTAATTGTTTTATTAGTAAAAGGCAGATGTAAAGCATGAACATCTCTATTTTTAGTATGGTGTTATAGTCATAGAATCCTTAAGGTTGGACGGGACCTCTAGGGATCATCTAGTCCAACCCCCTGCACACGCAGGGTCACCTAGAGCACGTGGCACAGGACTGTCCAGGCGGACCCTCTGGAGATCTCCACAGACGGAGACTCCACAACCTCTCTGGGCAGCCTGTTCCCGTGCTCCGTCACCCTCACTGCTAATACATTTTTCCTTAAGTTCCTGCGGAACTTTTGGTGTTTCAGTTTGTGACCGTTTCCTCTAGTTCTGTCGGTGCCACCACTGGAAAGAGGCCGCCCCCTCCTCCCTGCCGCCCCCCGCGCTGTGGCTTGCCTTCAGATTACATGCCTACAGATGTATATACTCATCAGGTTATATGCCTACAGGGTCTGTCTATAAAGGTGGGTACTGCTTCTTGCATGTGCAATAATTTAAGTAAGGCATGTGATAGATGTGTGTGTGTATGTATATAATGCTAAGCTTTACAAAATGAGATTTGACCTGATGAAGGGCAAAATAATTAAACTTGTTTTTCAATTGAATTCTATCCTTAATAGAACAAATTAAACAAAAATAATGGAGGAATATTAGTAAGAATAATTTTCTAAGGGTGAAAGGGTAGATACAAAAAGCTTTGAAGTCGACCTGAATCTTGACTGCCATAACACAAACACTTAAAATAATTACTCTTGCATTTAATTCATTTACAGCTAGGAAACAAAATTGCTGCCTGAAGATCTGGGTTGAAATGTTGCTTCTGTTTTTGAGGTCTCAAACTAGTTACTCTATATTCTTCAGCTTTTAATCCGTAAGGTATGGTGGCAATTTGCTCATCTCTTACTTTGTGTGTCGTGGCTGAAACTGAAGCTTATCTGCTTGAATGGCCACATTGTTCCTTGTTTGCCAAGGTCCTGGCTTGACCTTGTTTAGTTTTGGGTACATCTGCTTTTTAGCCTAGTAATTCAGACACACGTTTTGGGCTCATTGAATTCCACTCTCCAAGAATTAGCCCATTATGAAACTCAATTACTTCAACAAAAATATATTCCTATAATGTACAACAATGTGGCAACGGAGTTAACGCCTCATTCGTGCCTCAAAGAATTTAAGTGCTGACATAAGGAACTCTAAGTGCTGAATTTAAATGCAATTTTCTAGCATCGCATAATTTGAAACGTGTAGATAAAAGCAGTTTAATACTATCTTGACTTCTTTCTTCTCATATTCCTAACAGAATGTGGGTGCAGGTCGTAGTAGCTATTCGATGTCATTTACCTGTTTGAAAGTGGAAAGGACGCTCGGTACTATCAAGGGAGTAAATCAGCTTTATAATATAAAATCATGAATAAAATCAGATGTAGAAGATAATTGAGAAGGTCAAATAGTGTTCCTGAAGTATGATATTAATGTAATTTAGCTGGAAGGCATTTTTTATTAAGCTTGTACCTGTGTGCAATTTGTTTTGCTGTTCTCTGTATTGTGGCAAAAAGGCATATAATGGGTCTAAAAATGTGGTACCAGGTGCTGCTTTATTGACATCACAAGTGGCTTGTGGTAGTTCTGTCCCTGCTGCTCAAATTGCGTTTGAAGGACCGAACTTCGGAGTTATGCACGGTTAAGCTCAGGTCTGCGTATAGGCCAAGACAGTAGCTCAAGAGTTGGTTGCGACTCTGATTCCACATTTGAGACTAATGGAAGACAAATGACACTGCGTTATGGGATATGATGTGTCTAATAGGATGCGCCTGCTTGCGGATTTTAAGGAGTTTACAGTTTTCGGAGGTTTGAGGAGAGGGATTGAGGCAGGTAAATCAACAGAGCTGCATTGGTTTGAAAGCTGTTTTATATTTACTTGCCTAGGAACTTGACAGGGGCCAGAGGACAGGCAGGTCACTTCTGTAAGCAGAATTTGACAATAACTGGGCTGAGAGCTTTGGAATGATACATCATTAGGAAACTACTGTGGTTTGAGGCTATTAATGTCTGTTATCTTCTTGGGCTCTCCATGGTGAAAAAAATCTCGGTTAACTTTCCCAATGTGTCATTGAATCTCCTTAACTGGTTGAACAGGCAATGCTTAAGTAGTTTGCGATTCAGTTATCGCTGATTACAATATCAATTCTTCATGGTTGTGTGTGTAAGCATGTTACCTTGAGTAGATAATTGGCAGTTTATAGAGACCGTGAGGACTTGAGTCAGTGTTAAAGTTGAAAAGAATTTTTGTTCAGACAGCAGTGGGTGTAATATCTTGATTTTTAGGCGTGAATACTGGGAGGAAGGTCTGTCACCTGGAAGTGATTTTGTGCTCAATACAAGGTGTTAGGTTCTGAAGCTAATGTATGGGAGGAAGGTCTGTCACCTGGAAGTGACTCAATACGAGGTGTTAGGTTCTTATGTACGGGTTCAGGTTCTGAAGCTCTGGTTTATTTGGCAACTGTGCTTTTCATCTGGATCAATGTACAAGCAATCTGAGAAATAGTGCCCAACTACTTCATCTAATAAGAAAACATCTTCTGACAAAGATACTCCTGGTAACAACGCTATGGCAATAGCAGCTGTTTGAGTTAACAGCTGAACTTCGCATACAAAAGAACTTCCAATTCAGTTGCAGCAAAGCTTTCCTGCTTTAATAGCAAAATGAAGCTTCCAATCTACTAATGCCTTCCAACCTACTAATGTCCTTCTCAGCAGGTACTCGTTATCTCAGTGGTGCCTGAAATTTCTAGTGAGGATAGCCCGCTTGTCTTTGTGTGAGCCCCGGCAGCGCTGTTGTGCAGCCGCTCGCCTGCCCCGAGGGAGCGCCAAGGATGAGATGGTACCCCCCCTATGGCACACTTGGCAGATGGTCTTGTAGTGGCTTAAGAGTTACGTAAATTCAGTCGAAAAGAAGAAGAAAAAATGTTTAAGGGGAGAAGTAGCCGTAATTTTCAGAACAATTTAGGTGAGTCATCAACTGTATTCTTGCTGGTAATTACAGTCCTGTGTCATATGTCATGGAAAGATGCTAGCTCTCTTTGGAGGAGGAGGAATTAGCGTATTTACACTTATATACTTGTGTCTACGGTGTATTTTCTGTAAATAAATTCATCCTACTTCGGCATCAGAAGAAATATTATGCTAGGGATGGCAGCCAGAGCAAGTAAAATTTTGAGCAGAGGCTGGACTATGAACTCAATGTAGTTTTTACTTGAAGAGTACTTTCCACATGTAGAAATGTTGCTTACTGTGAATAGGAGATGTTGAGAGAAAGAAATAGTTTCTTTTAGATGTTGATTAAGATGGACTGGTTGCTTTGTCTTTGCTTATTTGTGTTTTTGTGACCAGAGACCTCAGATCAGAGAAAGACACAGTCTTCAAGTGCAAACTGTTTTTGGTCATTGCTTTCAAAGGAGATAAATTAAAAGGTGTGTGTGTGTGTCCTTGGTTTTCTTTTTGAGAGAGAGAGAGAGCAAGCACACACTCTTAAAGAATTCCGATGGTTGTTAAAGAATGGAAAGACGCCTTTTGGGGACATGGCTCTGACTCTGGACAATCCCAGGCCTGGAATGGGGTGTGGGGAGGAGGTAAGTGAGGGGCTAGATCTGGATTTTCAGGAAAAGCCAAAAAAAAAGGGCATCTAAAATTAGGAAGGAATCTTTAACTTTCAAGGCTTTTAATCTGAGCTTTTTGTAGTGAGCAGAGCCATGTTGTGCTGTCTTCAACTTTCTGGTCTTGTGAAAGCAGAGCAATAAAACAAGATAATTTTAAAGGCAATTCAGTAGTGGAGACAAGAAGTGATTGAAGCCCAGATAAGGATCCTAGCAGAAGCAGGGACCAAGGTAGAGGTGAATTTTGGCATTCATCCTACTGCAAGTCTTTCGGTACTAATGGTTATGCTCAGCAGTTCTTCCGCTGCTGGGAATAGCAAATGATTGCCTCTGCGTCGGGTGCCTTGCACAGAGCCTGGTCAGCTGGCAGGGGAATTCCTCTTCAGGGACTTGGTGACCACGTCCCCTTGGACACTGCACGTGGATGCTGCATGTGCTCATTGGGGCTTCTTGGGGCTCTCCACAAGCTTGTGTTTCTTCTGGCATGGGGTGCCAGAAGGTTCCCCGTGCTGCCACGGGCCGCTGTTTTGCCGGGAGTGGGGTTGTAAAACCTTTTCTCCCAAGTCTAAGGAGCTTGGGGTGCTGCGGAGTGGGGCAGGGCAGGTTGTAAAGGCCAAGTGTCTAGGCCTGGGCTCCGTTGATATCAAAGGATACTTTGAAAGTTGTTGATAATCTGTCAGTCAGTATGATGGGTTGCAGGGTGAACCAGGAACTCTTTGATTTCTTCTCTGGTAAGATTATCTGTATGCATGCCAGTCTTGTTTTCCTGGTTTCAGCCTTAGGCTTTATACAGCTATTGATTTTTATTTGTTTTGCTTTTTTGTTTAGGTTTGGTTTGTTGTTTGGTTGTAACAGCATTAATGCTTATTCAGGTAAGGATATGTATTATTTTTCCAGCACAACCTCACATTTCATTAAGGATGCGATATGTTCTTGTGTGCTGGTAATGACTGCCTTAATTCCAGCAAACAGGGTGCCCAGCAAACAGCAGGTTGGGTATTTGTAGCTAGTTCCCTTGGTCCATTTCAGCAATTCCTTCTTTTCTTCACTACAGCTAGCATTAGTATTCCAAAGCTGAAAGCGTGCTGGTGGAAGGCTACCTAAATATTTATGGAATATTGCTAGGGTCAGAGTAACAGGGGGCAGCAAATGAAATTAAAGATTAACACTGTGAAACAAACCATCTTATCAATCCTTGCCAAGTTGGTTATGCTGTTTAAAGAGGAAGTTTCTAGGAAGGTATTTTCTATGAAATTCAACATTAAAATTTAATCTGTAGCTTTGTTTCAGTATCTGCATTATATTTTTTAATAGATGAGGCAGTGGAGAACACTTTACACAGCTGACAAAGCAGGTTGCTACATAACCCTACTCGTCGTCGTCTTTACTCTGAACGTACCAAAGGGGGCTTGTTTTATGACTTTAAGGTCATAAATATGCCCATGTGAGGGAAGTAATGTAAAAGGAGAAATGGAGATGCAGGAACCTCTGAAAACTCATACGGCAGAAGAGAGAAGAAGCCAGGAGCTGGGCCAGCTCTGCGGGCAGGCCTCAGGCCCTTCGGGAGGCGCAGAGGGGAACAGGGAGCGAGGAGCCTGGTCGTGCCTCTGCGAAGGGGTCTGAACGGGCTGGGTAACTCGGCATGGGCACTCTGTGAGAAGTGAGGATCCTTTGGTTATGGAAGCATGACAGAACATACATTTTAAATGGAAATTGCCTTACTTAGCAAAGTGAAAACCTCCGAGCACAGAAGCTCTGCTTTCATTATTTTGATTAGAAGCTAAGTAGCAAATAGATAAGAAAAGAGCCATCTTAAAGAGGAAAAAAATATTTTTGTCTTCAGTGGTTTTATTTTATTTTAATTTTTTTTTTTGGAGCAGGGGTAGGTTGGGGATAAGTGTGTGCACTTGTTAAACAAAACCCATCATCTTTAACTTCAGGGACTTGCTTAAGTTCATCTTCAGAGAGATCTCCATGAGGTGGCTGCACAGTGTGAATAAATGCATACATCACTTAGAAATGAACTGAACTATAAGTGGCTTTAATTAGCACAGTGGTCCTGTTTCTCGTGGATTGTACTTGAGGATTGCATTTAAAAAAAGAAAAAAAGACTTAGGAACTGCATTAGCATTAACTATCTTCTAGTTTTCTCTCAATGTATATAAACATTTTATCAGAGTAAAGTAGGGTAATCTGTTTTAGTCGAATGACAATCAATACAAAAGTGATCCAAGAGTCTTGTGAAGGTGCATGGCCCGCGTGGAGGAGGCTCTAGGGTTTGGTTGGGAGAGCCCTGCAGCAGAGTGGGGCTGTGAGAAGAGGCATCTCCTGGCCCCTTGGTTCCCGACATAGCAATTACTGCCCTGGGTAGTGCAGAGCAGCGTTGGGGTCGGTGCAGACAGTGCTTTTGGGACCAGCACTGGTGTTTTGCAGGCAAAACTGGTCGCTTCTCCCAGCTTGCTAGAGTGAGGTTAATCACTCAAATGGGATTTGGGAACATTTGGAGAGGACCTGTGCTGGTTTCTGTTAAGAGTGAGTACCAGGATGTTGTTGTTTAGCAAATGCTCCTGTTTGCGGGTAATTTGAAGTTGTTTTCCTTTCTAGGGAATAAAACCCCAAACAGTGAAGACAAAAGGAGGAAAAGCAAAACAACCCCAAATGGAGAAGTGTCAGTGTCCATTTTCATTGGTGGTGTTTGAGGCTAAAGGAATCGAAGAGGAGGTGAAATTTGTTACCTGTAGATGAGGTTGCTGTTTTGTCTCCTGTCCCACTTCCCTCCCTTTCCCTGAACTTAGGTACAAAGAATCTGCAGTTTTGCTGCAGACCATGAGAGCTTTAGGCTCAGCATTGACAAAAAAAAGTCAATGATGAGGGCACCAGTTCAGAAGAGTAACTTTGCATAATTTTGGCAGTGCTGCTATCTGCACTGTGATTTACAGTGCAATATTTTGCTAGGAGTTGAGGCAATCCAAAGCCCAGACAAATGCATCGCCTTGTCACAATCGGCAGGTTTTGAATCTGGCCATGAAAAAAAGAAACAAATATTTTTGGAGGTTCAGATTTTGCATTTTTCCTCACTTTTGCCAAGGAGGGGGGAGGGGAAAAGAGCCTCAATGCATAGTTCTTTTATCAAGTCATTAAAGAAAGCTCTGATACATAGGCGCTCCAGACTTCTTATTCTGGCTCATTAATATTGGGCTGATGTTATGTAGGCTGTATGGCCAGCATGGAAATTCCAAGAACTTCACCAGCTTCAGAGCATCCTCTCCTTATTTAGCATTCATAGACACGCTTGTCTAAACATAGAGTCTTTCTTCTGTATTTTACTTAAACTGTATAATCTTTTCCCTAGTGAGAAGGCAGGCACACAGTTACAGATGCCTGAGTGAAATGATATTCTTTTTGCCCTGTGGAGGGGAGAGAAAAAAAAAAAAAAAAGAACCTCTGAAAAGTCCCTATCTGCTAAGAATTTTAGATCACAATATTTATTAGGAATGATCCTATATGAAAAATGTTCGTTTTTTTTTAATTAGAGGCTGAACTTGTGATACATGATTTCTTCAGCTTTTGAACCCAATGAAATATTTAATTGAATAACTCTTTGTTTCTACCACCCAAGACTTAGACATCTAACTCTTCATTGGTATTGATTTTGGCTATAAAAAATTATTATGTTTTCCTTGTCAAACAGATGCTTCCTCTAAAGCCTGTCTTTCCCTCACTCCTCATTTAGCAGCTACAGTGGCGCATGTCTCTGTCGGCCAAGGAGATGCTGATAGCATTAGTGAAATGTTTCACCAGGAAGAACAAGCTAGAGTGCAGTTTAAACCAGGTCTGAAGAATGGCTGCAGGGAGTCTTACGCTGTGTTCCCTTATGGCGCTGAGGATGCCGAGAGATGTAAGGGAATGTTGCATACAGAGAACAAACACGAGCTTGTGCATTCAGGCACTCCTGGCAGGGCCTCCAAATACAAAGAGGCTTAAGTTTAAAAAATCATTAGAAAGAAATCCTGGCGGTGGGAGGGGAATTAAACAAACACCTGGTAGCTTTAGGATGAAAAACGCTGAATAGCAGTGTTTGTCTGGAAGGATGCACATGTTCATTGTGGGTTTACCTTGCTTTATCTTTTAGTACAAAGAGTTGATGCACACTAGAACTCAGTAATTCAGATTTATACTCTCCTTTTGTAGATCCCTTGTTCGTGATATGGACTGTAGGAATACCTATACCTTTCGCACCTCTCCTAGTTTCTTGGGCAAGCCCGTTTCATGTGGAAGGCTAATTGTTATCTTTGAGGACTTTTCCCTACTTTTATATAAGGTTCCTCAGCCCCAGAAATCGCTAGTGAAGTCGAAGTGGGTCCCGTGAGCAGATTCCCCGAAGAAATCTTGTTGGTCCGTGTACAACAAACTAAATGCACAATTAAGCAAGTAGTGATTTCCTCCTTTGCCCCCCAACTTACAAACATGTTTACGTTTTTATTCTCTGTCTTTCTATGAGAAGAAAAGCTCGTAAGATTACAAGCCTCTTGAAAGCAGAAGTATCTTCAAAGATGTGGTTTTACATCACCTTTGGAAACTGCTAAGGGAACACAAATTGAAAGTTGAAAATTACTATTTTAGGTATACACCCAAAGGCCGGGCTCTGGTTCCATTCCCATGCTATGGTATCAATTGCTGTGAAAATAAACCACTTTTTCCTGAGTTGGGAGGCTTGAGAGAGAGGTGATATACTGAATATCTTGATATAGCACTAGGAAATCTACCCTCTTTTTCTACAAGTGTGACTTTGGTTTTCATATCTTTTGTGTTTTTTGTGTGTTTCCCAGTAGGGAGGCAGTCAGTCACTGGACAAAATGATTTTACATGGAAATGCAACTCTTAAACAGCATTGTCTGCTGAGTTTTAAACAGTACAGGAACAAAGTGTCACCTGCTGCTGTTTGCCCTATGCCGCCAGCTCCTCTTATTTCCTGCAGTTGGTGGGGCTGTGCTGTGGGGAATTGCACTGTGGACAGGGAGGACTCTTCTTCGGAGAAAGAGCGTGGCCGTTGGCACTAAAGGTGGGGACGTGTGTGCAGGAGGAGCCTGTCCCGGGCTCGGCCTCAGCGCCCACCTTTCTGTCCGGCCCATCAGAGCCATAGCTATAGAGGAGTCATCTCCTGGCGGTGGCATTTGTGTCCTGCACTTCATTAAAGCGTGGCAGTTGATGCCAGGGAATGTTAAAATGTGAACCGGGGGACTCCTTGCCAAATAGTTTTTATGAATTTTATGAAGACTTGGAAACTCATTAGTACGGAATCTTATTCATCATGGGTGTACAGCTTGCTTTGTAGGGCCCATTGAGTTTGGCCTGTTTTATTTTGGGTTTCTCCCTCACTGAGTTGTTATTTTAGCCTCACATAATGTTGATGGAAATTCCCTGTTCAGTGACAAAATGGTTAGAGGAACAAGGCACTGGGCAAACTTGCTCCACCAGGAGCTGCTTCAGGGGACTGCTAATGAGAGAGCTGTCCTTGCATGACGTGCTGGCTGTGAATCTGATCACTTCAGTCAAACTTCAACCACCTGAAAAGCTGTTCATTGGCCTGTAAGAAACGTGGGAGGAATTTTATACTCTTTCTTGGTAGGTTTTTGCAGGCCACCCCTACAAACCTTGAGACCCTGTTGATTTCGTTGGTAGTCCTAGAAGAAAGTCGAACATTAAATAAAAACAATTTAGATAATTGCATAAATGTTTTGTACAGTGCTTGAACAGTTCATAACGCAGCACAAATACCACCTTGCTTTTGTGTTGGATCATAGTCTTACCTCTTTCAGATCATGAATTGTTTAACTGCTAGCATATGAATTAATTCACAGTCCCCGTCAGCTTTGATTAAGCATGAAAAGTTGTGCTGTTTTTGACACGTGCATAAAGTGTCAGACCTGTGAGACCTGACATGCTTGGTTTCTGTGCAGGGTTACCAGGAGTGTCATCAAGTTTTTCCTTTTCTGAGCATAGGCCAAGATGAGTGGTGTGCAGTTGCTTTGCCCTCTTCCCTTGCTGCGCCATAACCAGTGGCTGCCCACAGCTGGGCAGCTGGCCGCAGAGCTGCTCTTTCGGAGAGCGATGCGGTTGGTCAGTCAAATACGTACATGAGTCAGTAACATGTAGATTCAGAGTTGTTAGAATTGCTTTAAATCTTTTGTCAGAAATGGAGCTGTAAACTACAGTAAGCAGTGTCTTTTCTGTCCCCAAAAGAAAAGTCACATTCATGTGTGTGAATTGTACCCTTTGAAGAGGCTTTTCTTGAAATTCTCACTTAACTTGCTCCAAGTCAGAAGAGACAAGAAGGTGAGGGAACAGGCAGTGGGGGATCAGAGTTTGGGAAGCTATTAATGAAGTAGCTATGAGACAGGCTTCACTTGAAACTACCCGTGAATGTTTTGGGTTATACAATTGTTGCTTACAGTGCTTCATATGAAGGAGTTTGGGTTTTTTTTGCAGATAACCCTGGCTTATTTGGAATTACAAATGGCAATTAGCATGGAATTACATGCTAAGAACCTGATGGGTAGCTACATAGGACCTGATTAAAGAATGGGAGGGGAGGCTCTTGATGTTAGCTTCTTGTTCTCATACTTTTCCGTAGGTCTTTACAGAGCTTAATTGCATTTTCAAGTAGAGGATGCATTTTGAGTGAAGGCTTTCACTCTGATGTATCTCCTGATGTTTCAGTAGCACATCCATTCAGCATGCAGCATCCTCTGTGGTGGTTTCCATTTGCTGGAGGAGGGCAGTGGCTTTGCCCTGCAGGAGGATTTGAAGCTCAGGCCCTAGTAGCTTTCTTGTGCATGCGTAGTTTCTGTTTGGATGCTGCTCTTTCAGGAGGTTTTGGGAAATAATGTATGCTTAGGTGTAACAAAGGCCTAGGTTTTTTCTCTCTCGGCACTGCTGGTGCTGAGGCCTGCTTGCCTGCTCCTCCTCTGCTCAGAATCTCCTCCTAAGGCTAGCGGAGCACAGGGGAAGCCCTGGTGTGCTCCCTGTCGCTGTGCTGCTGGCTGGAAACGACTGGTAAAGCAAGCGCTGCGCATGGCCCCGTCCCTTCCTGAGCCTTTGTGCAGTGTCCCCCCTGAATCTCAGCCCCCTTGGAGGCTGTACAAGCCACTCTGAAGAGAAACCTGCTTTTGGAGACCTTTGTTGTTTCCCAGCCCAAACGTGAGGAGACTTCGAAGAGCCGTGGGAGCTGCGTAAGGAGCAATTTCTCCAGGAGGACTGGAGGGCTGTCCGCTACCTGAGGCTCTCAGCTACGGCCGTGCCAAAACAGAGCAGAGCGGGCAAGAGCGTGTCGAAGGAGAAGCACGTTCCAGCCCCAGCGGCCTCGAAAGGTTCTCCGCCAGGCAGCGAGGTGCCCCAGCGCGGAGAGCGGCCTTGGCCCCTGGGGGTGGGTGACTCGCGCTCCTCTTGGCTTGGAATTGCCTCCTGCTTGGTTTTTGTCCCAGGCTGTGAGGTGGGGAGAGCCATGGCTTTGCCTCTAAGTCAACCTTTGTGTTTTCAAGCAACTTTCAGATTGTGCCGGAGTAATTTAATTTGTTGGTAATTAATAACACTGATACAGGTGGTTTATTAGTTTTTATTCTAAAATTGTCTTGCAGTAAGTATCATACTGCCCTCTGATTTCCTGTTGGTGCTGAAATACTGTAATGTAATGGCCTACTGTGCTCACTCATGGGCATCCAGGAATAAATAAACCTAAGGAAGCAGCCTGTTAAAACAGTTTCAGGGTAATTACTAACACTTTACACGAAGTAGCATTTGTGCCATTTCATGTAATCAAAAGATATGAAAGATGTAGATTTTAATCGGTTTCTGTGGGAGAGGCTTATTAAAAAAGATCTTGAGGGATTAAAGGAGGAGAACAGAAGAGATTATAGTCGTGTTAGTGAAGCACGTTTAAAAAAATCTTCTTACATTTTTATCACCTGTTGGTACGTGGTGACAGAATGAACAGCAACCAGAGAGTATCCTTTGCAGCGCTTTATACCTATGATAAGACTTTATTTTTGTTGTTGCATCTGGTTATATTACATATCACCAAGTTAAATTACATCCTATTATGTAACCTAAAGGCCCCTCAATGGGCAAGAGGATGGGGGCTGAGCAGCAGTGTCTGTCAGCCAACATACATAAGGCTGAAAGAAATCAGCAGCTCAAATATTTTTCTGTGTAACTGTGAATATATGGTCAGAAAACAAGGCAGGTTTAGAAGCCTTTGCAGCTGCAGTGCTAGAATTTTTCAACTACAGAGCAAAATTGCAAATGAGATATTTAGAAAATTGTTGTATGGGATTTTTTAATAGACAATGCTAAGAGCATGTATTCAACCAAATTTGAATACAGAAAATAAAATTAGACTTAGATTACAGTTAATGTTTTTTCTGAAATTGCATTTTGAAGCCATAGCTTCTGTGCTAATATTTTGTTTCAGAATCAGTGGGATTTGAGATCTGTTTTTCTAAATTGCCTTATTTCTACTTTAGTCTTCAACTCCTTCCCTTAAAACCTGTGTGCCACTTGTTTGTGCCACTTAGACAGCTACGCATGTACGTGTGCAGTGCTCTTCAGAAAAATAATTCTGGAGTCTAATCCTGTAGCTGCAAACTGCTGGCATGTGTACCCCACATGTTGTCCCCTGGCTGGGAATTATTGCAGAAAGGCTGACTCGTGGAGCTGGAGCTTTGGCCTGGCCAAGGACAGCTGGACATCCCGAAGTTCAGTGTCTGCAGTTTTGTAAAATGTCACACATACACGCTAGTTCTTTTATTAGGACATTCAGATGCCACTGGTTTGGTATAAATTAATAAAGAATGGACAACACAATGCATAGTGCTTGTGCACGTTGGGTTTGCCACTACTGAAACACTTGTGTGTGTACTGCTGCAACCCTCAAAATACCGATCTCTTCATCGGAAGCAAAGTTCACTGGCTAGCACCCTTCATTGACAAATTTTTTCATGATTGTTGTAAGGAAAAGGTTAAAAAAGAAAGTAATAATAACAATTTAAGGTATGTAATCCCTATTCCCGCTAGGGCTCCATCCATTCATCTATACAACTGTTGAATTCTCCTTGTTGTACCAAAAATGCAAAACCCAACATCAACTTGACCTGAGTTCAGGACATATGAGGAGTTTAGTTAAAATAGCGTGAGATAGACAAGGTCCTGAAACGTTCTTAACTTCTTTATTAAGCAGAAATTCGTGCAAGTGCCTTGTTTCTATGCGAGCCTGTGTTTGAGACTGACTATTCTTCCCTTTGGCCTGCGAGGGTGAGGATTGTGGGTAAGCTTTAGTCTGCGACAAGGAAGCCAGGCATTGCTCAGTGAGTCACATAGTGACCTACGTTGCCCAGCAGCTTTCCTGTTCCTAATCCAAGGTCGCTTGCAGTCCAGGCAGTAAAATCATCCTTGCAGAGGAACTCCAAGGGGGCATCTTGGAGAGGGTGGCTGCGTAACTAGGGGGGTCTTGGAGAAAGCCTTTACTTGGCTTCTGGGCTGTTGTGGGAGAGGACTATCTAGTTTGATGGAGCTCTGACTCAGATGTAGTTTATACTGTCATCAATGAATAAAATCTCTTAAGGCCTTAAAATCTCTGGAGAGTCTTTAATTTTATTCTGCTTTGAGGGTGTTCTCAGAGGGGCACAAATTGATACGTCTGAGAAGCAGTATAAAAGTTGACTTCTGTAATGAAGTAATTTCGCACATAAAATACTCCAACAGACATTATTTTATGTTGGTTTTAATCACCTTTTTTAAAAAGAAAATGGTGCCCGCAAATTTCTGACATACTTTCCTGGCCAAGCTGGTAGCTAGTGAGGAGAGGATGCAGACAGGGAGTCGCGGGTTTAGGGTTTATAGCTGTGGTGCGTTTACTCAGAAGCTGTTCATGTCCCCAAATGGGAGATGTCAAGACACAGGCACCAGGGCTGACCTTGGTGTTTGCACGTGCAGAGCTCTAGTAGGTGTCTCATGACAGACTGAATTTGGCTCAAGTGAACATCACTGGTTTGAAATGCAGTAATTTTCATTTGTCAAGGGTGTGGAATAGTACCTGAAAAGTGAGTATTAGGTTAAGGCTCTTCAAAACTGTTTGGTGACCCTTGTCTGCAGAGCAAGGGCGTCAGGGACTTGTTGCACCTCTGAGGCTTTCTCGTTGAGTTGGACGAAAACGCAGGGGAATGTCCTTTAGCCTGCTTGATGGGCTGCCTTGGAGAGAAATTCAAAAATAAAAGCCACCCCAGTGTTTTCTATGGAGAAATGCAGTTTTGGTAAAATCATTGCAAGAGTCTCTGTCTTTTGATGATGAAGTGTTTTCATTTGTGTCTGGGTTGTATCCAATTGCTTTGATTAATGTCAGGCTGTTTTGTTTTGCTTTTATTGTTCTTATTACATGTATGTTTTAAAACTAATTTAGGTAATATTTCATGTTTGAGGTTTTGGTTTACTCTTTTACACAACTCTAATAATACAAATGAACATGATTTAGTAGTCTTAGCTTTAGTCTCGTTTCTTTTAGAGCAGAACAAATCTGAAATGTCAGAATTTCCTGTAGAATGAAAATAATCTATTTCCAGTCTCATTATTTCTAATTTGTTTGAAACTGCTGCAGAGCAGGGAAGGTTTTGGATGATAGGGCAGAGGGACAGAGCTCAGTTTTAAGGCTGTTTCCCTTGAATTTCTGGAAGGTTTAACTTGAACTCTGGTTGTGCCTTTGAGAAAAAGCACAAGCAGTTTACTCCTCCGTGTGACGTGCATCAGTTGCATAAGCGGTGCCAGGGCCAGGCAGAGCCCTGCGCCCTGCGGCAGGGCGCCCGGGAGCCGGGAGGCCCCGGCAGGATCCGCAGCGTCGCAGTGCGCGTGAGCCTGGTGCGACAAGGCGAGCGCCCGTGTGGGCACTGCCGCTAGAACAGAGCAAGCGCTCGCCGCTTAATTTCTTAATGCTTATTGTCTCGTTAATTTTTGTCTCAAGGCTGTGTAGTATTTTATTACCTGCTTTTGCCAATATTTGTTGTAAACACCTACTGAAGCTTCCTAGGAAAATGCTGCCGCTATGCCAGGCTAGGCTTCTCAATTCCGGCTTGCCATAAAATGCAGCTTGTGAGATAATTATATTAGTGACAGGGAGAGAACTGCTCTCTGTAAAATGCTTTAAAAGCTGGAGTATAATTAATTACGAAGCAACCTCTTAAAAAGAGTAGATTTATTTCTTTTTCTTTAGTATGAATTAATTTTCTGATAGAGACTCTGGATTGCCATCAAAGCAGAACTCAATCTGTTGCTGTGTGTGTTGCTACTGCCATGCCCAGCAGTGTTTGCCCACTTGGGACAGGCGCCTTCAACAGGAGAGAGCTGCAGAGGCCGGAACTTCCCACGTTTACCTTCCCTGTGAGTGCTGCGGTGCTGCCAGTAGCTACTGATGTGCCTGTTTCAGTGAGCTGCCACGAGAGAGAGAGGTGACCAGGTGCTCCTGAGCTGGTGTCACCTGGCTCTGACCAGCTTCTTCCTGTGCCAGCCAGGGCCGAGGCGGGCGAGGGTTGTGACGGGTGCTCTTGGGGCTCCTGAACCGTGGGGCAGAGCGGCGCCCTTGCCTGTGTGCTGGGTGAGCGGGGCCGCCCCTGCGCCGGGGTGAAACCGCAGCAGAGCAGACACTGAAGTGCTTCACGGGGCTGAGGCGCCTCTGCGAGTGCAGGAAGCAACTGGAGGAGGTTTAGCAAGTGCTCTGCTCCTTATCTGAAGCAACAGGTGACTCGGATGGGGAGTCAGGAGTAGAGCTGTAACGAGAGAGCATGAGCAGCTTCTGAAGCTCTATATTCTTAGCAGTTTTAAGTTAACTCTAGCCAAGAAGGCCAATGAGCAACACTTACCACAGAAAGCTGAAGGAGTAAGAAACAGAAGACAAGAGCTAGACTCAAAACACAGCGAGTTCTGAGCTTCCCTAGCAAAGCATCCTTGCGAAGGAAGCAGGCTGTGATGCATGTCTGCAGCAATCTAACATTGAGTTCCCTTTTAAGCACCTTAGACACGAGCATTTCTCGGTAATGGATGGATTTAGATGTGTTTTCGCTATTATCCTTAGTGCGAAAGGATGACAGAAAAGGAAGCAAGTATGGTGGAAAATCAGATGCTACTAACACGAGTGCATGGTTATACTTTGATCTGTATTGAGGGCTGGATTTGGGGGCTGCAGTAATCACTGAGTGAAGGTCACCCTCTGCTCAGGGCCTCCGCAGGAGCAGCGCAGGGGCCTCTCGCTTCCCACGACGCGGAGCGGGTGGTGGAGGTCCCACAAAGCGCACCAGCAGCGGGGTCGGGGCATGAAGGTGTAACGTGCTGTGAGAGAGGTCCCGGGTGCTGCTGTAGTGGGTGAAAATGACTTGCATTTTTCCAAGGTGAGAAGCAAGGCTTAGGAGCTGCCAGATTGTCATAAGCGTGACTCTGTAGCCATATGTCACTTCAGAGCTGGACGACCGTGCAGCTTCACCTCATGTGGAGTGTTGTTTAGACACACGCTACACACAATAATTGAGGTAGTTTCCAAACCTTGCATTTTTGGGGGCCTGCTTTGTGCTTTGGACTGTTAAATAAAGCTTTCTCTTCATTTCTTTATCTTCTGTGGGGCATTACTCGCTGTGACACTTCTGGCAATTTTTGCAGGCATTGCACGTGGGACAAACGTGCGTGTGTTTGTGGGAGTATATGCCCTGAAGGAGGAGAAATCCACCTGCTGAGCCCTGACGCACTTTGTTATTCTTACTCTCCTTCTTTTTCCTGTTTTGGGCCGGACACGCTTTTGCTTTTTAGCATCCATCAGCAGTGTATGCATCTTGTTTTCTCTTTCTCTTCATGTTTATCACACTCCTTCAGTTCTCATACACAGTATCAAATGCCACTGCATGGTCTATTTGCGCTCTGGGAATTTGTCTGCATTAGCACTGTAAATTTTTAAGCTGCTCCTGTGGATATCTGCTCTCTGTTAGCTCCATGACCCTGAATACTGTATGCATAATACACAAGGCTGTTCTATAAAATGGTGTTATGGAGTGGAGCAGAAAAGATAATCAGCTGTGTTAGATTTGGCAGCGGCGTTACTGGAATATCCCTGATGCTAAAATGGGAGCTGCGGTGACATCGGAGGATCCCAGCGTGACGATGTCTGCACCACAGTGACGCAGCACCGCGCTCTGAACAGCCACAGAGCGGTGGGGAAGACCACGTAGCTCCCAGCCCCGCTAAGCTAGTGGGATGCTCTTGCATAAGGGGAGGATTTTTCCTCTGTTTTCCCTTCAAGGCCTTCCCACCCTTGAGATGGAGTGGGAAGCAGCACAGAAGCGCGTATAAAATCCATTTTAAACGTCTTTCCATAGATGTTTTGATTTCTGCCCCCCTTTCAGAAATTCGGTATTTTTAATGCTGTCTACAGGATTAGTAGAAGGAAGGACCTGGGAGCGACGGACATGCCAGTGTCTTGGCAGATGAGAGCAGAGTGTCCATGGAGCGCTGACCCAAATTATACCCGACCGTCGTGGTTCTGCGCTTCAGCTTCTGGGCGCGGAACGTGCCTAAACAAGAAGTGACTGGACTGTACACAAGTTGTTTGGATCTATTTACTGCCCAGTCTGTTTGCCAGCCTGCTGCTTTCTGTGCTCATCATGCTTGCTACGTGAGCAAGAGACGTAAGACTAGGAACACTTTTATATATTTCCCCCCTTTTAAAAAAAAAAAAAAAAAAAAATGATCTAAGGATTAAAGGAGATACCTCAAATAGAAGAGAACAAAGAACTACCTCTCTAGGGCCACATTTTTTTAAATCTTAACAAATAGACTTTTTTGGAGTTTGGTTAATGGGGAATTCTCATTGTGATTTAAATGGAATTTAATCCAAGTGTCTTAATTATAGTATTATTAATCCTGTTGAGTACAGCTAATGTTTCACTTGCGTATTTCTTTTTCTGTGCCTGGCGGGGTGCTTGAAAACCGCAGCCCGTGGATGCAGGAGCTGATAGCTGTGCATGGCGCCTGGGGCCTGCGCCGCAGCTGCTGGAGCTGCTGGTGATTGTGCCCCAACCTGGTGCTGCTCGGGCTGAAGTTGGTTGCTCTTTGGAAGCTCCAGGCTTTGATTTCTGGTGTTTACGCTAGTGCCCAAATGGGGTTGTCTGCACTTGTGTAACTGGGAAGGAGACAGGGAAATGTTTCGATGAAAGAGCTCAGCCCCAGTCAGCTACAGCCAGTCTTTGTCCAATGGGTTGTAGCCCCTCATTTTCATGGTGCCAAATACATGCTGAAAAATAAATACCTAATATCGAGAGCTACATTTGAATCAAAGAAGGAGTATCCAGATGCAAGCTGAGCGAGGGTGTTTCCCTGGCTGTTTTAACATGCACCTTAAAAGCCAAGATTGAGAGAGGCCAACAGATGAGAACAGTCATTCGTAATTTGTGTCTTAATGCTACTTTTTTCACAGCTTGACCTTGCAAGTAGCTCTGATGTCCAGCTTTGGGGGCATAAAGCTGTTCCTGGTGTGCGTGCGTGTTTCTGAAAAGACTCGTTTGTCATATAGATTTAGCAGGATGCGGAGCAAAGCAGGGATTGAAGCTGATTGCATACAGCTCTGTGCTTTGCATTTGAAGCTATTTAAGTTGTACAAATTGTATCAGAGAGAGCTTAATTACCCTATATTTATTTGTGCGTATGCTGAATCACAATGAGGGGTCAGCTGTCTTGGGTGGGAGATGAGATTTAAATGAGTTCAGTGTGTGCTCACACAGCTAAGATTCGCTCCACCTCTGGGACCACAGAACTGTTATGTTTCAGATTTGCATGTGCAATGATTCTGTGTTTGCAAGCACAGTGCCATGAATATATTTTGGCTGGAAGACAGGAAAGTTAAAATCATGGCATGAAAGGCATATCAAATGATTATCTTTCTGCTATAAATACAAATTTGGCCTATGAGGGAATGCAGTAAATGTGATATATTTGTATTTTAGCGAAGTATTTGATACAATTTCATGATTTTTTTTTTTCTTGAAAAATTGGTTCAAATTGACTAATGGAGATGCTGCCATATCATCTAAAGTGGGAGAGACGCTTATTCTATAAATAGAGTAATGCTACATGTAGCTCTGGGGAATGCCTAACCAAGGGGTAATATTAGTTCTGGGATAATATTTAATGTCTTTGTTAATAGCCTAGAAAATAAAGTATATTAACTAAATTCTATGGAGTTACTGAACCAGCTACAGTGCTGGGGAAGGTGGTTAAGTAACAAAGAAGGATATTGAGACTTATCAGAAGCATGACTGAAAAATACAAAGAAGATCTCTATATTGAAAACCGTAATTTAAATGATGACAAAAAGGAGGATTAATAAATAACAGACCTCAGCACAAACCTACAGTGAAATTAGGGGAACAGATTTACTTCCTCCAATGAATTGGATTAATTGAAAATTGAAAGAGCCTTTTTTGGGACCTTTCTGTGCTAGACTCTTAAGCTAAAAAATGATGAGTACTTGAATTGAAATATGCTCATCGCAGGGATGAACTTACAGCTACAGCACTGCATATCTGCAGCTGTCCAGGTGGTGAAAAATTGTGCTGGGTTTTGCTGTGAGTTTTTTTTTTTTTTTTTCTCTGAGAGTTGGAGGGGGAGAAAGCTCAAAGACACCCAGATCTTTCCCACTTTGTTGTATCCTGATAGCCCTATCTGCCAAGAGACAACCCTGAGTGCCGGGGCGGCGTGCTCGCCCCGCGCCGCTTCTGAGCTGCGTGGCAGGCAAAGCGCGGCACCGTGGGCACGTGGCAGGAGTGTGGCTGAGCAGTGCTGGGGAGATGTGATCAGTAGGAAAAGAAATTGTGTTCTCAAAAAAAAAAAAAAAATAACATAGGGCTCAATTTTTAGGCCCTTTTTTTTCTAGGAGGTATCTGACAAAATGAATGTGAATGAAATGCAGTAAATAAGACCCTTCTCTGGCAGTGTGCAAGTAATCAAAGGAAGCAGCAAGGTCACTGTGTATTAATTCTCTTGTATTTTGTGAAGTTGACCTTTTCCTATACTGTGTCCTAATTAGTGTATTCAGACCTGCTGAGTTGTGACTCTACATTTGCGGAACACGCAACCTTTTCTCTGAGGTCTTGGATGTCTTTGATCATCCCACAGACGAGAATTTCTGTTCACATCCTTGATAATTATGGACAAAGAAAGGTTGTGCTTTTCTTCTTTAACATGGTTTGCCTCTGATTGATGGGTGCTGGTGTCAGGATGAGATGAAGCCAAGAGTATTTCAAGTCTAGAAACGCCTAAGTCGTGATTCACAGTGGGGAAATGCCTCCTGATGTTTGCAGTAACTAAGATGCAGATTAGTTTTTTAACACTCTACTTAGTTTCATCTCAAGAGGGCAAGCAGCTTCATTGGACATGATTGATTTTTAATATAGCAGCAAAGAAGGGATAGGAGAAACTGTTAAAAACAAAGTGATAAACTGCATTTAACGATGTGAGGCTGAACTATAATGTTGTGATCTTTGTTCATCTAAATGGGATGGCATCTTTGATATCAGACATGGCTGGTGTCCTAGTAATGAGTCCTGCGTAGCTCAAGCAGGGGTTAAAATCAACAAGATCAAAAAGGATTTCATTTTTAAAAAAGTACTAAGAATTAACTTTTTTCTATTTATTGGTTATAATCATTCTACTTTATACATGAAACTTCAAGTATAAAGGAACTTAGTTACACCTGCGTTATCTGGGAACATCCCACAAATGTGCTGGCTAAGGATCTGGATCTTGGGATAGTGTTAGGTCAGTTTACAGATGTTGCAGAAAGCATTCTTGTTTCACAGTTGCAGGCAGTGATACGAGCTCACATTTCTAGGAAGGTGGATCCTCTGATGGAGGTCTGTCAGAGGAAGGAGCGTGGGTGAGGAGGGGTGACATAGCAAGTGGCGTGGGCCCAGGTTTCTGCACGGAGGCTTGGAGCGCTGCAGCTGGGAGCGCCGAGTGCCGCGGGAGGAGCTGCCCGGGTTGGCGTGCGACTTAGCGGTGGTGCTGCCCTGTCGCGTGGGCTCTGCAAGGGTTATGGGCAGGCTGCTGCGTTCAGTGAAGAGCTGCTAGAGTGATTTGACATCTGACGAGGGTTCTTTCTGTTGCTCTAAGAAGCTGAAAAGTTGACTTGCTTAAAGTGCGCCATCGCCTTTGTGAAATGACTTGGTGGAAAATGCTTCTCATACCAAAGAGCTCTGTGCTCTTGCAGACAACGCCCTTACGAAACAGGAAAATTGAAGTTAGAAACTTCAGAATAAGAGACTAGAGAAAAAAAAACTTTGGGAGAAATAAGCAGTGATAAAACGTTGACTTGATAAAGCTGAGCTCACGGTGCATCTTAGACTCTCGATAGGAAGAGTCACTTGATAACGCGACCATAGCTATATGATGCAGTAGCTCGGACTAGTGACTATACTGTTCTCTATCTGGCCTTAAAAATGGTGAGCCCTTAAGGCGCTCATTTCCAGCTAGTGAATAAAAATGGCAGCTCGACTTCAAAGTTAGTTTTGGCTGGTTTGTTTTTTAGTAAAATTATATTAAGTTTTAGCAAATGATCATTGACAGTTTATGTGCAAATGATCGCAAATTTTATGTAGCACCTTTTGGGTAGTATGAATATTAGCGAGTTCAAGATTCTTGCTGCAAAGGCCAGGAGGGGAACTGTGATCTGCATGTTGTAATGTCAGCAAGGCTTTAATGAACATCTCGCCACCCTCATGCAACAGCTGCTGTTCCCTGGCCCCGGAAAGGGGAGGAAAATATACCTTTTAGTCAGGTATTTGATCTTGTTTTAAAGAGCCAGAATATCTATCTGTAAACACTTTGATTTCAAATTTATTTCAAGTATTACAAACTTTTGGGTAACTGAGAGGAAAGACTCTTCAAGCCAAATTAGGTTAATCTAGCTAAAAAGAAACCCCAGAGATTTTTCGGTCAGTTGTCCAAAGATCTTTGGGCAGGTGATGACAGGAACTAGGGGTGGCTGCCAAGCCCTTTGGAGAAGGCAGCTGAGTGGAACAAGGTGACCTTTGATGGACCACAGTTTGTGTGAAATTTTGTGTTTCATCCCTCCACTGGCAAATGAACTTGCAGGGTGGGAAATCTCGGACCAGAATTGATGTGATGAGGACTTAAAACATTTATTCTCAGACTCCTTTTTTAATATTGATATGAGAGAGATTGCCACAAGTGTCCAAAGGCCGCTGTGAGTTTGCTTTTAGTGATGCACCTGGCAGCTGCAAATGACTGCCACGGTATTGTACAACATGGGGAGTTTCCAAAAATATGTTCAAGTTACTCTGTGCAGTTTATAGGGGGCTTTTCTAGAGGGCTGGCTCTGCAGCCCTGCAGTCTCATCCTCCGTAAGGTGTTGCTGATAAATGAAGCCTCTGAAAGGCATAAGTTATTTTCTCTGTACCTGTCATACTTTCATTTTTGAGGCAGTGTTGAGCCAAGCACAGGGCTGTCACCAGCTGTTGCACTTTGAAGCAGCTGAACTGAGTGCTCTTGAGATGCTGTTTCAATAAGGAAAACAAACATGCAGATGGCACTGCTCAGAGGTGTCTTTTGGCCTTCCGGACCTTTGGATGCAGAGCAATCCAGACTTCTGAGACTAGAAATGAAGAATTGAAGTATCTCCACCTCCTGGAAACCCAACTAATACACAGCTAAGGTTAAAAGGCTTCTTGGAGGCAGCAGTATTTGCTAGGCTTGTAGCTGCCCTTGTTACAGAGCGTGCGTTTCTGCACTGCTTGGAAAGTGCCAAAGTTAGGTAAAGAGATACAGGGAAGCGCGAGAGGCTAACAGTATGGAGAAAACCTTAAATTTTATGTTCTTGGATCTAAGACATTTTTCCATTAGCTGCTTGTAGCACAAGACACTTCTCATGGTATTATCCACTTGGAGAATTTGAGTGACCTTTTGGGCAATTTTTTGAATTTAAAAAGTATATAAAAATATTTAATAGGACTACTTCAGTTGATGAGCAGAATTTGAAGGCAACAAGATTGTAGCCTGTGTAAAGTTGGTCCTTTAGCTCCTTCTCTTCTTTAAATTTGTTAAGGAAGCCTTTTTCCAAGGTTGTTAGGGGGAAGATGAGATTACCCCATCTCCCATGGACACTGCAAGAGGCAGGATGCTGGCATAGAGATTCCTTGGATGCCTCGGTGCCTTAGCTCTTGCTTGCCCTTGGTATGGTCCTTTCCATTGTGAGCCCCCCATTTGCCCCAGCTTTGCCAAAGGCCTGGCACCGGAGGCAGAGGCCTAACATAAAGAGAAATCACTCTCTATTTGTACAAATAATTTGCAGTGGCAAGTTTTGTAAAATTGGATAAAGTAGCGAAACTGGGTGATAGATGCTTGGAGGTGGAATTGCCGACTGGAAACCAAACAAGTCAGTGCAGCAGATGAGTGGCTCGGTACCCAGGAACCAGCGGTGTAGCCGGGCTCGATTGGGTGCAAATGAAAAAGCACCTAGTCAATCAGGAAACACAAATAGAAAAACCTGGCTAGGAAATAACTTCTGGGGCCTTATAATATGCTGTTTGTTTTCACCGAGACAGGTAAAAATGTTCCCTGTGTTTTCTGAAAAAGATGAGTTTAAATGTAGCACAGATTTTTTTTTTTT
>NW_010588920.1:5940-20905 GCF_000705375.1 Tinamus guttatus | reverse complement strand
GCCCGGGAAGCAGGGGGCTCCTTCCAGCAGGACCATCTCCAGCACCCCCCAAATCCATCAGCTCCCTATGCTGGAGCCACCATGGAGCATTTCCAGGTGATGCAAAAAGGGAAGCAAAGACCCTGTCCCCTGTTGCAGGTGGCTGGGGGGTTGAGGTGGTTTAAGGGGAGCCCTAGGACAGACCTGCTGGGACTTCACGGCAGCTCCTTCAAAGCCCGGGCTTGGATCCAGCCCAAGCGTGCCGAGTCCAAGCTGGCTTCCTGAAACATGTTCATGTTCAGGGAATGGAGGTTTTGAAAGGAAACCTCAGGAATTGAGGCAGGCGTAGACTGAACCCGACGCGGTACCTCCCTCCATCACCTGCTGGTCCTCAGATCTGCCTTGGGGCAGATGTCACCTGGGTCACCCTGGGGAGGAGGATGATATCCAGGGTGCGTTTCCAGCCTGGAGCCTCATGGGGAAGGACTGAGGTTCCATCAAGGAGGCTGGGAATGATCCCCTGATCCTTCCCACCAGGGCTGCTTTAGTCCCCTCTATCAGAAAACCAACTCGTGCAATAGCTTTTAGCCCCATATCACTGAAGAACCAAGCGATTAGAGCCTCCCATAATTAGCACTGCCCGTCTGCTCGTGTCCTGCATCCCTCCTGCCGCTCCACCTCTAATCCCTGCAGCCCTGGGCTTGCAAACACTCTATTTCCATCCCCTTGGCCTGCTTCCCACCGGCTCCGGTCCCTGTCCTATAAACGGAAAGGCTTAGGCAGCCACCGCTGCACATTTCGGGCTGTGTGACCACGAGATTTGCTGAAGCCGGCGCCGTCAGCTGATCCATCTCTGCACGCTCATTAAAGGAGTTATTTTCCACTGACGCTCAATCTGTGTCTGCACAAGAGGGGGAGCGGAAAAAAAAATAAAAAAAAGCATCGAACTGGCTTATTTTGCAAGAAAGAAAAGCACACAGGAGGGTTCCCCATGTACAGGGACATGTCTCTGCCCTACCTGTGGCTTTTCCTCCTGGGAAAGCTGCCTGGGATGGCTCTGCCTTCCCGTAGCAGCTTCTCTCCCGGTGAGAGCTCCATCGGGATCAAAGCAGACCCGAGGATGAGCAGATGATGGAGGGAGGTGCCACTCCAGGCTTTGCCTAATGCTTCATAACGCGTAAACAGCTTTTGTCTCTCGAGGGGACAGACGGACTTGCCGTTGCACTGCCAGGAATGCGACCGGCTTGGGATGCAATGGGGCCGTCGGCGCTGTGATGGTGGGAAGGGGGATATTATTTTTTCTGAAGCCCAAAAGAAAATCTCCCAGTGCACAAGTAGCACTTGGCCATCTTCTCCATTGGCCTGTGCATCCCACGTTGTCCCTCTGCCCATGAAGACTCATCTCCATGTGCCATTCCCACAATATTTGGTCATATCCATCCTTGTGCTCAAGATGTTTATGGGAAAAGGCTCCCGATGCTTATTTTCCTGCTGTAACCCATGGAGGATTTCAGCCTGCACTGGCTACTCCTGGGCTCCCAAGGGCACTTAGCATCAGACTTTTCATTGGGAATACTTAAAATAGGCTCCCAGGGACCGTGGGCTGCTTGCTGGGCTCCTTGCTTAGGAGACCAGGTCTTTGGAGACCTCTGGACCTGGCCCTGGATGACGTCTTGAGGTGTTTTTGCTCTTCCTGATTAAACTGCAATTTTTCTGTTGTGGTGGAAGTAGGGACAGATGGGGTCAAAGCTGGTGGTGGGTGTCATGGGTCTCTCCTCCCTCTGCCTTGAGGAATGTGGTGAACAGCTCATCCATCTCGCTGTTTCTGCAGTTTGGGCAGGCAGCTTCTCCACCCAGATCTGGAGAACCCTAAGGAACTGCTTGGAAAGCTCCTCTTCCAGGGCAACTTACTGCCTCACTCCATTGCATCCCTTGGTGCAAACTGCCCCATTTCTTAAGCCAGGCTGCTATTCTCCTAGGTACCTAAATAGCCCCAAAATGTTGACCCAGGCCTAGCTCCATTGCCTGGGTTTTCATCTCTGTGATGGGTCAGCCTAGAGGTGCAGCTGAATTTGGTACCAGATCCAAATCCAGATTTGAATCCAGATCTGAACTTCCATTTCTAATTGGATCAGACGCTGGCCTCACAGATAGGCTGCTGTATCTAAAGCTTTTCCCTAAAATGCACAACTTAGAGTCAAAAGGAAACCCAACTGAGTATATAACATATGCATTTCTGGGATTAGTTCATAGTTGTTTGAGTTCAGAGCTGTTTGGGGTTTATATGTGAATGTTTTTGTTTGGGCAGAATGGATTTTGAGTGGCCCACTATAATCTGCAGGCTTAAATGAACTCCGAAAGTCACATAAAATGTATTTCCAAGGGAATGAGGGAGGAACTAATGCCCTGGCACCAAGATCTACTGTGCCTATAGTTACCAAAGGTGCAAAAAAAATCAAGTCAACCTGGGATGAGTGATTTTTAGTGTTAGTAGACACTCTTGGAGAGGAGACCATGGTCTACCCCAGTCTGGATGCCAACCAACAAGGTGGTGATCCCCTGAGAACAAGGCGATCACCATCCTGGCTTGCGTGTCCTATACGTGTCCTTCTGCTCCCCTCTGCCTTGGGGAGGTCTTGGTTGGAAGAAAAGTGCTAAGATCCGGGTTGCCAGCCAGGAAAACATGATTTTAGGGGAGAGATGGAGTTTCGTGGGCTTTTTAGCCTGAAGAAACAAAGCGCAGATGTAAAACAGTCTTCAAGTACGTTAAAAAAAAAAAAAAGCTGTTAAGAAGAGCAAGGGGATAAACTTCTCCATGTTCATGCTAGATAGGACAAGATGCTGGAGGCTAAAATCCTACCAGTTCAGGTCAGGCATCAGGGAAGAATTATAAAGATGGAGAGAAAGGAGCTGAGGAGGGTTTGCAGTTCCCATCACAGGAGGTCTTTAAGCACATGACAGATAAACACGCACCATAATTGGGCCTGCCTGGGGCAGGAGATGTCTCTGTGGCTTTCTGAAGGCCCTGTGATTCCAAGTGAGGATGATTTGTTTAGTCTAACAAAGCAACGGCTGAGAGAGCGCTCTATAAACACGTGGAGGGGCTGGCGTGGAGGGAAGAAGCAGGAAATTCACTGAGAAAACAAATGACTTTGGAAGGGTATGGACCAGCCTGGATTGGGGAAGACTCTGAGCATCAGAAAGTCCCCTCTGGGACAGCAAGGATCCACAAAACCCAGGAAGGAGCCCAGCAGTCTCTGGGTTAGCTTGCATGACATGGTGCAACAGAAGGGTCCTGAATTCCCACCCAGCCCCACATTCCTTAACAAAACTCAGTGAAATTATGTGATGGAACTATGGAAAACCCTGGATTTCGCATGGTTTCAACACAGGACTGTGATTTCAACACAGCCTGGGCTTGCTGTAACCTTGAGCAGACGCACATGGAAGGTGTCTCCTGGTGAACACATCCCTTGAGCGTCCCTTGAACATGTCCTGGCCAGCACAGGCTGTGACTGGGGCTGCAAACATCTGCTCAAGCTCAGACTGGACCTTCCTGTTGCAGGTATCCCTGGAGGGTGCTGACCTACCTGGATTTTGCTGCATCTCAAGTCCACGTCTAGGCTCTCCATTCCCACCTTCGTCTTTCTAAGTCCTCCGTGCATTATGTGCCCCTTGAGACATCCAGACTTGACCCTGAGGCTACTTTAGATCTAGAACAGTGGTGTAAATCATGCAGGGAAATATTTACTGCTGCGGCATGGCAAACTGAGTCATTACAGCCACAGCATGTGCATGGGCATCTCCTACCAATGTGGGCTGCAGAAGGACTTGAAGATGTTCTGTAGACATGGTGCAATCAGTCCCTGCTCTGATGGATCTGCTGCTTGTCCAGGTGGAGAAGCAGGACATGGAGGAGTGACAGCAGCTTCCTTAGATGAGGGACATCTGTGGGCCACTTGGCAGCAAGGTGGTGCTTGGATATCTCTTTCCTTGCATGTGGATGGATCTAGTGTCTATGCACACATAGCTGAGCTTGCAAAGATGCTTGTGGCCTCCTGGAAGGGTTGAGGTTCCTCAGCCCAGCTCTGGTGAGCAGGAAAGCTGCACCATGGAACCGTCATCTGGATGATTTACCTCTTCTCCTGATATCCGACCTGAGGTATCTCACAACATCTCACTTCTCCTTTCTGGAATGTGCAGTTGGCAACTGGGAGGGAGCAGGAACTTCAGGGCCCTCTTCAACAAGTCCCTGTGCAGCTGGTGACAGCTCGGACCGGAGAAGGTCACCGCTTTGAGGCCACTTTGACAGCTTGGCTTTGCCCCTGCGACTCCTCCTCATTGCTTTCCATCATGCATCCGGGGACAGCTGAAAATCCCCGGGCAGAGAGACGGGCTGGACCGTTCCCATGGAAGGCCGGGAGCGAGATGGAAATTCCTGCCGGGGATGAGTCACGCTCCGCGTGCACGAATACGCCTGGAAAAACCAGCTGGTGGCAACTGCTTCCCATGCACGATGGCAATGGAAGGTGCTGGGGGGAGGAAGGCTCCATGGTTCCTCTGGGATCTCCTTTTTTCAGCTTAATCTCTTTTAATTCAGGCTAGACCTGGCGCATCAGCATCCAGGCATTTGTAGCCTAAAAAGTGACAGGGAGCAGCTGATATATGTAGAGAATATATAAAGATAAGTATGTATAAATAAGTATATGTAAAAATAAAAAAATATACATATATCTCTTTTTGGCAAAATCTGTTTTCTCAGAAAATGCTCCTTATCCTTGCACAAGCGGTTTCCCAGGTTTCGAGGCATTTTCATTAGGAAGCAGCTTTGCTCTAAGATAAAAAGTGGATTTCCCAGGCTGGGGTTTAAGGCACGCTGGGGATGAACAGAAGAGCAGGGAGTCAAACCTGGCTCCCTGGCCAAGCACATGGTGTATGCACATAGTAAACTAGTGTGTATAGGGTGTTATTTTTTTCCTATTTTTCCCCCCAGATTCCTTGCTTTTCTCCCAGGACGGGACAAATAAGCATGGAAACCCCATCCCTTTGCAGGATGCAAGAGGCATTTCCATTTCCAGCTGCAGGAGAGACACTACCTCGCTTTATGGATGCAGCGATCAAGCTGTTTTCTTGCTGTCACTGAGAGGCAAAGGCGACCGCAGGCACAAAGGTCCATCTGTGCTCCAGAGCATCCTCAGGGCTCTTGGTGCTTTGTGGTACCAGCACCAATAAAGGTTTCTCCTGCCTCTGCAGCAAGGCTGAAACGCTTAGGCTGCTTTCCCTGGGCAGTTTATTCCTTTAAATAGAAAGGTTTAAGGGGGATTGACTCCTACAATCCTTCTGGTCCTGGCTGGCTGGTAATCTTTTGTGAGCATTTGCTCTGCATCGTGTATCCTTCCCCCTTGGGGAAAGGCTGGAACGTGAGCACAACCCAACCCTTACGAGGCACTGGAGAATCCACACGACAGAGCGTCCCTGTGGCCACAAGGAGCCTAATTAGCTGAGATGGGGCAAGAGCACCCAACAGAAAGCCACAGCTCTTGGCAGGACCGAGGTGGGATCTAGGCTTTCCATGGGACCTGTGGAAACGACCCACAGGCCATCCGAGACCTGCAGGCCCTGGATTCTCATATTCCTCCTGGCCAGTCCTCCCATTCCCATCTCAGACTCCATGCATCCCATCTGTCTCTGAGCTTGCTTTCTTCCCAGCCTGGATTGATTCAGTTGTATCATTTCCTTAGAGCATCCCTCACTCCAAAAATGTCCCAAAGACCTCGAAAAATGCAATGTCTTCATAAACTGAGGGTGGAAGATGAATGCTGTTGGAAGGAGGCTTAGAGATGGGTAAATCTTGGGACTTCACCCCCAGGTAAGACACTCTGGAGTTGTTAATTGGGTTATTAATTCAGATGAGCCCTAATTCTAGTATAATTACCAGAGTAATTTGGCCAGGCATGAGAGCCAAAGGCAGAAAGATCTCTAAGTGGCTAGAAATGACTCTGCTGAAGGGATCCTCATGGGATAGTTAGTGCCAGCAGTCTGGGTCCATCTCAGAAAGAGGGCAACCGAGTGGCACCATCTGGAGAATATTCATGCCATATTTTCAGCATTAGCATTTACATATCTTTTGCAGGACGGCCATTTATTTTGCGGATGTCCAAGAGAGAAAGCCACTCATCCCTGGCAAGCAAATACAACATTCTCCCCAATTTTCTAGTAGGATTTGCAGTAGGCGGTCCCAGACTTGAGAGCTTGGCTTTGTTTTCAGTGGTGCTGGTTGCTGCAGAAATCATTTATTTTTATCCACGTATGGAATAATTTTCTTTTGACTTTTGTGCTGAAATCCTTGTGCTTGTGCTAATGTAGCCAGCTCCCTAATTTTATGAATTCTGAACTACCATCCTTCCCTGATCATGAAGCAGGACATCGACCATGGCTTTACCCATCCTCTTCCTCACCGCTGCAAATCCTTCATCCTAAACCTGCCCCTGGCCTTTCTCCTCATCAAGAAGAGCAGGCCACAGACAGCAGGTCCTATACTGGAGCTGCTGCCCTGCTCATAGGGATGTTATTGCACGTTGGCTGATGGTTGGTAATGTGTTCTCAGCCCTATTAGCTCTTCCTCCTGAGGAGCTACCTGAAAACAAACTGCTCTTAAGGAAACCCATTGAGCTGTCACAGACCTGTCAGCACCTTCTAGGGTTTCTTCTGGCAGGACCACCATGAGGGTATCACTTCACGAGGAGAGGTTATTGCCTGACGCTGCCTCCACATTAACCCCTTCAGATGGTCCATGTGTCCTCACACAAGAGGTGCGGTGCCATCCCTAACCTGTGGTTGCTCTTGCAGACCTGGGCATGCAAAGGAGTCTTTTTGATTGCTCCATCACATTGAGTGTAGGGAGTTCTCCCCAATGCAGGCAAGAAGGTCTAGGAGAAATGAGTCCAAAAAGCTTCCCTCAACCGCTCTGGAAGAGGAGTCCTGGTTATTTCTATCAAACCCTTGATTTCCTCTTTTCTTTCTTTCAGCTATAAAATGGGAAAAACAAACACCTAGGACAAGGACATGCAGTGACAGCACAGAGGTCCTTCCACTCCACAGATCACCTGGACCACAGGAGAATAAGACCTACCTCCACAAAAGGTCCTTCTCCCTTCATCCTATCTGGGAGTTACCTATTTGCTCTCTCATGTGTGGCCTCCCTTTTCCTCGCCCTCTCCTCCTCCAGGACATGACCACAGACCCCTAAAAGAGGGTTTTAGCTGTTGTCCAGGTTCAATTCTCCCTTTAGGACCCCTGTCCTGGCCAAGCTTGGTAATAGAGTGGCTGTAATAGTAATAGAGTGGCTGGGTCTGGATTTTCAGCTCAGTTTGCAGCTTTAAGAGTATCTTGTTTTCATGGGACAAATTTCCAGGTCAAGATGAGCTGGAAAAACCACCCCAGGAGCATTTGGATTCAGTGTCTCTGCTAGGACCTGCCCCTAAGATGAAATGAATTTTATGTGCTTGGCCGGAGCAGAGGCCAAGCAGGGAACGAGGCCAGGAAAACAGTGGGTCGTGTTGAAGTTTCTTTTTTTCTTCACTTGCCTCTGAAATAAAAATATATCTTGAGATTGTTTGGGGATTAACAAGAAAAAAATTCATCTTGATGGGAGCCATCTGTGCCTGGGAGATGCCGGCTGCTCTCTGCTTCCCACCCAGTGGGCAGACGCTGTTCTTAAGGCGTGTTCCTCTCCCAAATATTATTCCTTTCGCCCACGTGCCGGTCAGAGGAATCCCAACTATTTAAGGAGGCCCTTCTTTCCGGATGAGCCCCATATTCAAAAGTGCCAGCAGCCCATTAGGCCTATATAGAATAATATTTGCTTTCCTCATTATAACGGCGCTGCCCAGCACAGCTTGCCGGTGGCTGCTGGTTTCGCTAGCGTAAATACTGGAAGCGGCTTCGCCGTAACCTTTCCACCCCAGACGTTACCTCATGTTCACAGCGAATTTGCCGTGGCCTCTTCGCTCCATATGGCAAAACGGAACGTGGGGAAAAAGCTGCCCTTGCTCTGCATCCGCTGGGTGAAAATAAGCGTGGCCGGGCCACGGTGATTCCTGGGGTGGCTATTGGTAAAGTTGGGAGTTCTTAGGTTGGAGGCTTCCCAATGGGAGGATAAAACTGACTTCCGAGTGGGATCAAAGCACCAAAAGCACCAACTTTTGAAGCACCAAAAGTTCCACATGAACTTAAGGAAAAATTTTTTAAGTGAGGGTGCCAGAGCACTGGAACAGGCTGCCCAGAGAGGTTGTGGAGTCTCCTTCTCTGGAGATCTTCAAACCCGCTTGGACGCAGTCCTGTGCCACGTGCTCTAGGTGACCCTGCGTGTGCAGGGGGTTGGCTAGATGACCTCTAGAGGTCCCTTCCAACCTTAGGCATTCTATGATTCTATAATCCTAGAGCTGGGAAAAGAAGCGGGAGGCATTTACCCTGCCTGCCCTCCTGCATCCTCGGAGTCTTGTTCGGTCATGGGGCTCCCTTGGGAGTCATCCCGCCGTGGGACGCTGGTGACGGGGAGCCCATGAGGCCGAGTCCTGGCTTCCAGCCCGAGCCCAGCCAGCGCCGGGGGTACAATGGGACCATTCTGCTGCACGGCTTGGGTTGCAGAGGTGAAATCCTCGCTGCGGACGGGCCCTCCGCCTTCCCTGGCTATTTCGCGCCACTCCGATTTCAGCCCAGGCGCCAGCTGAGGAATCCAGGTTCGCAATCAGAGATAAAGCTGTCTGCGTGGCGAGCACGACACTTTAATGATGGGAAAGTCCAAACAGGGCAGAGGGGCGCTGGGAAGATCTCAGTGATTAACATGGAGCTAGATATCTCCTGGGAAAAGGCTCCTGTGAGGATCTGGGGCCAGAAAGCACAAGCTGATCCTGGAAAAGACAGGCTGGGCATAGGCAATTCTGCCCTTAGGCTCACCCCAACTTGCACTCTCCCATGTGCATCCCATCCCGCAGGGCTGCACGTACGGTCTTGCTCGCCCTCACTCCTGAGTCACCAAAGCCTTCCTATGCGAGCCCATTAATTGATACTCTTTTTTTTTTTTTGCTTGTTTTTTCATAAATTTGGGGGTTGTGTGTGTGTGTGTGTGGCAAGTTTTCAAACACACTCAGCGCTGGGGCAAAATCAGCTCCGGGGTTGACCACTTCTCCCTCCGCTCCATGAGCCCGGAGTTGGCTCGGCGAGGTGGAGTTTGGCAAGAAGGATTCATCCTTCCGAGATCTTAGATGAAGGTTTTACGGGACAAACATTCCCCCTGGTGCCAGTGTGGCTTCAGGAGGCCGGCGTGCTCGTGCACGCTGTCACTGATGCTCCCTCCTCCAGCACAGACACGCACCGTATTTCATCCATCAAAAAGCGATTTACAGATTAAATGTATTACGTAGAGCCACATTATATTGTACCAGGGACAAAATGTACCACGTCGCTTCTTCATTTTAGCCAAAAGGAGGGGGCTGGGGAATGGGATCACAATATTTTTTTCAGAAATTTTGAATTTGGCTCTAATTTCTGTGGTTTTTTTTCTGCAAATGTGCTTGGCAGAAAGCCCATGATGACCCTTTCAGCATTGCCTGAAGATAAAGCCCCAGTTACAGGGTCACCAAACAGGCACCTGAAACACCCCGTGTCTTCATCCAAGAAGACTCCAGGACGGAGATAACCAGCAAACCGATGTTCCCTTTTGCCTCGCTCAATAAGAGACGCTTTGTTCAGGGATACAGGTCGGGCTGATGGCAGAGCAGCTCGTGGGAGATTTTATTTCACCTACCTGCAAAGAAGCTATGAGAAGAATGCCGTAGGTTCCTCTCGGTCTGCAGGAGCGGAGGCACCGGCCCCAGGTATTGTTTAATATTAACGGGACGGCTGCACAGCTATGAAAGGTCTGATTGTCCGTCTAGCCGTGTTTATACATCAGCACCACCTTCAAAGCCATGTCGACGTGGCCGAAGCCTTGCACGGGCTGGGGCAGGTGAAAGTCCTCCCGGAGGTAGCTGCTCTGGTGATCGTTTTTGTCAATAAAGGGGGATTTCGGGGCCAGCACTGGAAATTCCAGTCGGAAACCCGGATCTGCCCGTGCTTGGTGCTGCGCAGGCGCAGAGCAATGAGATAAGAGAAATGCCTGGGATTAATGTCTGAGATAAGATGAACCCAGCGGCAGGGAGAGCGAGGAGACCATGTAGTCCTGTTTGCATGGGGACATCTGCAGGTTCCTCCAAGGAATAGGCACAAAACCCACCAGGGTGTCAACACAAGCAAGGGTTGGCCTTCACACTCATCCTCTCTGCTCCTTTGCAGCTCCTTGGCCCAGATGTTATCAGCGGTGGTGAAGCTCCTTCCCACGAGGGCAGGGAAATGTTGCCTCACAAGATGACAAATGTTTTGGCCATGTTTGTTTATTAGGTCGATCATTTCCAGGAACTTAAAAAAAAAAAAAAAAGCTTAATAAACTCAGGCAGTTTGACTCACTGTTTTCGAGATAGCTTTATCTACACGTCCTGAAGTTCTCACAACATCTCTAACTGTTGTCTGGCACAGGGTGGGTAGCTCTTCCCACCTACAGCTAAATACTCATTTGGAAAAGCATTCAAAGGTTTAAAATAGCTTTGTTTGCCACAGATTTTATGTTCAGAAGAGGACTTCCCCTTCCTAAGCTCCTTCATTCAGGGAATAACCTGAAACTGAGGAAGATGCTGGTGAGTGGTTTCAAAAAGGGCAGAGAAGGACCCTTGGGTCGGCCAGTGGCACCTAGATGTTCCCCTCCAGAAGCAAAAATCAACCTAACGGTCTTAATTCAAACCTTTTGGGCTACAATCCATGCATGTTGGAGGATGTAGCTGCCTGGTCCTGCTGTGTCCTCTGAACCCTCAAGAGCAGCAGTCCTGTAGGCCACATATCACATCCCGGCCTGCTGTCTGGGTCAGTCTGCTTGACTCCTCTGCTTAGAATTATAGAATCATAGAATGCTGAAGGTTGGAAGGGACCTCTAGAGGTCATCTAGTCCAACCCCCTGCACACGCAGGGTCACCTAGAGCACGTGGCACAGGACTGCGTCCAAGCGGGTTTGAAGATCTCCAGAGAAGGAGACTCCACAACCTCTCTGGGCAGCCTGTTCCAGGGCTCTGTCACCCTGTCAAGAATTTTTTCCTTAATTTCCTACTTGTCTCTCTACATCAGGAGGTATCTTGCTCCTTCGAGTGTCTTCACGGCCAGGCCAGATGGACTCCTTCTACTGACAACGGGTGGCTGTTGTCAACGCGCATGTGCTTTGTGATCCAGACCAGCTGTGGACCTTAGCGGGACGGGGCAGGAGACGTCTGATCAATGGCTGGAAATGGAGCCATTAGCTCGGTATTAGAGACACTTATTTATTTTGCTGCTTCGCTAATTGAATGCGATTATGAATGTCTCTGGCACTCGCAGAGCTCTGGTAGCGAAGGCCAACATGAGGCCCAGTAGGGAGCCCTTAACAAATGTGTGTGTTTTTTCTCCTGTAACAAACCTGGATTTATCCTGTGTTTCAGAGAATAGGAGCTGATGGGTCCATTACTTCTAATAGTATTGAAACCAAAAGCATAAAAAGAAGATGATTGAGAACAACAAGAAGACAAATAAGAACAATCTCCTTAACGATAACAAGAACATCAATAAGAACATAAGCAACAAAAAAACACTACTCAAAATCAAGAAAGAAACATTTCCATGGCTTAATAAGCCAACAAATAGAAGTTTTAAAGGAGACCTCCTCCAGAACCTATAGGAGGCCCTGGACAAGCAGATGAGACCCTCTTTGCTCCAGCCAAGCCCTTTGCAGAGCCCTGGTGGAAGTCCAGGAGTTGTCTACATAAACACATTGCTCCAGGGCAACGTCCTTTAGGGCTTCAGTGGGGCAGAGGGCACAGGGCACTCTTCCTCCTCTGAAATCACAATGGAGACTGAGGTCTCAACCTTGCCATTGGACCAACGTCAGTAGGAAGATCATTGAGGACATGGGAGAAACAAAACAAGGTCCTGCACCTTCTTCTGCATGTGGGCCTATTTCCTCCGATGCTTTTTGCATTTGCCCTGTCATTTTGGTGGGCTTGCCTGTTTCTCACAGACAGGAAAACACCCATCTCTGCCTCTCCCTACATTTGCAGTTGAACTTGCAAAGACAACCTGCACCTTGCTACTCTTCCCGCCTTTTCCCCCCAAGGAGAAGCATTTGTCTCTGGTTGCTCCTCTCCTTAGGCAAAGAGTTGGCTGAAACCTCTCCGGTCCCAAGAGGGGTGAGTCCTGTCTCCTATCACCCCCTAACCTGCTCACATCCACTGCCTGAAACTCAATCTCCCTCCCAAAGCTTCCTTGAGGAAGGAGCCGCTCGGCACAGCCGCCTGCCCTGCATTTCGGGCGACTTGCTGGGAAAGTTCATGCACGCGGCTTGTGCAAGCAGGAGCTGTGTCCCCGTCGGGCTGCGTGCGGAGCCGGAGCAGCTGACTCGGCAGGGAGATCCACGAGCGATAGCCAGGGATGGGCTCCAACGCCAGGAACCTTTGCCCAGGTGGCCTCTGCTGCCCTGTTTGGGAGCTCGATTGCACCTCCCACAGATAGGAGAGACCAGTAGACACCTCGCATGACCTGCCTCCTCATATACCTTATGCAATACCCTACATTTACTTACATAGCAGTGAATTTGAAATACCATCCTGCAGCGGAGAAGCACCCAGTCCAACACAGAGGCATAAATTGGGGAGGATTCTTTGTTCTTCGGTTGTTTCTTCTCACAGCTGAAAAAAAAATCATCTTCTCAACTGACTTTGCTGTTGACTTGGTCTTGGTGAAGATGCTCTTGGGGCTAATTTGGGGCTGGAAGACCCACCACAACCTCAAAACATGTTAAGCTGGCGGTGGGGAAAGGAGGTGGGGAGTTGATTGCAATTCTCTCTTCCAGACTAGGACAAAACTAGTCCTATTTTTGCATGGATGGGTAGACTATTAAGATGGTGACAGATCCTCCTCCACGCTCAGAGTCTTCAGTCAAGGATCTCCGATGAAAAGGATGAAGAGGCTGCAAAATGCAGGATTTAATATCAAAGTGTCTCTGCAAACGTTATCATGGTCAAACAACGGGTCTACAGGAGTTCTTGTGGCCAACACTCTCCTTAGACGCATGACGGGTGCAAAGGCCTCGGGGAAGGAATTCGAACCAAGCACCTGGATGAAAATATCCGCAGCACAAACACAGGAAAGCGCAGAGCCCCCGCCGGCTTGTCCCGCACTCCCTGAGTATTTTCAGGAGCAGAACAATAGAGGGGCCCTCGTGGCGCTTCCTTCCCCTTCCCAGGGCTCTCCCGGTGCCGTGGGGATGCGGCTCCGGCCGCACGGATGGACAGACCGGGAGTTGCAACCTTAGCTCTTTTCCTACCGGAGGTCTTCTAGATAAATTCAGCTTTGTCTCATTTGGGGCCTCATTTTCTTAAATTCTGGAGATGGCCAGATCTGCAATTTTGTATTTGCATCCCAGAAAGGAAGAAAAAAGGGAATAAATAAATAAATAAATAAATAATAAGGCCTCTCTAGGTGCCCCATTTGCAAGTAAATGCACCCGGGGATATAGGCATAAGCGTGTTACAAGCGCCAGCTATGCCAAAGGGAGATATTTAAAACAGCTTTGAGCATTTGAGGCTCTAAATTACACGTTCGCGGTAATTTAGATTTAGGATAAGGAACTTTGAAAACTGGAAATGTATTCCCGGTTCAAAAATTTTTCTTTTTATCCCCAAAAAAGAAGAAAGACAAACAAGACGCCCTCTCTGCCACTGCTCCTCTTCCCACAGCTGCTTCCCCAGCCCGGCCTCCTGGGCAGGAGCATGCTCAGTGCACCGGGTTCAAAAAGGAAAAAAATGGGTAAATGTGCAAATGGCGATTTTTAATTAATTAATTAAGTTTTCCAAAGTGTTTTGCTCAGCTAGATTTGAACAAATGTATGTAGGAATTATATTAAAAAAAAAAAAAGAATAAAAAACCTACGGACGGGCTCTTTGCATGAGGCTCTATCAGAAGCTGCGTCCGCCTTATGTTCCTGCTCAAGAGGAGCGAGGCGGTTGCTAGCAGCTTTCCAGCTTTCTCTGTGTTTCCAAAGACGAGTCTGGAATCCGTCTCAGGCTCGTTTTGTTTTATCCTGACAGCGCATCTCGTGCTTTTGCACCCTTCGGGCTGCATGCAGCTCCAGGGCTGGCTCTGGGCATGGGCTAAAAGGCTGGAAAACGGCCAGTTTGCAGGGATGGGATTGGGCCTTGTGCTCTACGGTGAGGATTTGCATCAGGAGAAGTAAAAACTCTCGTTTCACCAGGGGGAGAATTCAGATTTGGTGGCCGAGATAGATGGGATGTTGTCCTCATGGGATCTGATGGACGTGCAGCTGATGAAAACATGGGGAAAAAAATAAATATTAGGTAGGAATGAAATATCAAGCGGGAATGGGGACATTTGCAGGAGTGGGGGAAATCAAGGGGGTGCAAAGCCCAAGCGTGTGACCGCCCAACCCACATCCTCGCCACCTCCATCCTGCTGCATGGGAGCACCTGGATGCACCGCAGCCTCCGAGCAGCCTCGGTAAATTTATATTTTATACTTATAAAATATAATCACGAGCCACCTCTTTTCCCTGCTCTGCTCCTCAAAGCCAAGTGGGGATTTAACGGTGCCCTGGTAAGCGCGGGCTGGCCGGGGCTCCTGGGGGACCGTTCTTTTTGCCATGCTCCAGGGAGGTTTTCCAGGCTGACTTTTTATATTTTAGCAGTGTGAGTGCGACCCGTACGACACACAACTCCTAGATGCTTCATTTGCGGGGAGGAAGATGAAGGTGGAGGAAGATGCGGGAGGAGAAAGCTGGAGGTGGAGGAAGGCTGGGTTGCCCAGAAGAGGATGGGGATGAGGACACCACGCTGGGAGCAGCTCCTGGCCTCCT